>WUAM01000255.1:196305-239361 GCA_024336885.1 Actenoides hombroni | reverse complement strand
GAAGAGGGGGAGAGGGGGGAGGGGGGGGGGTGAGGAAGAAAACAGCTTGGCATTGAAGCTTCACTTTCATTTAAAGAACAATGAGGATAATTTAAAAGAAAATATGCCAGCTTGTCTTGTTTAGAAGTGGTCGTTGGTGCAATAATTGATTTATACATTGCATTAGAAGTGCTCTGTGTGTTGGGGAAAGAACTAAAACATCCTGCAATAAGTCCTAAGTCCCAACTCAACCATGAGGGATATGTGTCTTGCTTTAAATGTGTTGGAGTAGGACTGACATTTCAGTGAGACTGTTTCTGCTTAAAAATAGCATGCTTGGGAGCTGTGAGGGATTAGCAGGATCTCTCATGTCTTGTACTGCACTGAAACTTACTGGAGCTGGCTATATGAGTTCATTTGATTTCATCAAAAGTTACAGAGGCAGGGATCATGTTTGCTTTCCTTTTTTGTGAAGTTTGGATTGTAGAAGCAGAATTCTTGGAAAGTAGTTATGCACATTCAGTAATGTACCAGGTTATGTAAAGAAATGTTACAAAGTTGTGGTTTTTGTTTCTCATTAATTGTTTCAGAACAGTTTATCATTGCTGAGAACAGAGCTGTAGATCCTGTAATTAATAGTTACATTCAGAGTTAAATATGAAAGAACAGTCTATAATTTTCTCAGTCTGTATTTCATTGCACCTAGCACTTTTGCTTTTCTCAAAAACAGTTTCTTGTTGAAACGTTCCTTATGATACATTATTAGTGTATTGTTAAATATTGATCTAAACAGTTTTCTGGATTTTTGCTGTCTGTTGTTACATGCCCCGATAATTTCAAATGGAAAAGTCAAGAGATACTAAAAAGTAAGATGTAAATGCTGCCTCTATCCTTGAAGAAGTAAACCTGGGAATATGTTATCTAAGAAAATAATTCAGTTCTAATATGATTTATGTTCTCTGGAAGCTGTTTTGGAACAGCATGTCCAAAGTTCTCTTTAGCTCAAAAATTAAGACAACTTTGTGTTTCTTCCAAAAAGTTCCTGCCTGATGCCCTCATATCCCACAGACCGCCTTTATTTTTTCCAAGTGAAATAAAGACACTTCTGTGGCTCCCACACCTCCCTCCAGCTTGAGTTTGGTTTAGAGCTTGACTGCAGTTTTGTTCTTTGTGGACACACATCTCTGGGAATTAGAGTGTTTGAAAAATATAATCTAAATCTAGGTAAACACAAGTGAAAATGAAATGAGGCTAAGAAATGTGTACAGCTTTGTTTTTGTTAGTGCTTTGTTAGTTCTATTTTTATGTTACCTAATAACATCCAAGGAGGAGATACTTTAAGATTCACTTTTTACTTCTTTTTATTGTCAAACTTCCACCTGCATACACACACACCATGCTTGTAATGCTGCAGATAAATGCCAGAAGAGTAAGAGAACGTGTTTATTTTTTTTAAACTTAAAATAGAAGGGAAGTATGATGTAATCTTATTATCTTAGTAGCTTTCAGTTTATATTTGGCAATAATTGCTTATTGGCACGTTGTTCACCAGAGTTTACAATTTTTCTATCCTCACTAGATTAAGCTATTAGAACAAGAAAATGAACATTTGAGTCAAACTGTAGCTTCTCTAAGACAACGCTCACAAATCAGTGCTGAAGCGAGAATGAAAGAAATTGAGAAGGAAAATAAAATCCTTCATGAGTCTATTAAAGAGACCAGCAGTAAGTTAAATAAGATTGAATTTGAAAAAAAACAAGTCAGGAAAGAACTGGAACACTATAAAGAGAAAGGGGAGAGAGCAGAAGAACTCGAGAATGAGCTGCATCATCTGGAGAAAGAAAATGAATTATTGCAGAAAAAAATTACTACCTTAAAAATAACTTGTGAGAAGATAGAGGCCTTGGAACAAGAAAACTCAGACCTGGAAACAGAAAACAGAAAACTGAAAAAAACTTTGGATAGCCTAAAAAACCTCACTTTTCAATTAGAATCCTTAGAAAAAGAGAATTCACAACTTGATGAAGAAAATTTAGAATTAAGAAGAACAATTGAATCCTTGAAGTGTACAAGCATTAAAGTGGCTCAGTTACAATTAGAAAATAAAGAACTGGAGAGTGAAAAGGAGCAACTTAAGAAAAGCCTTGAACTCATGAAAGCCTCTTTTAAGAAAACGGAACGCTTGGAAGTCAGCTACCAAGGCTTAGACACGGAAAACCAAAGGCTGCAGAAAGCCCTGGAAAACAGTAATAAGAAGATTCAGCAATTAGAAAGTGAATTACAAGATTTAGAGTCTGAGAATCAGACTTTGCAAAAGAGCTTAGAAGAGTTAAAAATCTCTAGTAAGCGCCTAGAGCAACTGGAAAAGGAGAATAAGTTGTTAGAACAAGAGACTTCTCAATTGGAAAAAGATAAGAAACAGCTAGAAAAAGAAAATAAAAGGCTTCGACAACAAGCAGAAATTAAAGATAGTACTTTAGAAGAAAACAATGGAAAAATTAGTAACCTGGAAAAGGAAAATAAATCTTTGTTTAAAGAAATAGTTGTATACAAGGAGTCATGTGTACGCCTGAAAGAACTAGAAAAGGAAAATAAAGAGCTTGTGAAAAGAGCTACCATTGATAAGAAAACCCTTGTCACTTTACGAGAGGTAAACAGAAATGAGTTACTATTCTTGTCATAATCTGTTTGTAATGTAGAAAAAAATATACCTGTATTTCTGAAAAAAGTTTGTATTTTGTATGCTTTAATCTGTATACTGTTAGCATCTTTCATGATTACAGTAAGGAAGGAGTTAGATAATCAAACTTTATAAATTGTAATAATCAAATGGAGTAATATAAGCATATTACACTTAATTTAGTAAGGTTGCTTACAGACTAATAGAGTCTTTGTTAAATGAACATTGTTCAGATTCTTCATGTTAGTATTTGTTCTGGCTTTCCCTTTCGCTATGATGTTCCAACACCAAATTTGAAAGGGCAGTTCTACAGAAAGGAAGGGAGTAAACAACTGCAGTGAAATCATATTTTAGTTAAAAACTGAATATCTGATATAGCTGAAAGCTGTAACAATTGGAAGGAAAGGGGAGTTAACAATGAGTTATTCAAGTCATGTAGTGATAAAGACTTTCGCCTCAGCGCTTCTTGGAATTAAGACTACATTGTTTTATTTATACAACAATACTGACTGTAATTTTTCCTGTGTGAGGACTTGGTGAATGAAAAATTGAAGACCCAACAAATGAACAACGATCTGGAAAAACTTGCCCACGAACTTGAAAAAATAGGCTTAAACAAGGAGCGTCTTTTGCACGATGAACAGAGCAGTGATGACAGGTGAGAGTGGTGAACCCTATCTGGAACAGCGTAGAAATGAGTTGAAATGGGTTTGCAGACTGAGTTTGTGGATACTTTTAGATTTTTAAGGCACACTAACAGACCCAAAATGGAACTCGATATTGTTTGTAATTAATAAGGAAGTTGATGTGTTTTTCAATTCAGCTGTCTGTGAAAGTGTGTTGCTGCTTTTCCTTACTAAGAAACTGCTTGAAGTATGTCAGTACATAAGTGTGTAGTTTGAATGGTTTATGTTCTAGTTAGCAGCAGGAACAGTAGCAGTAAAAGATAATAGGCCCAAAATATATGTGTGTGTGTGTGTGTGTTGGGGTTTTTTTGTAGGTTTTTTTCTGGGGGGTGTTGTATCTGTTGTTTGTTTGTTTGTTTTGGGTTTTTTGGTTATTTGTTTTTTTGATTACTTGACTGATAGAAATGTTTTTTACACTTTTGTTGCATAGTGGTTACCTTAAATTGTCTCTTTCTTTCCTTACAACTATTCCCTTCTAATTCTTCCTACAAAAAGAAGCTGTTTGCAGCCCCACATACACAGGCTGGGAAGTATCCAATACTTGAGTGTCTCCAAAACTTTGCAGTGGCTCTATCACTCTGCCACACCTGCCATTATAAAGCAGCTGCTGTCCTGACATCTGTTTCCTTTATTGTATGTTGTGTTCTGTCTTACCCTGCAGGGATTTAGGGAAAATGTGTGACAGGAGAAAAGCAGACTACTGTGGGCTTCTAGCCAGTCTTTATTTCACGATGCTATTCCCTGGTGGTCTCTCAGAGGAGATGACAAAAAAAAAAAGCCGCTGTCGTGATCTATTATTACAACTGAGTGTCATGAGCATGTAGATAGATTCTGGGCCTTCTACATCAAAAGGAAACCAAACTTTTTTTTTTTTCCCCCCCTTCTTCAGTTTCCCTTTCTTGCTGCCGGTGCTCTGATACTGGGATGGTGCCAGAATCCTGCAGGGACAATCTGTTACCATCTCTTGTTTTCTGCTGGTGTCTTTCCTACCTTTCCCAGCTCACAGATGTGGAGTTCTTCTGTTAAGAGAAGTCCTCAGAACTTGATTTCTTCTGATTTAAGCATTACTGTGTAGCATACAGTGCATAGTATGTGTGAATATAGGTGTGACTATGTGCCATACGAAGAACCAACCCTTGAGCTAAGTTGAAGCTTAAACTGCTTGAAAGAAGAAGTCCATCTTGAGCAACATTTTTCTAAAACACAGTCTAGATTCCAAGTGGTTGGAGTGAGTGCTTCTGTAAAGGGAAAAAAATTTGTTCTGTAAAGGTGCTTTTCCAAATTACACTACGTTAAAAAAAAAAATCTGTAAATCTATTTCTGCTTTTTAGACAATGGCACTTGTCTTTTACATACATTTCTCATACTTCTGAAAATCAGATGTTGTGAGTCCGCTTTTCATAGGTTAGTTGGTCTGTGACACTATATGGATTATGACTTTGGGCCGTACAGTACTAGTGTTTCCTTCACATTTTGCAGTATGGTGTTATAATGGGTCTATAAATTACAATTTGGAAGAAAATTTGAAGTTATATGTCTCTGGAGCGGAGAGTTTTATCCAGCTTTCATTAGATTATAATCTGTAAATGAACCTCTAACATACTTCTGGCACCCGTTTCATTTCTTCCTTTTGCTTCCAGGTTAGTGTGGGAACTGCACAAATAAGTTCCCTTTCCTGTCATGTCCCCATAGTTCTCTGCTAAAGGGTATTCCATTTTCAAGGACTCGCTGCACATTTTTTTTTTGCTACATATAGGTAAGAGCACAGCCCAGGGAGCAGGCTCAAGCATTGCATACTGGTTGACCTGCACTTGGCACAAGTCTGGCATTGGCTCTCTTGTAATTTGGTGCTGCTCAGCTGCACTGTCGTAAGAACAGCTCACACTTAATTCTTTGCAGATGGCCTTGCAGCAGGAGGTAATGCCTGTCTAGAAAGGTGTTTATGGCAGACTTGATGGGCCAGCACTGACCATATGAAAGCACCACAAAAGCAGGTGAAATACCTGATAGTACACGATACCCATATATCAGACTGGGCACGATGTGCCTATTCAGGCTGGCCTGTGGGGAAGGCTTTATATCTTGCAGTTTACCCAGAACATTACCTAAAGCCTACCTCTGAGCTCAGGCTTGGGGCCAAATAGATGTGAAGGAATGTGGGCTATGCTACTGTATTGAGCAGCTTCTCAAACCAGAATGTAGAGCTATCTTTAACAATGTCACATAGAGCTAGATGACTGTGAATGGGGAATATTTATTTTCAGAGTGATTGGTTTGAAATTGTGCTCTGCCATTGTCCTGCTGTTCCATTATTTTCAACTCTTTCATTCAGCCAAAAGTACCTGGATTGCTTGCTTTATATTATGAGGCATTAGCAGTTGTTTCATCAGTCCTGTAGAAAGCTAGGTTCATTATGGCCTCAATTACTTCTTAGTGTATTTCTGGTCTGCCCTTCTCATTTTGATGACAGAAATTAAAAATGGACAATCTTTCTCTCTCTGATTGGAGAGAGCTACTTGTGTTTTGGTTTGTTTGCTTTTTTTGTTGGGTGTTCTTGGTAGCACTTCAGAGTCTTTATGTTGGGGCCTATGCTGTCCATGTTTGAGTTAACTTTGAAGTAGTTTCCATTTTCTCTCATCTTTCAAATGGCTGTTGCCCTCAGATGCTTTATGTATTTTGCCGCTATATCTGAAACACTCAAATCTCAACAATACTAGAAGATTTGTCCTATCTTTCATTATTAGGCGTTCAAAAGGAAACTGGAGATTGCATCTCAGCTATTAGTCTTTTCCTTCTTTGTTTTCTGCATAACTGTATAACTTTTCAGTAACAGAAATTCTTATTTGTAGCTGAATATAAGCTTCAGCTCAAGAAGATAAAATGCTCTCTGTTCTACTAGTCATAGACTACCTACTGCTTCTGAAGTCCCTGAGAATTACTTGTCATACCTTAAAATCACAGATTCTCATCCTACTGCATGATGCTACTGGACAGCTTTCTACTTATTAATTCTCTTGCTATTGGTCTTCTGCTCCAGTTCCTGACTAGATCTAATGCTGTTGCCCATTCAGGAGTCTCTTACAATCTATTCCATTCACTAAACTGATAGATTCTTAAGCAGTCAAGATTAAAAAGGAGGATTTTAGTGGTTTGTTCTAAATCCTGCTGTGGGGAGAAGTGGGATGTTCTCCAGATTCTGAGCACACGTACAGTGACTGAACTGCTTGAAAGTGCTTGATGAGTGTGGTTTTCAGTATTTTCTAAAACGCGGGATACTGTTCTGAAGTGATACATTCTAAATCTGACCACTTCTCTTCCAAATAGATGGTTTGGGTTTTTAAGGTGCCCTACAATATTGTAAATACGGTAAAAAATGGAAGCTTTGCACATCAGGAGTAGTAACAGTCTTAAAATATCAGCAGCTGGACTGAGCGAGCAGTTTGCACATCGATACATCACATGAGTGTGCACCTGCAGTATGCTCTGTTCCCTTTCCTTCGCCTCTTTGGGAGCTGGCAGGAAATGGCAATTGATGAAAATCTTACTCTTCGAATACTTCACATTCTAATTTAGCCCAGGTTCCCTCTGGATTCACTGGAGTGAAGCCAGAAGGAAGAGTGCTGTCATCACACACAGGCTAATGATCCAAATAAAGCCAGCACCCTACTGGTGTGGCTGAACGTGGCTTTTTGTACGTGTCTCATGTTTTAAAAGAAGGATTCAGAAATGGTTTTGACTACCATCTTCTGTTTGGTTTAGACATAGGATGTGGACATAAATACTGAAGTGTCTTCGTGCTTTGAAGTAGTCAGCATTCAGACATTTTTTAATGTAGCCGTGAGGCTCAGCACATTTTAGAACATAAATACCTCAAATAATTTTTTGAAATGCAGACTTGTTTGTGTGTGATGTCATTGACCCAGTAGGTACAAGCTTTTGGAGTCAAAATTAGAATCCACACTTAAGAAGTCTCTCGAAATAAAAGAAGAAAAAATTGCTGCTTTGGAGGCTCGTTTAGAAGAATCAACAAATTTAAACCAGCAACTCCGTCAGGAACTTAAAACAGTAAGGAGACCAACATTTTTTTGCTGTAAGATGAAATTTCTCTTGTACCAGCTATTGTTATTTCTACACTGGACCTTCTGTGTGAGACAGCAAAAGATAGGCATTGTTCGGGTACCTTAAAGCACGGCAGAAGTATGACTGCTTTCTAAAACTGCAATAATACAGGCCCAGTGTTGAAACGTTTATTCATTGGTCATGGAATATGTCAGGTGGATAAATAATCTGAAGTTGATTTGCTTTGGGATGCCAAAAGTAGTAATTTTCAGTCACAGTTTTTGATCTACCTTGAACAGCCTGAGTGGGATGGTTAAAAAAAGAAATACAATCTCCTAGGTTGCAGAGGTTTATTATATAAGTTGGGGGATACAGTTGAAAGCACTGAAATAAAACACAAAATAGAGGTCTCTTTTTGTTAGACAAGTATTTGTTAGGGTTAAGCTATCCATATTCAGAAAGAATTTGTACCTCATCTCCCCAAACATACACAAAAATGAATTTACAAATACAGTGATGTAACATTTTCTGTTCCTGGGAAAATGATACGGTCATATCATAAGTTAGGATGTAGAAAATGGAAAATTATAAATATAATGTAAGTTGTCCTAAATAATTTCAGGTGAAAAAGAACTATGAAGCGCTCAAGCAAAGACAAGAAGAGGAAAGAATGGTTCAGAATTCTCCTCCAAGAAGTGGAGAAGACAATCAATCTGTCAATAAGTGGGAGAAAGAAAATCAGGAAACTACTAGAGAATTATTGAAAGTAAAAGATAGATTAATTGAAGTGGAAAGGAATGTAAGATGTGCTTTAAGTAGTATTCAGATTTTAATTATTTGTTGTGAACTGTGCCAATAATAGGAATGAAAGTATTGTTTTAAAAGTATGCATTTTATCACCTACTTTCCATACCAGGCAGAATCTGAATTAAATATAGTTTATGAAGCAGCTGGATTCTGCTCTGACAGATGCCATAAAGCACTTAATCAGCATTTAAAGGAATGTGGAAACCTGAATTTGCCCTTTTGAATCCACAGATATCTCTTAAATCCCTCTTACATAATCCTTATTTACATGAGTCATGGAGATTTCTCTACTATTTCTCCATGGGTACAATATTAGTTACCCATTTCTGCAATCTTAACCTGTAGTGATAGTATCGCTGTGTGGTACTGTGTTATATAAGGTGATTTACAGTTCCATTCCACCCTGTAAATCTTTGAGGTTGCACTGCTTTGTTTGTTTTGCAGAAATGAGGGGTGGTTTGCTTGAAGTTCAGTAAACAGTTGTGAACTCAAATTTATTTATTTATTTGTTTAATATTCAAGAATGCTACACTGCAGGCAGAGAAGCAAGCACTGAAGACACAATTAAAGCAACTTGAGACACAGAATAGCAATCTGCAGGCTCAGATTCTTGCACTTCAAAGGCAGACTGTTTCTCTACAGGAACAAAACACAACTCTACAAACTCAAAATGCCAAGCTGCAGGTAATATTTTCCTATTTGGCTTTCAAAAGTAAAAATAATTCAAAGGGTTTTTTTCAAATGAAATCTTTAAAACTAATGTCAGTACTGTATTGTAAATCACATTTTGCTTCTGGTACAGGTACAGGCACAGAAAAGAATGTGCAAAGAATCTGCATTAAGAGCAGTCAAATAATACTTTATTTGCTGATCAATAATAACATTCCTAGAAGTTGGTTTTAATCCTTCATTGTTTGTCAATTTCAACTCTTAACTTTATACTTAAGAGTAAAGCATATTCTCTTAGACAGTCTTCTAAGAGAATTTTTTTAATTCTTTTTTACTTGTAAATTGGACACACTATTTCCCTGACCTAAAGATACTCTAATAAATTTAGTATTTTGTCTATTTTTATGAATAGAGATTAAAAAACAAAACAAAACACGAACCATAGCTAAGAGGAAAATCAAGATGCTAGTAAGTACAAAAGACTTGGGAAAAAAAAATTTGAAAACTTCATAATTCTGTGAAGATTAAATTCAGATAATTCAGAAGTCAAAAAGTAATGTGTGACCTTGAGAATTATAAAAATGGCTGCCCACATGTTCTTGCAGCTCTTTTGGCCAAAACTAGGATTTCATTCTTCATACTTTAAGAGGGTTATTAGTTATATATCTCTTTTTTTTCCTCTGATAAACAAAATATTCTTGTGAATGGATCTAATGCTTGTTGGTGCTCTTAAGAATTACAGCTACTTAGAGGGAATATAAAGTCCAAAATTCAGCAGAAATAGTGAACAATGTCAGAAATGATGAAGCATGAATGGGGATCAGAACGAAGGAGTCTTTAAACAAGTTACCAAATAATGTGTTCTGTGAATGCCTCAAGTTATCATCCTGTTTCTTGTTGGAAAGCAGAGCAGTTGTACCACAGATGCACTTTCTGCCACACTGAAATCTAATTAGTGCACAGTACTCCCCTTTGTGGTGGCAAGCCTATCAACTAAACATTTGTGCACACACTATGTCTCATCTAGTTGTTAAAAATTGGTGGACATGGGCATGAAAATACAGCATTTTAAAGGGATGAGGATATACTCAGAACTCTTGAGTATTTTATAATACCATTTGTCAAAGAAGCAGGCATATCTATGTAGTTCCTTTTTTGCCTCGTGAATTGCACAGTGACACAGGCCTTTCCCACCTGATAAACATGGAGAGTGAATTAACTGTAGATATTCAGAAGTATTGAATCAGTGAATTGGGAGGAGGAGTTGTTTTCTGCCTTTTTTTTGTTTTTAATTTCTTTTTCGTGATGAACTGCACCAAGCAATGTAGTCTTTGGTGCCCGGGATGTCTGAATGGTGTTATACCCAATAGACTGAGAAAGAGAGTTCTTCCTTGTGATTTCAGCTGTTTTGCTCACGGCTTCAAGCTTGTTACAAGACAGCTGTATATCAACTCCAAATCAAAATGAGAGGTGAAGTATGTTCATGAAAAGATGATCAACTATTAGCAAAATCTGAAGTGCACTAAGCTGGTCTACATGGACTATGTCAAAACTGTTCTTAGACAGCAGTAATTTTACTACTCCTTCTGATAACTGTAAGGAACATACAAGAGAAAGAATGTCTTAAAGGGTAACTGGAAATTCTGAACTAAATCAAACTCAGAATTCAGTCTGGAAAGTTTCACAGCGTAGACGTGCCATCAGACATTACTTCATTTCCAGTGAAAGGTTCAGCTTTCTCATCTGTAACAAAGAATGCTGCAGTTCCAACAGAAAGGGATTTGTTCCTTAGTAACAGCGTGCACTGGAGTGATAGATTTTTTTTTTTTTATTTTTTTTTTCCTTAAATAGATACCCTAAGGGTGTTAGAAGCCTCAATAGTTAGTGGTTTTCAATTCTTTTAATAGGAAGGAGAAGGAAACTGGGCCTAATACATGTCAGGTGACAAGCATATTTAGGTATCATCAATTCTTTAAGATATCCAAGTATTAGATGAGGTTAATCTTTCCAGAGGCACACAAAATAAAGTGTTGATTGTTGTTTTTTCTTTTTTAAATCTGTCTAATGTTGAAGGCTTTAACATACTAACAGATATTTAATACTGTTCTGACATAATTGTTGGAGAAAATACACTGTTCTGCAAGAAGAGTGATTTCCAGCAGATCTCACAACATGTATATAAAGTGATGAGCTGACATTACTGTTGGTGGAAGAGAACCGTGAATGGCAATTATTCAGTAAAACAGAATGTGGGTAGTTCCTTCCAGGTGCTATTATTTTATTTTCCTTTCTCTCAGTTAAATGGATGCTACTGTTTGAAGGCTCATTGTAAAGGATATGTGGGTACAGTAAGGATTTTATGGTGACAATAGAAATTCTCTACAATAAAGGTTTTTTTAAAAAACTTAATCTATGCCAATATGAACATTCCTTTTATTTTAGTCATGCTACAGATTTGGTTTATGTGGTATGAAGATCACAGGTGATCCGTTTCTCTGAGATATTTCGATGCTAGAGCTGTCAATGCTGAGAGGAAAATGTACCTCTCATCTAGTTAACACTTAGATATTTGAAGGTAAATAATAATTTGATTCCTTTCCCTCCCTGCCACCAGTCAATTTAAGCATATGCCTGAGTGCTCTCATGATATACTGCTATAAAAATACTCGTGGAATATTTTGAATTGGAATTGTCTATTGGGATATAAGAAAAAAAAAAAGTATTCCCATTAAAGGTTGTTAGTTAATAGAACAACTAGAAAGTCGCTAAGATGCTAAGGGTTAAATTCAAGAAATTTTTCCATGGGAGGAGATAGACAAAAATAATTCAGACTATGAAATTGATTTGCAACTCTTGTCAAATCTTTATGACTACAGGTTGAAAACTCCACCCTTAATTCTCAAAGCACATCTCTTATGAATCAAAATGCACAACTGTTGATCCAGCAGTCAGCTTTGGAAAATGAAAACGAATGTGTGCTCAAGGAACGCGAGGATCTGAAATCCTTGTACGATTCACTTCTCAAAGATCATGAAAAACTGGAACACCTGCATGAACGCCAAGCTTCCGAGTACGAGTCTCTGATTGCGAAACACGGAAGTCTTAAATCTGCACACAAAAATCTGGAGGTGGAGCATAAGGACTTAGAAGATAGGTAAATACTAATGTGTATGAGTACATTACAGTTTGCCATTCCTGAGCAAAAGGCAAAAAGCACTGCATAACTAGTATGAATGCATTTGGTATTATTAAAATATACCATTAAGATCTTAAAACTTTTTGAAAGATAACCTTTTGGGGGGGAAAAAAAATCCATATTGTCTTGTCATTTTAATAAAAGCAGACTTAAATATGATTTTTGTTTGTAGGTACAATCAGTTGCTGAAACAGAAAGTGCACCTGGAAGAATTGGAGAAGGTACTCAAGATAGAACAGGAGAAGATGCTGCAGCAAAATGAAAGACATGAAACTGTAGCAGCAGAGTATAAAAAACTTCGTGATGAAAATGAAAGGTAAAGCAAAAGTCTGAGATGTGTATTAGTAGAGCCTCGAGCACTTGCCAGTGCAGTCTGAACAAGTGTTGTGTGCTCTCACGTTTCTTAATCCCAGATGCTGCAATTCAGGACATTTACTATCCATACCTTATAGCAGTCCTTTGATCTGTGATACAGCTGTTTTAGAAAAACTGAACAGGGAGGGAAGAGAAAAAAAACCCAAACAAAATCACAACTACCAAAACCAACAAACACACACAAAAAATAAGTACTTTATCTGAAGGATACTGAATTCCACAGAGCATCTTGATGAATGCCCTGCCAAGCACTGTGTGGTACTGTTGTGAGCTGTAGAGGGAGCAAGCCACTTGCTGTGAGAGGAAGCATGCAGATTTGTTCACCTGGCAAAGAGCCTCACAGTTAAATGCCCTCTACTTTTGGTGAGGAGTGTTAGTAGGAACTGGAGGTTGGTTTTGGAAAAGGGACATGGCAGGGCCCAGTAGGGCCAGAGGGAGCGCAGGAATCACTGTACACACCCTCCATGATTGCCAAATTTTGGTCTATTCCTATTATATTTACTGGTTTGTATTGGCAAGAAATTCTAGCTTTTTTGTAAGATTCTCCTATTTTGAAAAGTGGCATCTTGAAACTAGTTGTGATGTCTGCTTTTTAGAAGTCCTGCTTTGTTTTTAAACATTGGGAGAACCCAGAGTGTGTAGCTTAAAGACAAAATGTATTTCTGGGAAAATTAGATATACTTCTCTACAGTATGTGATAAGTAGAAATTTTTGTATGTATTCTATGGAGTAGTATAGAGCCTTGGAAATAGAATATTTCAGCAGGAATGTTGGTAGTCAATACACTTCCTTCTGTCTGCATGTATTATTCCATGGTGCTTTTTAATTCCAGGCTTACTCATACATACAGTCAGCTCTTGAGAGAGAATGAAGTTCTCCAAACTGATCATAAGAATTTGAAAACATTATTGAACAGTTCTAAACTAGAACAAACACGATTAGAAGCTGAGTTTTCTAAACTCAAAGAACAGTACCAACAACTGGATATTACATCGACTAAACTCAATAATCAGTGTGAGGTATGTGAGAATTTTGCTGGTTTTCATGAGTTACCACTATAACTATTATGTAAGTGTATTTGTAGGTTCATAAAATCATACAAAGTGCTTTAGAACTAGTCTTTTGGTTTATAGATAATGAAGGAATTTGCCTATTATACGAGCAGTACAAAAATTTTGGCTCATGCCCTAGTTAAAATGTTTTAAGTTACTAATGCATATTAAGGTTATTAAAGACTTATCAGTTGAGTCCTGATTTAATTAAGTTTGTTTGATTTGACTGTTGGAATCCATTGTAGACCTAAATTTTCTTGATAATCTCATTATCTGTGTGTAAAATATGCTCAAATCTACATACATGTACCATTTCATATATTTTAACAGCTGCTTAGCCAGCTTAAAGGAAATCTGGAAGAGGAAAACAGACATCTACTAGATCAAATTCAGACATTAATGCTACAGAATAGAACATTACTTGAGCAGAACATGGAAAGCAAGGATCTCTTCCATGTAGAGCAAAGGCAATACATGTGAGTTTTTAAAACAATGACATTCTGTGATTAGGGCAGTAACACTAATACCTTTATTTAAGAAAAAAAAAAAGCTTCTGTTTTATATAGAAGTTAACGTGTGTGCTATTTCTGAAATGTTTCTCTTAAAATAAAAATTTATATATGAAAAGCAGGTAACTCAAACTGTCATCATTACATTTTTAATTCTAAAACATCAGTGCAGCTGAGTTTGTTAGTAATGATGCAAATGAGGAACAAAAATGTTATTTATTCCTCATTCTACTACAAGCAAAGTTCCTAAATTTGTTGTAATCTGTAAACTTTTGTAGTGAATTTGAGAGAACAGACTATGTTGTTAAAATTATTCTGTTAGAACATATATGCACTTTATTAAAAAAGGGGGGGAAATTCTGTTGTGTAATAAAGACAAATGGACTTTTTTTCGATTTTATAACATTAAATGTAAGACTGCTTGTTTGCTCTCTCCATTTTTCAATAAGAAATAAGTATTATATAAGAATCTTCATTAAAAGTAACAAATTTCAGTTAACATATGTCCCAAGGAGTATGAGTATGCTGCTCATACATTATATATATATATATACACACATATGTATACACATTATATATACATTTTTGAAGCATATGTTGTCATTCATTTTTGTTTACAGTGACAAGCTAAATGAATTAAGGCGACAGAAGGAGAAATTGGAGGAGAAGATAATGGATCAGTATAAATTTTATGAACCTTCTCCACCCAGAAGGTACTGATGAACATGATACAAAAATAAAAGACAAATCACATAACGAACACATGACATACTCTGTTCCAGCTCAAAAGCAACATTTTGTTAAACTTCAGGGGAGCAGAATCATGTCTGTGTTCTTGCATACAAATTAGCAAAAGTCTGAAGGCATAATTAATGTATAATAAATGCACTGTATTATTGGTAACAGGAGGGGCAACTGGATTACTCTGAAAATGAGGAAGCTGATAAAATCTAAGAAGGATGTTAATCGCGAACGTTTGAAGTCCGTGACCCTTACGCCTACCCGTTCGGAATCCAGTGAAGGATTTCTTCAGCTGCCCCACCAGGACAGTCAGGATAGTTCCTCTGTGGGCTCAAACTCTCTTGAAGATGGCCAAACTTTGGGGACCAAAAAGAGTAGTAGTGAGTACTGAAAAACATGGGGTTTTTTTCTTTCAGTAGTCCTTGGCTAAATATCTTTTTGATACGATTTAAAATTAAGAGGTGCTTGAAAAGGATATGTAACTGGGGGGGATTCTTAAAGATAGTTTTTTAAGTCTTTGGGAATGAAACCTGATTTATAGTGACTTCTTGCAAGCTCCTTGAGTATCTGGACAGGAATTAGTTTTTAGCATTTATTTAGCTCTGAATGTATATGTTAAAATAACATTTAGGGTGCCTGGGTAAGATGAAGCAGGCACTGTTACTGGGTCAAACAAGCAGAATTTGGACTAGAATGTCAGATGCTGCCATTAGTACCGTTTTTTGTTTCTCCCTCTTGTCCCAGCATGAATCTTTCCCCCTATCGTTGAAGTACTTTCCAAGCTGGGGCTGTACCAATATCCTTTAGTTGCTAACAAGACCTTCTGTCTGAAGGTGTTCCTCCAGCATCTGTCAAAACTAGCAATGAAGAATTTTGATAACAGTTGAATCTGCAATAGGAAGAGTTAATGCAGAGATATAACCTCTTTATAAAGATGTGAATTGTTGCTGATCCTAAAGATTAGAGTTAAGTGGCTGAGAGAGAGAGAGTGAGGAGGGTTACAGAGGTGTGGAGAGACTGAGTATTCCAGACACAATTTACTAACCTTGAAAGAGCCTGACAGCCATCTTGTTAGGATGCCCACAGTGTAAAAGGCCAGATTCTGTGCAGCGTGTACCTTTATTAATCAATATTTATTGTTATCCACTACTGACATAAATCATAAACACCCCAGTTTCTCACAACTTAAGAGATAACATTACAGCCAAGCTATCAGGATAAAATGATTCTATTTAATAATTATGCACCAACAGCATTTTTGGCTGTGCATGTAAAAGCACCAGAATACATGTGTATTAGAATTCACTTAATTCTTTTAATATTTAAAAAAAATTTAATGTCTTGGGTTTCGAAAGATAGCACATTCTGGGTTTTGTGCCAGCTGTGAATTTGCTGGGTTATAAACGGTTAAAGCCATTACGGTGTATTTTTTTTCTTCTGTGTATATTGCAGAAGCTTAGTCGAAGTTAAAAACATCTAAAAGCACTATTTCAGGGAAACTTAAAATTAGATTCGTGAGTATTTTTTTTTAATAACTGAATAGTAAGTTCAAGAGTACATTTTATCACTTTTGTTGCCAACTTGTCAATTTGGGAAGCTTAGCGTTTTTCAGCATAAGGGTCTGTTAAGGTTCAAAACAGGTACTTTTGAATTTAAAAAAAAAGAAAAAAAAGCTGCTGTTGCTTTTACATACAAGCTGGAAGTCTTGTGGAATTTGGGAGTGACTGAACTTGTGGTGATGTGTTTGCAAGCGTGTTGGTTGTGCATGCTTTGGTTCAGACCATCTGCATCTGTGTCAGTGATTCCATGTTCTGAGAGGGCTCTTTCATGTGACAGTTTTCTTTTGCATGATACTTGGGACCTTGTAGTGTGCAGTTACCCTCCTGGTGGAGCCATGGTTGAAGTTATGGTGGCTAATCCTCAAAAGAGGTTTGAAGTTGTTCAGACCTCATTAATTTTCTACTCCATGGACCTTGTTCATGTTCCCCTTAATCCCAGTGTATTTATCCACAAACTGGAAGGGCTGATCTAATTCTGGATCTTAACCTTCCTTCATTACACGTCACTATGGAAACCACCGTTTTTGATAGAGTTTGGATGAATTATGTGCCACTTCAGTGCTGATAATCTTACTGAGACAGTTTGCATCTCGGAAAGTTAAAAGAATATCTCAGTGTGAGAAGTACTGGTAATGGTGCACGTTTCTTCTGCTTTTAGAATGACTTTGCATCCTAAATACCAAGATACTGTGGCTCCTTTTCTGTAAGAAGTGGCTTGGCAGTAGCAGCTTCCACTGAAAGAAGCTACAAGAAAGATAGAAACCGTAAGCCACTGCCTGTCTGTGCAATTGCTCAGGTGTTACAGCTTTCCATGTTGGTTGGTGGCAGTTTTGGGTACAGGAAGAGACAGGTTCTATTCCATCCTGACCTCCTCCATCTGAGAATGAAGGGTTCCAGAGGGAAGTTCTGAGGAGAAATGTCCCGTGTGACCTTGAGGAGGCAAGAGAAGACAGCTTACATTCCCCAAATTTCAGTCACTGGCACGAATTGGTGGTGTTCTCAAAACCTGGAGGACACAGTATCTGACACAGTGATCTTCGAGATGTATAGCTGTCCTAACCCATATTCCCTGTCAGAGAAAGCAAGAGGAGATACCAATTCCAAAATGAATTATCCTGCTGTTTCCACTACCAATAAATAGATTTGCTATGTGAAATCTGTAGGTTTTCTTCTTCTGAAGGTGATGATGGAGACTGTTTTTCTGATAAAGGACACTTTCTCATGCCAGTGTTTTCAGGAGACCTGTTCTCTTACAAAGATAGGTGATCTTGGAGCAAAAATGAGGTTATCCTGTTCAGCACCTGATGTCTCGCAGAGTGCTGCAAGTCCTTGTCTGATTCCAGAGGCCTTCTGGAGAGGAGGTGGGGCCTGCATGGCTCTTGTTGTATGCAGCGCAAGTTAGATCCCACTGGGTTTAACTTGGATACTCTGTGCTCCTCTGACTGCACCTCTGCTTTTCATATCTGTGTTCAGTGGTTGAATCAGGTGAGTACCACAGCTCTGACATCTGCTTTGTGCAGAGCCTTTTTTCTCAGGGAGCGGGGTGGGGTACTATTCTGAGATTTTTGCATAGGAAACCCAAGGCAGGGAAGTGGAAAACTTGTTTTGTTTTGTTTTTCTGCGGAGAAAACCGGACTCCTCCTGCTAGCTTCCACTCCAGCCATTTCAGACTACTAACAGCATCCCAAGGAATTAAGGCTATTAGTGGGCCTGTTGTCTTTAAAGAGTTGTACCAGTAGCAGACACAACGTATTGTAGTAGATAGAAGTAAAAGAACTATACTGGACTCCATGTTCTATTACCAAAACACTTAGAAGATGTCTGCCTAGCATTTGCTTGTGTGCATGAACAAAACGATTTGAGGATTTTGATAGTATCTGTACAGAATGCCCCAGAACGTTTTTGGCACGCAGTAGGATTACAGAGTGGGAAATCTGATCAGTGGCAGGATTGTGCAATGCTCATCATTCATTCTCAGCTCAGAAAGCAAGGCTGTGTTCTTAGAATACTGAAAAGAGAAAGAAAAGTTACTGAATTCTAACTACAGTTCTTCAAAGTAGATGATTTCTAAGACCAAAATAGTCCTCCTGCTATCTCGGTTTTCCAGACTATCGGAATAAAGGTGTAAAAAGTGGAAACTGCTTAAGTTAAACTTTGTTGGTGTCTTACTTCTTTCTGCTGTAGCTCTGCCATTCCAGTATTTTTGGCAAGACATTTCTTTGGTCGTATTCTATGCAGAAATTACGTAATTCCTCTTTTCAAGGAGGAATTGCACTTTACCCAAGGACAGGTTTTGATGTTTGATTTCCAGGACCTTAGCAATTGCAGTCAAGTTTTCCGTTTGGTGCTGTTGCCGAGATCCCAAAATTAGTACTTCTGGGGGTGATCTCTGTTAATGAGCAAGAATCACAGGTGACGTGAATCATTCTTGAGCATCCTCTGGTTACTGTTTAATAAGATTAGAGTGGATGTTTTTAATTAAGAGGGATCAGTTGTCTATAATGGATTATAGAAGTTGCAAAACAATTGTGTTTTGCTATGAGGACACAAAGTAGAAGTAGAACAGAATTACCCTTTTGGTTTGATGGTGTTAGTGTTAAAACTGACTGGTTATTTACCTATCAGAAAAGCAGTCTGATGCTGTGCCTCATACCCCTTCAGCAGGGAGCTGTTCAAAGCTGAGTACTTCTATATACAATTAGATGTCTCCTTTGTGCATGTCTTGTTTATGGGAGGTTTAGCAGCTTCTCTGCTTTTGTGGTTCTTTTGAGCTGGTCATCATCTATGTTTATGTTGGTTTTTATTTATTTTCTCTGATCCAGAAGAGGAGAAGAGCTCTATTGATCTGGGAAGGGAAAAATACCAGCCAAACAAAAAAACCCCAAAAACCCCAACCAAACAAAAAACAACAACAAAAAAACCCACAACAAACCAAAAAACCCAAACAAAAAAACCCCTGGATATTCTGGAGTATCTCCAACAGTATGTAATCAATAAAAAATACCTGTGTACCTATGCAGTGAAGAATTCCAAGGTAAAATTGTACTTGGTGTACTCCTGTCTTTCATAGGTAACAGATGAGCATTTCTTTTCTCCCTGTCCTTCCCCAGCCCACGGCGTAAGGACCTGGCAGAGGAAGGCATTTGCTGTCTCTCTCCAGTCGAGATAATAGTTGTGTTCTGCAACTGTGAAAACTTGTACGTGTTTTGGACGCTTGTGGCTGTGCCAATCCTGCGTTCCTTGGAAGCTGGGAAATGTATTGCATTCCACTCAAAGTCAAACACAGAATAGTGTGATGGAGAGAGAGATTTCTTTCTCTTTTCAGGTGGTTCATGTGCACTTGTAAATGCATATATATATATATATATATTTTACACGCATATATATATATGTATACTGTTGTATAAAATACAGACTGCTGTGTAACAAGCTGCTGGTCGAGCAGAAAACCAAGACAAAGCAGGTGTCCCAAAAGGGACTTCAGAGAGCTGAAATAGGCAGATCTTGGGCTGATAGACTGGGCTACAGCTTTCGTATCTGCAGAAATACGAACTTGTAGTAATTTCGTTATGCGTTTCTTTCCAGATCTTTACCTGCCAGTTTGCATGTGGCTCCTGTGTGCGTGGCAGTCACATGAAACATTTATCTGATGCTTCAGAATGCGGGTGTCTGCCAGGAGTCAGTTACTAATGCAGAATAGCTGAATCTAAGGACAAAATTAACTTGTGATTTCCCCCTTCTCCATCTTTTAATACTATTTGTAATTTTAACTCTGTTTCCTGATATTACGTAGTTCAGTTTTCTCTTATCCCTCCCACAGTGTTACAGCAACACTTACATTTGGATTTTTGTAACCTGTTTTTATTTCTTTGGTATTTTCTTTATCTGAAGAAAACTGCTGTATACCATTCCAGTCAATAAATCTTGATTTTATTTTTCTTATTACAGATTTGAAGTGGATTATTTCAATAAAATATTAAAGTCACTTCACCCAAACAACAGATTGAGCATAAGGTCCACGTAATACTTCTACAAGACAGTAGATGACCAAAATTATTAATAAGCACAAAATGTAACAAATGAAGACCTATAATAGGTTGTGTCCTACGAAACATGCAGGGCAAAGCATTACCAAGTTATTAATATCAAAAAATAATGATGTGAGGATATTTTAAATTGGAAGTTGTACTTAGAGTTGCTTTCATTTTAAGGGGTTTTTTTGCCTGACATTTTTCTTATGTTCAAGAAAAGTTATTTTTCGCAGTAAAAATTACATAATCATCAATCTCTCTAATCATCTATGAAGAAGTTGCATTTATTTTTTCAAGAGCTTGGCAGTTAGAGCTTTCAAACTATGTTACACTCTTCACCATTATTTTCGGTGCATTTCTGAGTATATTAAAGTTTTCGTAGCGTAGTTTTCATATTTCAGTGTAGTTTTCATATGTCATTACCATACAGAAGCATGAGAGTGATAGTTTTTAGCATAGCATACATAGCTTAAACTCAGACATTCATTTCTGTCCTTAGTTTCAACATTTAACTTCCATCTGTTCTTCTCCCTTTTTTTCTTTCATTTCCCTGTTTCCGTTTTTCCTCATGCTATGACATAAAAGTGGTTGCACTGAAAAGACTGCCCTTTTTGAGGAACAGACCGAAGGAAAAAGACAAAATGAAGGCCTTCTACCGTCGCTCCATGTGTAAGACTTTATGACAGTTCAGCTTCTTTTAAATGGCTAAATGGCTACACTGGCTTCCATTACTAATTTTTCACTAACCTCTCCCTGGACTGCGCTGTATTTTTCCTCCTATTTTGCAATGTGCAAGTCCTGCTACAATACAAGGAGCTGGAGCTTTATTTTTTTTTTTCCTTTTTTCTTTTTTCTTTTTTTTGTTTTTTTAAACCTTGGCACTGAATACTTTATATATGTGCACACAAGCAGACATGCACCTACACGTTCACGTGCACAAGCACACGCACATATATATATTCAGTGCATTGTGATTGCATATATTTGTATACCTAGTTGCCTATATACACATGTCTCTGTGTATATAAATTTACAGTGCACCGTGTTAACCTGAACAGTTCCAAATTACACGTTTCATAAGCCTTTTGTTAAGGAATCACTGCCATTTCTTTTGTTTAAAGAAAGTGTAGAAAATAGTGCAAGGCTCTCTGGTGTTCTGTCACTTTTCAAGTATTCATCAGTTATTGTTGCCAAAATGTTGTATTGATTTATTTTGTTTTATTTTTTTAACGAGGGGTGGACAGTTTTCTCTAGCTTTGTGAAGTCAAGGTGGATATCATCAGATGTCATCTTCTTCAGATCCTTTTCTTTGTTATTACGTACAATACAGCATCCCTGCAGTAACCTGCACTGTACAAGGATCCCGTATCATTGTTGACGATATGTTGTATTAACACCTTTGCCCACTTTATCCCCATTCATTCCATTTTATCATTGCAAACAGTATATCAAGGCTTCTAACACACCATTGCAGCGCAAGCATGGCAATTGTACCTAATAAAGTCAGTTGTAAGAACCATACCGAGCTGAAAGAAGGCTCTGACTCACACCATTTCTCATGCACTGAGCTGACTGCATGTCATGATCTCGTGTTTATATCTTCCAGTATTCGATGCGCTTTTAATGCTTAGGAAACTGTCAAACATTTTGCAATACAAAAATAAGAACCGAAGCGAATACATTGACCATGCTGATCATTTGCTTTCATTTGCATCCCAGCCATGAATGACCTGGTGCAGTCCATGGTCCTAGCAGGAGGACAGTGGACAGGTAGTTCTGAGCATCTGGAGGGTCCTGATGAAATATCTACGGGTAAAAGGAGGAAAGAATTGGGAGCTATGGCCTTCTCTACTACAGCTATCAACTTTGCAACTGTCAACTCTTCTACAGGCTTCAGATCCAAGCAGTTGCTAAATAATAAAGGTATAGGGAGAAGCTTTTTGCACTGTGATGTGATTATGTGTAACAGCAATTTCATCTAAATATTGGTTTTACTTGTATGTTAAGATTTTTCAGCAAAAAGAAGCCTTAATAACCGAGTTTTAGTGTTAAGATACTGCATAGGTTTAATAACTGCCGTTAAAAAATATTTCAGGCTTTTTCCTACAAAATGTCACTTGAGTAAAAATGAATTAGTTTGAAAAATATTTTTTTGAATGTTTTACAGCTGGTAAATACTTTTATAATATTTTTATTTTATTTTACACCGGCTTTTATGTCTCTGTATAGATACTGCATCCTTTGAAGATGTAAGTCCACAAGGTATTAGTGATGATTCTAGTACAGGATCAAGAGTTCATGGTAAGATGTGAACTTCAATTAAATAATTCAGGATATATTATGTGAATGTTAACAAAGTTTGCAAAACAGTGAATGGCATTGTTAAAAGTGAGCATGCTTTCTGTGATTTGCATATCTTGTGAATGTGTAGTATCATTTCTTCAGATTACTCTTTCTTTTCTTTCTGAACTACTACTTCAGATGTTCTAGCTCTCTAGTAGAAAGTATTCTATAAAGTGCATCTGAACAGGATCAACACATGTTCCCCTTTAAAAACATACTTGGAGTTAATAGTAGAATAAAAGGAGTTATTTCAATCCTGAAAAGCCCAAATCCCAATCTGGCCTGATTTTTCAATGTGTATTTTTTAGAGAAACCTAAATTTGTCAAGTACTGTATTTTATAAAATCATTACATGTTGCATCAAGCAAAGCTATGCAGTGAAAGCTATAATAGATTATTTAGAAGTGAAGTTTAAACTCTACTATAAACACTGAAAATCAGTATGAGCAACAAAGACTTTTGAAGGTGGTAACAGTGCATTTCCCTTGTATTGGATAGGAGTACAGGACGTTATCTGTGCAGATGCTCTTGCTCCTCCTGTTCGTGGCATTTCAACAATGTGCAAGGTTCCTTGTCAAATCTGTTGTAAGTGACCTAATCATGAGCAGCTTTCTGCACGCCCATCCTTTCATCTGTAAAATCCTGGTTTCCCACTAACCAGTCTGTTCCAATTCTAAACGTGCACTCTATTTCTCTTTTCCTCTCCCTCGTACCTTACTATTGCTGTAGTGCCCTTTTCTAAAGTGTCCTCTTGGACTGCCTGGAAATCCCTTCGCTTTCTGATCTGTAAGAAACTGCTTTGTTGACAATGGGCATGCTCAGCCTGTGAAATAGTGCATGATTCCTGCCTCTGAGCATTCTGTGATCAGAATGTAAAGGTACCGTGTCATCTGCTAAAATTCTGTTCATCATGGTGTTTCCTAATTTTCCATTTAGCTTCCAGACCAGCCAGCCTTGATAGTGGCAGAACATCCACTAGCAATAGCAATAACAATGCTTCACTCCATGAAGTCAAAGGTATGCTGTAGGTGAATTTACATACATGCTTCGTTTCTATTATGTTCTCTGTAAGCTCATCTCTATAAGTTAAGAAAACCCTAACCCACAATCAGAAAAATTCCCAGCACACACCACAGCATGCTTTTCTTTAAGCATTTTATAACCTTTGTTCCTTAAATTAGGAGGGGATACAAGTATTAATAGAACTCATGCTTTTAATAAATATTGCAAGGCTGATATTAGTATAGAAGTTACAAACTTACTTTAAATCAAACCTAACCCAAGTAACAATGCTACAAAATTAAGAATCCTCCCAAAATTACTTTAAAATCACTTCTCTTGAAGCAGAGAAGCTGCTCTGTTTTTTCCTCCTAGCATCTTACCACACGTTCACTGCTGTTGTAAAGCTGTGTAGTGTACAACACAAACTGGACAAAATGGCATCTCCAGTTCCGTACTGTAAACTTTTATATTTTCTTCTTTTAAAAGATCAATAACCTTCCTGAAGTTAACAGTATTTCCTAATTATCGTATATTATGAGCCTTGATGTATTTTTGCTTATATTGGCCATTCTAGCTGGAGACCATTGTACCTCCTAGGCTAGAACACTGCCAACTCGAGACTTCATTCAGTGTTCATGGTTTGCATTTATTAAACAGTATCTCTTTGTTTGGAAATTTAGAGGTGAATGATAGCTTAAGACTTTTATTAGTTTGTCTTCTGTCTGATTGATTACTCCTTTCTGTAAAAGGTCCTTTGAGGTAGTCTTTGCCCCAGTTCTATGCAGTATTAGAAATTTCTGCTGTAAGCAATTTATCTTTCTTCAAACTGAAGTCCATTTCTTAGGAGTAATGTGAAGTAGGAAATACTTGATAATTCCTCAGTGATTTTTTTTAAACAATTCAAAATTATAGAAAAATAAAAAGAACTGGTGTTGTGGAATTTATTTTGCCTTTAATGCCATATGCTTCCTTCAGGTCACAGTTGTAATAAATGGCAGAAGTCACGGCAGGAACTGTTGGTGAAGCAGCATTCCTAAACAGTTCTTGTTGAAGAATTATGTTGAAGAAAATATTCTTATTTCCATTCCATCCTTTGTATTTCATTTAATGTAAAACTAATTAATAGTATATTAGCATGTATGCCTCACAACGATGCTGAACAGGAGTGGAGGTGTTTCTTTAGCCCCTTGGATTATAGTATTACATAGATGGGGGCCCAGGTTATAAATGAGAGGTGGTTTTTTATTAAAAAAAAACTATGTCATGTTCAAAGAGCTGTAACAGGTAAGTCAGGGGAGTGCAATTATATTAATAATATTGTTGGTTTGAGTAAAAAAGGACAATTGGAGGACAATTGGGTTTTTTAGTATTTTAAATAGAACTATTATTAACAGAATCTGGTAACATTCCAGATTTGAGTAAGGTTAATCTGTGTATCAGGTTTCATATCTTTTTCTTACGGAAATACTTAATACCATTTACCCCAAAAGCAGGTGCAGTTAACAATCAAAGCAGGCCACAGAGTCACAGCAGCGGAGAATTTAGTCTGCTACATGAACACGAGGCTTGGTCTAGCAGCAGCAGCAGTCCTATTCAGTATCTGAAAGGTCACACGAGGTCTAGTCCTGTGCTCCAGCAAAGAATGTCTGAAACACTGGAGAGTCGTGCAAAACAGACCAAAACTGGCTCACCTGGAAGTGAAGTTGTTACCCTGCAACAGTTTTTAGAAGAAAGCAACAAGAGTACCTCAAGTGAGGTTAGTTTAAAAAATATTTTGACTATGTATTATCCCATATATGGACACAGAATTAATAGAAAACTTAGAGTGAGTAGAATTGCTTTGAAACTTTGTGGAGATACTAGTAACTCCTGCATTAAGAAGTAGTGTGAACTGTGTCCTGGTAAACTGCACTTGCTGTACTACGTAGAGTCATTTGGAATTTCACAGCTTGATCCTTTCCAGGTTTCTGAATTAGGTAAAAAAGTCGATCTCTACTGTCCAAAAGTTGTCCTTTGTACTGATGCGTGGTGCACTCATCAGAGTTCAGATGGAAGGCCATGAATTCAGAGTAGGTTTCCTTTTCTTCCAGTTCAGCACTTGTGTTCTTTAAGAGCTGTTGTCAGTTCTGCTTTACGTCAACGGGAAGGAAGATGCTTTACTTCATTCCCTGAGGAGAGAATCTTGTCTGCTTCAGTTTCATCTTTTAAACTCTACTGAGCAAAGAAACTGACCTTGGAGCTCACTGAAATCTGAAAGCAATAAGACAAATAGAACATTTCTGTAAATCAGGGACAGTTTGTTAGAAACCTGGAATCAGCTTGTCTCTGCAAGTGTTCTAATGTTCATCACTAATTCTTGACTAGCTCTCTCCGAAACCTTGATAACTCTAGCATAAAGCAGGCTCATTACTGTGACTAGGGCCTAGCAAGAGTAAGGATCAGACTCCGCTGACTTTATAACACCACAATTGAAATTGAAAAATTCTGCATTCACAGCGGAATTGGTAGGGGTGGTCTGGTGCAGGGACTTGAGTCTGGACTATGCTTCTCAATTTTTTTGTTAGATGCTTAAAATATAACCTCTTGCCTCTATTCTCTGTGACAAGGATTTTTGATTTTTTTAAGGATTAGACAATACTCTTTTGGCAATAGAAAATAAAAACACCTGACTCATCAAGTGTAGTCCACTACTGTTCATGAGATGCTGTTCCTCAAGAACCATTCAGGTTGGGAGGGTATTCAAGATTCTCTCTCCAGCCTGCTGCAGAGCATTTCCTTAAGGCTCTTAGTTTAGTTCTTACCAAATTGTCTCTTACTGTTTTGCAAAAGACTGCAGTCTTTTTCTACCCAGTCTGTGAATAGTATTTGCCTCAACTTTTTTCCCTAGCTCTGAAATCTCTTCTCCAAAAAGAAAAAATGGGGAGCTGTCCAGTCCACATTTAGGCACCATGGGTGCCTAAAGGTTATGTGCTTTGGATTACTCACTGAGATTTCTGTCTTTAGTATTTGAGTGTACAGAGAATTTAAGCTTTTAGCTCTGGATGATTAGTATAAGCTAAAATAATAGTCCATATGAAATTGCTTAGGAAGAATTAATGAGTTAGGGCAGAGGGCAAGTTAGTGAGAAGATAAACTTGAAGTTTTGATCATTTGATTTGTTAAGTTAATTAGTATTACAGGAAGTAATTCTAGATAGTTATGAACTATTTGACACCTAGTTTTCAGAGTACTTGCTAGTAAGCTGGACAGAAAACTCATGAGCATGTACCATAAATGTTTAATACTGCTTTTAGATATGAGAAATTAAAAAACAAAAAAGCAAACCATTTTAGAATTGTTCTTTCTTTATGTCCACAAAGATTGCTTAATAAAGGTCACAATGTCGATGTATAAATTTATAAGATGTTTCGTATTTTTGGCAGATGAAATCTGCAAGTGAAGAGAATCTTTTAGATGAAGTCATGAAAAGTTTATCTGAGTCCGTGGAGCTGACGGGAAGGGAAAAGCTAAGAAAACCATCTGCTGGTTGTGGTATCGTGAGATCGTTAAGTGTGAAAAACACCATTGATTTCTCAGATGGACGGTCCATTAAACCAGAACAGATTGTAAGGCCCAGCCTTCGTAAAACTGAAGATACCTACTTTACCAGCTCTCCGATAAAATTTACATCGGGCGCTCAAGGGAAGGCCAAATCAGTTAAGGAAAAGGTACAAGCAACTGTATCCCAGCGACAATCAAGAGATTGCAATCCTTACGCCACCTTACCTCGTGCGAGCAGCGTGATATCTACGGCAGAAGGAACTACGCGAAGGACGAGCATTCACGATTTTTTGTCTAAGGACAGTAGACAGCCTGTATCAGTTGATCCAGCACCGTCCACCGCTGACAGAAGTGTTCCATCGACCTCTAGTGAGTACTCAGCACACCAGTTATCCTCTAATTGTTTTCACTGTGTGGATTACAGAGTAGATTGTGTTCCACAAAGCGATGCAGCTAAACCGCGTTATTTAGGACGTAACACTGATGTGCCTAAGGCTTCCAGGATGGAAAGGTCAAATGTTCTTGAGAGAACTTTGCTAAGCACAAGCGTGGTTAATGATAAAGTTAGTCTATCTGGTAATGACGGCACAGGATCTTTTACTGTGGCTCCCCCATTTTTATCCCTTAACACTGAATTAGTCAGTAATATAAGTGGATTGCCACAAAGATCTACATCAAAAACAAGCAATGAGGCAAATCGGTCAGCATTTAGATCAGTACTGAAAAATCCAGAGCAGTGCTCTGCTAATCCCAAATCTGATCCTAGTGACCTACGGTCCGGTCTAACTAGGGAGTTCGGTCCTGCCGCCCGCCTAAACACCAGTGAGCCTGAA
Source organism: Actenoides hombroni (assembly GCA_024336885.1). Lineage (NCBI taxonomy): Eukaryota > Metazoa > Chordata > Aves > Coraciiformes > Alcedinidae > Actenoides > Actenoides hombroni. Next base: position 211,300 of record WUAM01000255.1, on the reverse strand, counting down.
TCCCCACTGCTGCTTTCTGAAGATAATAAAACCATGTGGTATGAGTATGGCTGTGTATGATAAGGAAGTTGCATTATTATTCTTTCTATCTAGATAGGTAGTCTGACATGGCACACAGGTTTTCTCAGTGGCCACTGGATTTAAAGAAAACTTCACTACGATGAAAAATACTTTTGGGTTAGATTGGAAGGTCACTGCTTTCTAAGAACGGCAGCAGAGGGCTCAGTTGTGTACTCTTGGCATGTTGGAATGTCAAATTGTAACCTCACCAAAGTTTGCATGAAACATTAATTGCACTGTACATATTTTGCATGCCTTGGAAAGTCTTTATAATATGAGTTATAGTTTTATTTGTCACGCTTCATAAATCTTTGGGGTTTGTTTTGGGTTTTTTTGTTTTCTGGTTTTTTTCCTGTACGTGACTGGGTGCATGTTAAACCAATCGCATGCTGCATTGCCAAAAATGGCACAGTGAACAGCATATTCCTGGTACAAAGAAAGTACTTTTCTGTTGTGCTTGTGCTTTCCAATGTATCAGTAACACATTGATTATATATTTGGAGTAAAACTATTTTTTTTTTATCCCCTTCTTTCAGAAATGAGATACTAATGAAAGTAAGCATTTAGAGAGATTTCAGTGTCTTACCCTTTCCATTTATGCTGTGTCTTGGCATAAATGCACTTTGCACAAGGAACAAGATACAGCAGAATAATTCAGTGCCTTGGGCTTGCACAATAAATATTAACTGCTGTTCATACATACTTAAATATTTGAACATCAATAAATACAAAGTCATAATCCTAAACATCAGTGGTAATACTTAAGAGGAGGTAATAAATAGTCACATGATATGCAGCACCTGTAATGAAAAAATGACCCTTTCCACCTCTTTCCCTTTTGTATTCTTTGTCTTTCCATGCCTGGTGTACAAATGTGGTGAAGTGTATGGTTTTATTAGGAGTCAAATAAGAATTCTACGAGACTCCTTGTGATGTACAGTAATAAAGGCCTCTATTGATTATGGTGGAAATTCATTTTTTCTTCTTAATAAAAGTAACACTAATATGATAGAAAACAAGATGTGTAACAAAAATAATAGAAAAAGCTTGTTAAATTAACCTAGGTAAATAAAAAAAAAGAAAAGTTTGCTTGCAAAATTACAGAGGTATAGGAATGCTTAAGCCGATAACTCATTAAATTCAGATAATCAGCTGAAGAGAAATGTTGAAAAGTAATTATTTAATATGCCACTGGCTCTGCAATTGCTTGGAACTTCTTCATTGTAAATATTAAGAGTATAATATGTATCATGCTCAAACTACAATTACATTAGGCTTTACACACTAGCACTTCTTTGCAAGAGGAAATAGTTACTGACAGTTAATGCAGGCCAAAATTACATACACTAGAAAAAAATGAATATATTATCTAGAGGGAAAATATTTAAAATTGAAAATAAGTATTAAAAATAATGAATGTCATAGTCTGATTTTTTCCAATTGAATTTATTTTGCCAGCAGTTCTGTGTCAGTCTTGGTACTGCTGTGTGGCCTGAACTTTAATTTCTTGGTCTTTAACTAGAGAGGGGTAGAAGTACTGCACATATACTGTTCCGCCAGGAAAAGCAGCAGACATCTCTTAAGTTAGTCTATAGGGTCTCCATTTCATACAGGAGAATTGGTAATAAAATGTGGAGATAACTTTCTGGAGCTCCATCTGCATTTCAAGGTGGGGAAAAGGAATGAGGGTCAGATGTTTCAGAGGTGTTCTGTGGAGGGTCAGATTCCTGTTTCAAAATGTAAGGAGCTTCTCTTTACCATGTCTGCAGGCAGCCATTAGTACTGGGCTGGTAAATTCTTGCTTCTCTTCAATGTTGTTCACAGCATGCTGTTACTTAATGCTGTATTCCCTCTAGAATTGTCTCACCATGAAAACAAAAAATATAACAACAAAAAAAGCAACCAACCAAACAACCCCCTCCTACAACAAACAAAACACAAATCCAAATCTGAAATACAATCTTAATTTCACATGCATTTACTTTCACACAGCAAGGTTTGGGACATGTCATTTGACTTTGTTTCCATTGATCTGTAGATAGGTTTGAATTAGCTTTGAGATGAACAGTGCTGTTACCTGAAGTGACGTGTGCAGAATACATTTTGTGAGATATTTAAGGAAATAGAGAGAAAATCTTCTTAGCTTTGAAAGTACTTATTATAAACTCACACTGTGCTACCAGTATTTGTACTTTTCTTAACTGATTGTAAGCCTGTGTCTTTGCAAGCCTGTCTTCCAGAATCACAGAATCTTGCAGCAAGACTGCTTGTTACGATCAGAATGGGGTTTGTAGCCAGAGGTGGTATCTTCTGTTTAGATCAGGTGCTATTGTTGGAGAAATTGGATAAGCTTTCAGGCATGCTGTTATCTGCATTGCCAGCCTCATCTTGCTTAGGTCCTTAGACTGCACACAGCTACAAAAAATACCGGCATTGTCTCCAGAGATGTTTATTGCGAGCTCTCCAGCATGACCATGGAACCCCAGTTGTAATCATGAGCAAGGCCTGAGTCTAAAGAGGAATTTTAGAGGTTACCCCTGTAGAGTGAAGTTCAACCTTGCTAGCAAGGTAACAAAGTACACTTTCAGCAGCTACTGCCCTGAGGCACTTCAGATTGCATTGTTACATTTCTTTTTACAGCACTAAGCTTTCACACAAACCACATCTGATAGTGAATATTTATGCAGATATCTAATGCCTTTTTAGCCTGTGTTTTAGCTTTTTCCATTGGAGGAGGCTGGCATTGAAGCATCCTCTCTCTTAAATCCAAAGGACTTCAGAATAACTGAGTGTCTTCAGACACTAGTGTCTCAGATCCTTTCTGCAGGAGTTCTAGAATAACCTTGCCCAGTTCAAACAACTATTTTGCATTGTTCTATAAATTTGCAATGAATTGCACTTCAGTTCTGAGGGTAATAACTTCCTGTGCTCTTACCTTTGTTCTGCTGAGTTCAGCTGCAGCAGTGAGAGACTTTAGTATCTCTAAAAAATTGTCAGCAGTTATTTATTGTATTTGAAAGGAAACAAATGTGTTCATGTAGAGATTTTTTTTTCTTCCCCCCTACACTTGTTGGTTTTTACGCTTTTACAGTAATGTCATGGACACCTCTTTTGGTCTGTGCTCAACTAGTGGATGGATCTCTGAGCTTCCTGTCTGACCCAATCACTGCTGCCCCTCGGCCATTTGGATGGCTGACTGGAAACACACAGTGCACTTGCTCATTCCTTAGTCCTTGCTGCCCTGAAAAATGATATGTTAAGGCTTTGCATGGTAATTATAATCACTAAATATGTGGCTGCTGGCCAAAAAAAGCTTTTGTTGTTCAGGCTCAGTAATTTGCTTGCAGTTAAAGGTTTGCTTGATGTTTGCCCTAAGGGAAAAAGTAAATTAAGATACTGCATTTTGCATGTTCAAGCAGTTGCATGCAAAAATAATTTTCTGTTTTTCAGAACTGAATTTAAACGATTTTGTCAGTGTGTAGCAGGTAAAAATGCCAAGATGAGTTTAGCACTCTGCTGCGTTCAGTCAGCCTTGATTATATCAGATTTTTTGCTTTTTTTTTTTTTCCACATTGGGCATGAGTTAGTGTATCTACTGAAGTGTACCTGATCGTGGCTTTGAAAGTAATACCTAGTTAGTCTAAATGCAAAGATTAATTTTTAATGAGTGTAGTTGAGTAGGTACTTCCAGTGAGTTTCTTCTGTCCCTCACCTCTGTCCTTCCCTCTTTAAAAAATTTTTTAAAAATTAAAAATTAAAAATAAATAAATAAATAAAAAAGGTAGAATGTATTTTAATGCATGAGGGGTTTTTTTCATGTCCTGAAAAACACAATGAATAACATGAAATGCTTTTCTCTGCAGATGTGGAAGCTATCCCAGAAAGCAGAAATTCAAAAAGCAGGTCTAGGGAGCAACAAAGCTCCTAATTGTATTACCCACTACATGAGATGTGGGCCAAGTGGTGAGTTTCCTGCCCAAAAATGTAAATGAGATTAATTTCATTTACAACAAACTAACAGCATTACATATAAGAACAAGTGCACACTGCATTAACCAGATGTAAATACCGCTTGCTTAACTGGCTTCTATCTTGCTTATTAGTTAAGCCAGAACAGGTTGTTTTACAGCAGTTATTGTGTCTGTGTAGGCAGGGAACTTCATCCCATTTAGCCTTTTGCCTGTAAAAATTACTTCTATTTTTACTTTTCAAATCTCCTGAAGAAGAAAGTTAAAAGAAATCACATTAAGAAGTAATATCAAAGTCAGTCCTTCAAAAGGGACAGATAAATCTAAAAGAACGGTTTAACAAAACATACAAAGTATTCTATACTGCAAGGAAACTGCCTTTTTATAAAGCTTGTCTTTGGCATTCTGTCCTTTTCTTGACTTTGTTAAAACATCTTTGATGCATGCTATTAGTGCTGTTAGTTCTGTTAGTGACTTAACTCTGTATTTTATATTTCTACACTTTAAGCTTTTCTTATGTTCTTTTCTCTTTCTACCTTTCAACTGAACACAGAGAGAAAAGTGTCCTTCAGTATCTCAGTGTGAAGCCTTTATATCTGAAGTAACAAGACAGCGACTGTAGGAATCATTAATAAAAATTAAGGGAATTTTTTACATTCTTCGTGACTAGAGCAGGCAAGAAATAAAAACCTACCTACCTACCTTCCTTCCTTGAATCAAGGAGCTCTACTGGAGTCTACTGCCGAAAATTTGTAGATGGTCTTAGGAATTATTGCACATTGCACTGTTAAGATCTACTGAATAAAGGACAGTTCTCATCTCCCTAAGGACCAAGAATTTTAAGGTCTCAAGAATTACTCCAGGGGAAAAAAAAAAAAAACAAAGCAAAACCAACAAAACAAAATAAACCAACAAAACTTCTTTTATCTTCTGTTTATGAAATTAGCCACTGATTTGCTTAAGCTTCTGCTAATAATTAGCCAAAAAAACCCCATAACTAGCAGTTTATATTTACTTCTGTAAATCTAAAATAAATGCTGTAGTATTTTGTTGAAATGGACTGTATATACAGATACAAAAACCTCACAGCTTATGGCACTTCACTGCCTTATTTGGTTAGCATAATCTGCATGAAATTGCTATTTAAAAAGTTTATGCTGATTTTTGTTGCATACTGCAAGAGAAACATTTGTTTACATACATGAAAAAGTTCGGTGACTAACAAAAGCGGGAATCTTGGGGTGATCGTATTATAGAGAAATTGTCATTTGTGTTTTTCACATTCCCAAGTTACTCTGCATATATACGTTCAGAAGTTTCTGAAAGGAAATTGTCAGGTATGATTTTTCTATGATTTTTATTTTAATATACGACTGTTCTCAACAAATGGCATTTCCATGATAAGACTGTCTTACAATGTTTGTGTATTGACTAATTATTTTTTTTTTATTGTATCTTGACATGAGCTGATTGTGGCTTAGGAGGTTTCTTGATGGCAAAAAGAAATGTAAATAATATCATATGCATTTTACAATCAGTTCCCCTTATGATTATCTTTTACTAGTAAGATATACTTTGTTCATTACTGATTTATATTAAAGTCAACAAATGTTGTTGGTACATTCGGTGGTTGCATACACTTGTCTTGAAAACATTTGCAGAGAGCTCAAAGGAAGTGAATTTACAAGCAGATTTAAAATGAGTTATAATTGTATTTTATTACAAATCAATCAGCACATTCAGATTCCTGTTCAGGAGGGTTAAGTTATCTGTGTAAGCTCCTCGAGTCTCGTTTACCAGCAGGTGTGTAGATAACTTCACCTACAGCTGTCTCCATTCACATCAGCCAAGGTAAGCATGAATTGATGCACTGCCAGGCAGACTGTGCAGTACAGCCACTACACTTTCAACCTAACAACAGCTTGCTTCTTCAGGCTTATAGGCTTTGCCCTTATTGTAAAATCTCAGGATATCAGGGACAGTTGGAACAGAATCATTTTTCACTGGAGAGAGAATGCAGTTCAACAGATTCAGAAAGCATGATGGCAAGTCATATCTTTTTTTTTTTTTTTTCCTCAAATTTTGTCCAAAGGGGGGAAAAAAGAGGAATAAGCTTTAGAAGGGGAATTATTTTTAATTTTTTTTCTTAAAGCAACTTACTTCTAAAATACTTTTTATGATAAAACATGCTAAAAGATCTAGTTTTAAATAGAATATTTGGGGTTTACAGTATCAATACTTGGTTTAGCCTGTGATTGTTTTAACAGAGAATTTAAGCATTTTTTTGGTTTCTCAAGTGAAAACAGGACCAATTTTGCAGGTTGGAAGGGACCTCAAGGATCATCTGGTCCAACCTTTTGGACTGTATAGAATTTCCATTCTTCCTCTAAAATATATTTGTTATTTGATTAAAATTATTGGTTTATTTTGATTACCAGGTGACACCAGCATCCATTTCTGGTCCCGTATTCTCAGTGTCAGGATTTTCACTTATTTCAGTTGAAGCATGGTGAGTTTTACAGGTTATTGATGTAGATGAGCAACCCCAGGAGGGATACAAAGCCCATTGCTCTCCTGAAGTCCAGCTCCATGATGGTTTTGTAGGCAGCTTGAGCTCAGTTGCATTTGGGATAATTTCCAGTGTTGTAACTGATACTGTGATGTTTTTGAGAAGGATCTGGGGGTGTTCCGACCCTTGCAGTGACAGCTACAAGGTGTCCCCAGAGAGGCACATGGGATGGATGGCAGCAGTTAGGAATACTCTTAAGCAATACAAATCTGGTGTCATGCCTAGTTCCTGTGCCCTTCCTGTGCTGCGATGTGGGAGAAGCCACAAAGAGTGAAGTAGAAGTTGCCTTTTCAGAATTTGATAGACAAAGAGAGGAGATCTGGAATGCTGGTAGCCCTTAGTAAAGGTATAGCTGTTAGGAAAGAGAACTGAAATACCATACATATTAGGAAAATGTCTCTGGATTCTAGATTATATTTTCAAGCTCATTTTGGAGCCTGATTGTGACTGGATTCTCCTAGCTCTCTCTGACAAGAGACGTCCGATGCATTTCAAATGATTAAACCATAACCATCTGGTAGCGTTATCATTTTTAGAAGAACATGTGTGTCTTGAATTAACAGATGTAAACTGTAGTGCCAAATGCTGTTTGTATTCATAGAATCTGAGCAGCTGTGTGTGTTCAGGTAGATTCTCCGAGACCCTGGGAATTAGGTGAGTGTGACACATGGCCATGACTGCGTGGCACGTGCTCCTCTGCAAGGAGCACGGCTGGGCATACGTAACATGGACACGTCACTTTTGTCAGACAGGCAGCTCCTGACATTTCATTAGCTCAGCTTTTTTTTTTTTGTATTCATTAAGTTATCCACAGTCGCCCATCAGAACTTCTACGCTTACTTTTTGCGTATTATTACAACTTCTTAAAGCATCCATGCAATCACAGCCAGGGTAGTCACAAACTTCACAACTACTGTTTAACTAATAACGTGTATTAGAAATGAACCCACTCACCCCCAAACTGAAGTAGTCTTCCTGTGTGAGAGGACAGGTTTGTGTGCCGGTCCTGGTTGGTACCTCCCTGTGCCATTGTGCGCAGGTTTTGACCCACTTCATCTGCATCCGTACCGAGGCCAGAGTGGGATTTGGGGTTGCATTTGCTAGATTAGCCAAAAGCAGCACCAGAGATACATCTGCAGGTAAAAGATCAGAATCTGCTTCTCCCAGGGCTTTTCTTTTGCCAAGAAGTTAGAGCAGTGGGACAGTCAGAGGGTTCGCCATGCTCTGATGATTTTTAAATTACTTTATTTTTCCTTTCTTAATCTTTCCAGTCTGTGCCCTTAAAATTTGGGAGCCCCTTCGCACTTTCTGAAACACAAACTCCCCGGGGAAGAACATGGCAGCTGTTGGACAGCATACAACCAGAGTAGAGTACACACACAGCTTTTTTTATCACAAGAGTTGCCAAATCTGTCACCGCTACTTCAAGATTTCAAAAGAGATTGTAGTACTAGACAATGTATAATTTTTATTTACTTTTCCAATAGTCTGCTGAGGATTTAGTAACATTCCCAACATATATTTCTAAACTTTTTCCAAGACATGATGCAGCCTCAACAAAGGAACTCATGTATGATTTTTAGAGTTAGATGATAATGTGTATGTAAATAATGCTTTGATATTAATAAAACTGCCTTAAAGGAATGTACCTAGGTGTGAAACAAAACTTTAAAAGCTCTTATTTAAAACTGTTAATTTCCTTTACATATTGATTTTTTTTTAATGTTTGCCATTGTATACATTTATTAATTATGTTATTAAAATGCCAAACCAAATAATTTTTATTCTTATTTTGTGTGTACATTTATACACACTTTCTCTGGAAAGCGATGTTGCGGGAAGGATATTGGTGTAAAGTAATGGCATTGTGCTCAGTTGGTGATGTGTTCAGTGAGTATTTCTTCTGGAAGGAAACCCATAAAACTGTAGCAGAATTTTTTTGGACAGTGTGTAGTTTGTGTTATTTGTGTAGACCTGCATACCTTTTACCTATACAGTATTTTGGTATTATTTAAATAAAAAAAAAAGACACTAATTTCAGAAATAAATACAAAAAGAAATCGGTATAGATTTGCCAAATGCAGTATTTGAAGCTTCAGCTTTGCTCAATCGTTTATTTTTGCTGTGGCAAGTCTCAGAATCTCAGAATTCTGAGGACAAAGGTAGTTAAATTTTAGGTAGTATAGATTTTAAGATTTGTGAAGTAAAGTGCTATTGTGCACTCTAAGATTTTTCATATTTAAAGCTTTCTGGATTTAAAAACCGTGACAAGTCAAATGTAATTTTTTTTTAAAGTGAGAAAGGATTTTTGGGGTACCACAAAGAAGAAACCTTAGAGGGGAGCGAGAGCAAGTGGCAGGCAGAGGGTAAGATAAATTTTAAAGACATACAAGACTATCTTAATATCTAGCTAATTTAGTAACTTATTGGTCAATCCAGAGCTCATTCATCAACCCAGTATTCCCAAATAATAAATGTTCTTCTCAAGTCTTTAACAACAACTAGAAGACCACATCTACTTTGACATCTTTAGAGTGACTCGTCTTCTAGCTTCAACACTTTTAGGTCACATCTTTCCCATCTGAGATGACTGCCGTGATAGATGGGGTTGTTTTGTGTCTTTCTGAGGTGGAGAACTTCAGTGGCTGTGTCATGAAGTCTTCTGTCGTTGAAGTTCACGTCTCTGAGACTAGGTGCCAAATCCTTCAGCAATGAAGGAAACCATGGTAAGGATGTTTGTCAAGTAACTTTCCTTGCCCTAGAAGATGCTTTTTCTTACTCAGTTTATGGTAGTTGTTCATTCTGTAGAATTTAAGATCCCACTTTCTTACCGAAGGGGGAAAAAAATAAAAACCCAAACAAAAACCAATCAATCCTACACACCAGTGCTGATGTTCTCACAGAACTGTCTTGGCCATCTAGAATGAAACTGAGTCAGATTGGCTGATTTCTGCCTTGTGTTTCTTTTGAAGTGTTTATTACTGTTAGTATCACTTTCTTTAGCATAATGTAGTAGTAAATTGTCATCCAAGATCACAAGTCCTCTTATGAGGTTTTTTTCTTCACTCTTCTGTGTCTTTTATTTCCCCTGGCTTTGCTTTTTGTGGGAGTACTCATTGCCATAGTATATTTACAATGGAGTTTCTGCTGCTTCTGTCTTCAGCACACCATCTGTTTGAAGAGGTTTATTCATTTAGGCAGGAGAGAGGAGGAGAAAGAATTGAGATTAGAAATTTAACGTTGAGAATGTACTGGTCTTGTTCCTGTGATAGCAGATATGTTTCTACACTAAATAGAGATCACCTCTTGGAAGCCAAATCAGCCTCCCCTCAACCAACGTGCGGTCCCCTTCCTGAAGGGGAAAGCTCAAGTGAAGCTACTTCTACCATTCTTTCCACTTCTCTAGGTGCTGGTTAAGGGTATGGTGGAGCACAGAAGCAGCATGGCCTCCACGGGTCCATAAATCTGTAGAAATTGTGCACAAATGTTAATACACTTCTGGGCTGTATTAACTTTTCTCCCAGGACTTAATATACCTGGTCAAGAACTTGCAGGAACATTATTCCATGAAGTTTCTCTGCCAGGAGAGGGGCTGGTGCCAGGGCCCCCTCCTGTCCTGCTGGTTGTGGAGGGGCTCTAGAAATGTGTGAGGCACGTGCCCCTCTCTTCCTGGGGCAATTGCCACAAGACTTGGTAATTTTTTCCTAAGGGGAGGATACTGTGAAAGTGAAAATGCAAGTAAAAATGTAGACAATCAAATGCATTTTCTGTAGTGTAGTTAATTTGTTTCCCTGGGTAAAAAATAATTTTAAAAAAAGCAACATGTAGCAGGGGATAAATGGGTACAGGTACACAATCTAGGCCTCAAAGAACTTCTAAATTAGTTTGTTATTTTAAATTTAAACCTTCAATGCCAGTACCATGCATGGGAAGTTCCAGTTTTATCCATTTTATTAATAAACAATATAATACTATTTAAATAGCACCTACTTACTCATTGCTTAGTGGTAGGTTGCACATGTCTTCTTTTAAGAATATTCTGTTAAATTTCTAATAACCTGAAGACAGTATTTTTTTCTCACCAGCTTGTATGATACAAACTTAACCCGTTGAAAAAATAAAAAAGGAGTAAGCCTGTTTTTTTCAGATTTTATTTGTAATGAGACTTGCACCAATTTTGATCTACAAAATCTGAGCATAGTAACAGAAACATGAACTTCATCTACTCCCCGTCTTCATCAAAATGTATGAGGGTGGGATCATGGCCTGTTGATCTCACAAACTTCAAAAAGTCATCAGGGCTTAAGCCCATGGTTGCAGAATTAGTCATTGGATGAAAATACACCATTTCGTGGCCTCCCTCCAGAAAGTCGGCGTCCAGCACCAACCTCACATCTCCCTGGTCACAGAAGAGGGCAAGGGGTGTCACACAGCCCTGGCCCACTTTTAGTTTTTCCAACATGGCGTTTTCATCAGCAAATCTTAGGTTTCCACTTCCAATGCCCAGTTTTTTAGCAAGATCATTTAAATTGATTTGCCTGTTGTGCAGAACAGTCACCAGCCAGAACCCTTTCTTCTTCTTGTCTTTAAGAAAAAGGTTTTTACTGTGACCTCCTTTCATGTGTTGGACATGGGGCATCATCTCTTCAACAGTAAACACCTAGAAAATACAATCAGTTGTATGTAAGACTCTCTATCCCGTTAGACTTTTAGTTCTGTACTTGCAGGTATCTTTTGTTACGTACTTAGAAAATACTGAATGTTCTACTTGGCCTAAAACCTGTACCCTTCTATGAAGAAAATTTAAAATAACACAAATAAACTGTGACATACTGCTCCTACACGCTGTCTGAATCGTTTCTGTTTCATGTACATAGCAGCACTATCACACTTCATACCCACAGAAAGTTGGCCCCACCGGCTCTCCTTGTTGTGGCTCCACTGCAGCCGACGTGGCGAGGGCAATTTTAACTGGGAGCGAGGGAAAGTTTGCAAAGCATCCAAGATGCTGGTGGCTTCACGGTGAAATGGATGGGCAGTACCTCCTGAAAATGCCGGGGAGATGGAGGGGGGAAGGGGATCTGGGGGACGGAAAAGTGGAGGGGGAACGACTCAATGTCTGTGCTCGAGGTAGCCCAAAAAAAACCCCAGAAGCCTGGACCCTGTAGGTCCGTTTAGAAAGCAATGCAAAGTCGGACACCTTCCATATCGATACTCGATTATGCGAGGAAAAATCACGTACAGGGCATAAATTATCCCTGTTGGTACGTGCGATTTTATTTCCGGATGATGAAAAGGTCCCGAGGGTGCACAGAGGCAGCGCGGCCGGACGCGGCTGCCGCAGCCCGCTCGGAAGGGGCCGGGGCAGCGCCAAGGCCCGCGCGGAGAAGCGGTGGCGGCGGCTCCTACCTCGGGGTGCTCGGCGGTGACCGTGGCGATGCCCAAGTCCCGCAGCCGCTGCGCCAGCGCCTCACGCAGCTCCGGCGCCGCTGCCATCGCCGTCACGTTCCGCAGGGGCTGGGACGGAGGGGTGGGAAGTGACGGCCCGGCCCGGCCCCGCCCCGCCCCACCCCTTCTTGCGGGCAGCGTCCCCGAGCCGCACCTCCTGCCGCTGCAAAATGGCGGCCTGGCCCCAGCGCGGGAACCCGCTGTCCCTGCTGGCTCCTGGTTCTGGGAGAGCTGCTGCGCAGACGAATGAGCTGTTGCTGTAACGCTTCTAATTTGTAAGATTTTTGAGTGTTTTCTCGATACCGTGCGAACACGGAGTGCCCTTCAAAATTGAGCGGCCTTGGCCGTCAGATGGAACTGAAAGCAGGGCGAGTCGGGGCTGGTTGCTGAGGCCCTTGGCCTCAAAACCAAACGCTGGAACAGGACCCGCATCTGTGAGGATATGCCAGATCCGATGGGACGCAATCCCAGGCAACCTGATCTACCTGACCCTGCCTGAGCCAGGAGTTAAGAGTGTCTCCAGAGGTGCCGTCCCACCTTCACAGGTCTGTGATCCTGACACACAGCAGAGACCAGAGCTTTGCTGTCTCCTCAGGGGCAGAAAAATGGCTGTCCCTCCTGTCTTACAGCTCCACGGGCCTCCTGCCATCCTCCTTCAGCCTCACTTCCAGAACCCTTCTCCCTGTACTTTCCTGTACCACACAGCTCAATGTATTATTTTCTGTTTCTTAATCTGTCTGTTGCCTGGTGAGATAGTGACATTAGAACAGCACGTTGCTTTGACATGTTCTGGGTTTTCACATCCAGCGTAAACCGTAGTTCAGATACTGGTTTCCAATTAAATTTTTTGTACATGTGCTTACTGTAATTTCCCATGCTAGCTTGTTGCCTATGTACAGTTTTGCTGAAAATGTTGCTGCTAAATAAGGTAGTTTAGAAAAATTCAGATGTAGGAAAATCAAAGTAAGGTAAACTATTCAGTTAATGACACACAATGAAAATGAGAACTGCATCATCAAACGGGGTGTTTTTAAAGGCAACCAATAGTAATCAAAAACTGCAACTAAGCCAAGCATTAACGACCACATATTTAAGCGGAAAATATTTCTACAACCCAAACCATCGTTCTGACCTATGACATCAGAAATTATTTGTTTTCAGTTTGCCCTTCAGAAAAACGGGCGAACTATAATAAAGCTTTAAATTAAAACAGTATGAATCTGTGGTTAAGAGACATGTGGATAAAATACGATCCCATGCTAATTCCCAGAGCCTGACAGCAGTGCACAGACAGATTTCCAGGCAGCACCCAATGGAGGATCAACTCAAAAAGCAGATTTGCAGTAAACTCTGGTGCCTGTTCTGCGTGCTAAATTTATCTTTCAAATAAAACGTTTTCCAGGTCAATCCCAGGCTCATCAGAGAGGCCCATCGCATGAAGGATGCACTGCCCTCGGCATGCGGGCTGGCAGTGCTCTGGTGTCCCTCTGGCTTGTGCTGGCTTTCCACCCAATTTGTCTCCCTGTGCCGGAACACAGACTGCCTTTAATGCCCTGTATCTTTGATATTTCAAGGTTTTTTTACTGTGGTTTATTCTTGAGATTATTTTTCCCATTTTAGCTTTGGAGAAGCCTTGGGAGAGCCCTGTGCGTTTTAAAATCTCAGTACCTGGCACATTCCTCAGCAGATGGTGCCTTTGAAATACAGGATATGTGGGGTTTTTGGGGCAACTCTTGGCATAAATGACCAAATACTTGCTGAAGCGAGATGTTGAGGGCAGCAAACCACATAGCTACTGCACATTGCAAGCATATGGAAAACCACCGATGGGCACCACCCCAAACCCCGCGTTATGGCAAAGCTTCTACAAGGCACAGCTCAAACATAGCTGGAGGAAATGATGGTTGCTACTCATCACGTGCAATTCGCAGCCTCTTGATGGAGGCCACCACAGCAGCAGTGCTGGCCCAAGGGGGCCCCGAGGCTAAAGGATGCCCTGAAATGTAATTGGGGATTATCTCTGGGGTTTACCAATGGCACTGACAAGGGAGCGGTAAGGATTTTTGAAAAAGTCTTTACAGAGCCTCCTATTATTTCGCTTTCCCTAGACTGTTAAGTGATAATATTTCAAATCCCAGAGAGAATCAGCCACAGTAAAAGCTCTGGATTGGAGGTGGGTAGGAAGACCTTGCAAAGACAAGCGACTCTCTCCTGGTAGGCGGGAGAAGAACAAAGCCAAGTGTATCTATATTACAAAATAATAATAATTCAAAACCCTAGAACGAGGGTAAGACCCCTCAGAAAAGAGACCAGCCCTTTGACAGATCCTCCGGCCTCCCTTGAGGGGGAGCCCCCCTGCCCCGCTCCGGGATCCGCCACTGCGGCGGCGCGGTGCCCTCCCGCCTCCACCCCCCCTCCCTCCTCCCGGCGCCTGCGCAGAGAGCGCCTCGGGCGGCGCCCGGCCGTGAGCGGGAGTCTGGTGCCCTCAGCGGCGCTGTCGCGGCCGGCGCCGTCGCGGCACGGGTGACAACGGGGGAAGGGCTGCAGCTGGCAGCTCTCGGGGGCTTGGCGGCCTCGTTGCGGCGCAGTCCCGTTCCTAGCAGGGTGAGGCTGTTCCTGAGTCGGCCTTTCGTGTTCCTGCCCCTCGCTCCCTCTCCCCTCCCCAAGGGGTGAGCGCGGTTCGTTAGGCGCACGGCCTGCGTAGCCTGGCGGTTGCTCCGCACTGAGAGCCACAACGATGAGCACAAGGGCAGTACGAGCTGGAGGGGTGCGCCTGACCCGGGGGCCCCGAGAGGGGTTCCTCTGCAGTGGATTCCTCCTCCGCGAGCTTGTGCAGGCCTCGGCCCGACGTTAGTTTGCGGTGTGTGCGGCGCCCTGGGGCAGCTCCTGAGGGTTCCGAGGGTTCACTGCTTCTGCCCCTTTAAAGTTCATTTTGAGCGGGCGGGGGGGC
>WUAM01000255.1:140413-186796 GCA_024336885.1 Actenoides hombroni | reverse complement strand
TGGACTGCCCAGGGAGGTGGTGGAGTCACCGTCCCTGGATGTGTTTAAAGAAAGGCTGGATGTGGCACTTAGTGCCAGGGACTAGCCCATGTGGTGGTGTTGGGTCATAGGCTGCACTTGATGCCAGAGGTCTTTTCCAGCCTCAGTAATTCCGTGATTCTGTGATCAGCAAAATCAACAAGAACAGTTATGTATTAAAGTGAGACAGGAGGATCATGGTTTGATCTTGCATTTAGTAATATACAGGTGTGAGGGTAGCAGCTGAAAAACTATGCCAACTTGACTTATGAATGACAGCAGATGTGGAGCCTCTGGTCCTACTGTATTTATTCCCTTCATTTTTGGAATTAATAGATATGTTTTAATGTGCTATTGAAAATGCAGTAAGAACAACAGATGTCAAAAGACCTGATGCTGCATAGTAATGTGGAGTTGTCATGCCCTGAGTTCTACTTTAGTGTTTCTTTGATGTTTACAAAGTCAGCAGTACTTCATTTATCCACGCAGGTGATGTGGATGGCTCTGTTGAAGCTATTCTGAACATTCTGGAGACCTATGATGCCAATGATGAATGCAGATTGGACATAATTCATTTTGGAATGGGAGATATCAGTGAAACCGATATAGGTCTTGCTGAAACATTTAATGGTGAGTGTGTGTTTAAGAACTCATTTACACTTGGTACTAGCTCTGTACTGAAAGGGGAAGGCCTCCTTCTGGCTTTGTTTTCTCGAGAATAATTAGCATCAATAAGGTAAAACTGTATTTTTAAAAAGGTTTTCTTTAACCTCTAACAGTAGAGCAGGCAGGGAAGGCTGGAAAACTTAGGAAAATAGAACTCTGAGAAGTTGTTGTCACTAGTTGAATTTTTAAGGTTAAACTCTTTTTCACTCAGGTTGCTTTATGATGCTCCAACAGAGCAAAGCTAGACAACTAGCTTACAAAAGAATTTCCCTTTACTCCTAAAGGTAATAGGAAAGACTGTGTCAGTAGGTTTTTCCTTTCATACCCTGCAATTCTCACCTGCTGTAGAGGCCATAGGGTCCTTGGACCTGCCACAGTCCACAGGTGGATGAGAATGATGTAGAGTTTACTTCCAGCATAACTTGGGACAACCAGGCTGGTTTTCCAGCCCTTGTCCCTTTACATGAACTCTGGTGAGCTGTGTGCAAGTATCAGTTTCTGCTTTGATGCCTCCAGTTCTGTTGTTAGGAAACTTTCTGTGAAGGTTTTTCTGGCCATATGCAGTGATACAAGGTTAGTACCAGTTGATGTGCAATAGTGGGAGAAGGTACCTCTGAAAAGGAAGTAGTAAAATGCTGTTTGTTTTGCTGACAGCCAACATGGCAGAAGAGACCCAGCAGAGCCTTTCACATACTGTTCAAAGAGTGATCTCTTGTAGTCATCACTTGCCAATTGTTTTGTTTTATCAGGTGTTGTATTTGGATTCAGCGTGAAAGCCAATGAAAGTGTTAAACAGCTGGCTGCTAAAAAAGGAATAAAAATTAAGCTTCACAATATCATCTACAAACTTGTTGAAGACTTGAAAGATGAGCTAAATAGCAGACTACCCTCATCTGTTGTGGAGAATACAATAGGTGAGTTATCATTGACTTCAACGCTAAATTTTTGCTTCACAAAGTGGCCTGAAGTTTACTCTCTAATGGAGTGTTCCTGTTCTATCAAATATTTGATATTCCTCTGTAGTTGCTTTTCTGTTTTGTTATAAAGCTTGGTTACCAGTTTGTTCTTCTCATGTACTCCATACAACTTTACTTTCTTTTTTAGGGGAAGCTTCTGTTCTCAACATCTTCTCTGTAACAGTAGGAAAAAACAAAGTTCCAGTAGCTGGATGCAGAGTACAGAAGGGGCTGCTAGACAAAAAAATGAAATTTAAGTTAATCCGTAATGGGGATGTTATTTGGAAAGGTAAGTGCAATTGCCACAGAAGAATTAGTGTTCAGTATTAGACACTGCTAGCTCCCTGTGAAATTGATGCAAAACATATGCATTCAATCATAGGGCAATCCTGTATGCTATTTAGGATGGAGTTACTTCAACTAGAGAAAAGCTGCAAAATACCCTTGTGCCCTGTTAGCCAGACCTTTTCCTAACCACCAACTCTGGTAGGTAAGCAGGAGCATCACAGGATTTACCTGTGGAAGAGGACTCATGTGTGACCTGCTTTAGCTGCAGATGCTCACAATCCAAGTTTTCTTGCTTTCAATTTGCAGCTACAAGGTGAAGCATTAATTCTGTAAGGACAAACCATGCTTCTATACTCTTAACGTTAGCAGGCTCTTCCTTTTGACACACTTTCTCTTTGCAGGATCTTTATCATCACTGAAGCATCATAAAGATGATGTCCCAGTAATAAAAACAGGTATGGATTGTGGACTGAGTTTGGACAAGTATATAGAATTCAATATTGGAGATGAAATTATCTGTTATGAAGATAAAGAAGTTGAACGGACAACTTCCTGGGATCCAGGATTTTAAAATACACTAACACTAAAGGACATGTATTATTCCTGGCTGGCCTTCAACTCTTAACATTAAATGAACTTTCAGAGATATACATGAACTTCTGAACAATGTTCTTTTAAATCTTGTCATGCAACCAGCTTACCTCATTGGAACATGGCATAAACTGCAAATAATTGCAAGCACTTCAAGTGTGTGAAACCATCAGTGCAAATATTCCTGATAACTGTCGGTTCCAAATACCTGAGCCGTCTTCTTTCTCCCTCTCAGTGCTCCTGTACAATTTTTCTGCATTTTCTTAGCAAAAATCTACCACCCTTTTCTCTAGCATAGACTCACTTGTAGACAAGGCTTTGGACCTCTTTTTTGATCTCATTTTCCAGATTAGAGCTACTATACTGTCTACTCTTCTCATGCTTGAAGAGATCACTTTTTTAAAAGTTAGCTAGAGTGTTGGTGTCTCTGGTTTTTTTTTCTCTGCCATTGCTACCTATTGTCTCCTTTGAAGGGGACTTAACTAAAGCCACTCTTTAAAACAAGCTCTTGCTTCAGTTCTAGTCATAGTATTTCACCCTAGTTGGCAGTAAGCATCCAAAGTTTCAAAGATTTCTCTCGCTTACCAGCAGAGAGGAAATGCAGTGCCACAGGAAGAACAAATGAATCCTTAAACCGTACAGAATTTCAGCTTTTTATTGTCTAGTACATTTACTTGTCTTCTGGTTTATTGAAGCAGTACGTCAGACAGCACTTGCCACAGTAGTGTCTGTCGAAGTGACTGGCCATGAAGACTCCAGCTCCGCACTCCTCAGAGGGGCACTCCCGGCGCAGGCGACTGATCTTGCCGTTCTCGTCCACCTGGGAAGGGCAAAGAGGCAATATCTCATGTATACTCACTACCTTTGAGCACCAAGGAGAGTTCTCAGTTTTCTTCTTTGGCAAGGTAGTTTTCATCATAGTTAGTACATCAAAATTCTTGAGGCAAAGTTCTCAAGTGCCCAATTGCACCAGTCCATTCCTCTTCTATTTAAGAGGTGGGATATTTGCAAATAGGAGGCTTTTAAATACACCAGGCTATAAGCAGCCTAGTTAGAGGCTTCATATCCTCCCGGGTGAGAGCTAAGTTTTCAACATGTTTCTCCTAGAGTTAGTTTACGTACCTTGTAGTACTTAAGCACTGCAAGCTTAACCTTCTTTCTCTTATGCTTGTTCTTCTTGGGAGTAGTGTAAGACTTCTTCTTTCTTTTCTTGGCACCACCACGAAGTCTCAGCACAAGGTGAAGAGTTGATTCCTATTTGTAAAGCACATGAAAATAGACTCAGAATGCTTTCTCAAGAGTAACATTTAAGCGGGCTTTTTCATTTATCTGCAGAAAGTAAATCTCAAGCTCCAGGCAATTAGGAGAGCTCTAAAAGGATTATTCACCATTCAGTTTACAAATGAACAGGCTCCAGAGAACGGTGGGCTCCTGCATCTCAAACCCCAGAATTTTACAATTACTGTAAAATCTGTTGTGACTACAGTTGTCAGTTCTAACTGCAGTTTCAGAACAGTTTCATGATCTAACTAAGCCAAACTGACAGCTGTTTGTTGCTCCTTCTTTCCAGTGGCACTCACTGGCCTGATGGTCAGGTCAAGCTGGCAAAAGCAAGCAGGATCTTTTTTCATTAGCCCCCTCAAGCAGCCTACCACAGCATGCCCTGACGGAAGGGAGGCCCTGGAAGTGGAAGTTGTTAAAATTGTTTTCTTCTGACCTGAAACTATAGACTGGGCTATAGCAACTGTCAGTTCTGGTCCTAGCATCAGTACTTGCCCATGCAGAAGGGCTATACAACCCTAAATTTAAGGGCGTCACCAGCAGAGATAAAGAAGTCGTTAGCTCACTCTACTCAGTGGTTGTCAGGCCACACCTGGAATACTGTGTTTGGTTTTGGTCCCTGCGATACAAAAAAAGATGTGGCCAGGCTGGAGAGGGTCCAGAGAAGGTACATAAAGATAATCCAAAGACTGGGAATATGGCATATGAGGAAAGGCCAAGAGGACTGGATTTGTTCAGCCTTGAGAGAGGAAGGTTCAGGGGAGACCTTCTCACCATGTTTCAGTACTTTAAAGGGCTGCTACAAAGAAGATGGAGACTCCTTGTTTACAAGAAGCCACATGGAAAAGGCCACAGGTAATGGGTAGAAGTTACTCCTGGGGAGATTCTGACTAGATATGAGGAAAGTGTTTCACAATGAGAACAAACAGCCATTAGAATAATCTCCCCAAGGAAGTGGGAGTCCCCAGCATAAAACACTTTTAAGATTCAGATGGACAGGGTGCTGGGCCAGCTTGTCTAGACCGGGATTTTGCCAAAAACAGACCAGATGATCCTTGAAGACCCTTCCAACCTGGTATTCTGTGACTGATTACATCAAGTGATTTGATTGACTACTTTAGAAACGTTTCTTAGCAGCAAGTTCTATCTGCTCTGACAGTGCCAGCTGGCTGGTTACTACAGAACTCTGTTCAGCCTTTCCTACTCACTTTTTGAATGTTGTAGTCAGACAGCGTGCGTCCATCTTCTAGCTGCTTACCAGCAAAAATCAGTCGCTGCTGATCAGGAGGAATGCCTAATGGTGACATAAATCAAGATTAAATGAGGAACGTACACTGACATTCTGCAGCAACCTGTTGTTTTATATTATAGACAATCACATCTGTATAAGATACACATCAACAGAAAGGAGATTAAGTGCATTCTAAACTCACCCTCCTTATCCTGGATCTTAGCTTTTACATTTTCTATAGTATCAGAAGGCTCAACCTATTATGAAACAAAACAACGGGATGAAAATGCATTTTGCCTTTTGATTAGCCCAGAAAAGCAGAAGAACCACGAGGAGCTTCAGACGCACCACCTACGCTGTCACGGCCATTTCAGCCTCCGTGGAGCAGCCAGCTCCAGAGGCACGCCCGGCAAGGCCCTGGGCAGCAGCAGGGCCGGCGTTTCTCCGTGCATCCCGACTTTGCGGGGCTCCGTAAGCCACCACCCGGCCCAGCGGGGACGGCACTGAAAGCCCAAGGAGGGCGGGCACGGCCCGCACGGGGTCGGGATGCGGGGAGGCCTGAACGGCCTGCGTGGCCCCAAGGCCCGGGTCCGCACCTCCGCGGGGCAAACCCTCCCCGGGCACCCCTCCCACCCGCCGGGGCAGAGCGATGAGGCATCCGCGGCAGCTCACCTCGAGGGTGATGGTCTTCCCCGTTAGGGTCTTCACAAAGATCTGCATGGCGAGGCCGGCACCTGCGGGAGAGAGGCGGTGAGGGATGGAGAAGGAGAAACAGGGGTACGCAGCCAGGCGTGCCGCCGGGGAGCAAGAACTCACCCGCGACCTACTCGCGGAATGGCGGCTCCCCGAAAGAGCGCGGCGCCGGCCCGCACGGGGTTTCCACCCGCTCCGACGGAGGGGTGGGCGGCGCGGCGGGACTACGACTCCCAGCGATCCCCGCCGCCTACAGCCGCGCTGGGGCCTGCTGGGAGCCGTAGTCCGGGCCGCGGGGCGCCATGGGAGCGGGCGCGGCGGGGCGGGGGGAACTGCAGGTCCCAGAGTGCACCGCGGCCGCAAGGGGAGGCGGGAAGCGCGAGGAGGAGTTTCCTCTGCTCACCTCAACGCTGAGGGTGGGGGCCATCTCTGTGCGCAGAAAAGCGTTGTTGAGGATTTATAGGCGGTTTTTTCCTGTGGCTTTTGCTTTTTGGGATTGCGTTTTGCTGTTTTGTTTTTCGTTTTGTTTTTTTTTCAGGTAACTGTATCTCTAGAGGTCTACCGTAGAGGGTGAAATCCCAGAAATCTGTGCTCTCCCCTCGGTCCATCCCTGTGGAGGGCTGTTTAAAAGCATCGGCATCCGCCACCTTGCCACCTGCAGGTTCCCTAAGGCAAATGAGCAAATATTTTTAGAATTAGAAAAGCCGTAGGTGAATTAGGAATAGAGGAGCAGCGAGATTTACATTAACTTGGAAATTAGGTGATGTTCTGCTTGCAAATACCAGAATCATAGAATGGTTTGGGTTGGAAGAGACCTGTAAAGGCTATGTAGTCCAACTCCTGCAGTGAGCAGGGATATCTGCAACTAGAGCAGGTTGCTTAGAGACCTGTCCAACCTCACCTGGAATGTTGCTAGGATTGGGGCATCTACCACCTTTCTGGGCAACCTGAGCTAGTATCTTGCCACCCTCAGCATAAAAAAAATTTCTTCCTTACATCTAGTCTAAATGTACCCTCTTTCAGTTTAGAATATGGGCGGGCTTAAAGCAGAATGAACATTTGCTTGAGTATGTGAGTGTCAGCTGATGCTATTTTGACAATTTCAACGGGAGAAGGTTCTGGTCTGAGGCAGTTGAACAAAAGAGGAAAGAGGCTCAGGCTGCATAAAAAGGTTGCTATGCCAAACCATCAAATGGGAGTGGAGAAACAAATGTTTTGTCCTCCTTCCTACCCTTTTTGAGAAGGACAGATTCCTGGAGAGCATAGGAACGTAGGTACTGACAGAAACTGTGAAAGTGGGTTTTTCTGAACAAGAACTGTATGCGGAGTGTTACGTTATATACAGTAATGCATTTGACAAGGTAACATTTTTCAGCTAAATGAGCAATGAACATTAATAAATATGAAGTGGTTTGCTGCTGCTTTGTCTTCTGGGGCAAAAAAGGTATAAGCAGACCAATTGCAAACGAAAACATACCAAACTAAGCACTGGTATATTTTCAGCTGTTTTTTATGCCTGTGTATACACTGCAGTCACATAGAAGCTGCTATGATTAATTTGTACTAACAAGTTACAGCAGGGTTCATGCTTGATAACTACTTAACTTTATGGCAGTTTTTAAATGATAAAGTTTTATAAAGGCGTTCTAAAACAGGGGAAAGTCTGCATAACTAAAAAAACCCCATGACATATATGCCATATGCCCTGTATTAACATTGCCAGGTCCTTGGTTGGGCTGAAAGGTTATTGCTGAAGTTCCTGAAGGACTCCTGCTTACCTGATCGTGTCTGCCTTTTTCAGACACTGAGATGGGAGATGTCAAGGATATAAGGAAATAATAAATAAGGAAAAATTTTTAGTTTTCTGGATGGATAGGAATAAGGGTTACTGGGTCTGCTTTTAAAGCTGGATTTGGACTGCTGTTTTAAGACATTAAAATGCACAGCCCATGCTCCTTTGGTTTTCCACACCTATAAGCACTAAGGACATTTGGTGCCCATTTAGAGAAAATATCTTTTATTATTTCTGATTACTGCACCTATTCAAGTAAGTGCTGATTGCCTTAGTTTTAATAATATTTGTGGCTATCGAATCTGAGGCAAGTTTAGATGCTGTCTTTCACAATGTAAAGTTTTTCTGTATTTTCATCACCTTGAACAATATTACTTGCTTTTGGGGCTGGTTTTTATTATATTAGAGCAGCGCTATAGAGCTTGCTCTAAGGAATACTATTTTGTCTATTCATTTTATTTTAAACCTACCATGCTTATCATAAAGTTCAGAAAGTTGTTTTTCTGTTCATGTTCTCCATATAAATATTGCATCCAAAAATGCATTCACAGATAATAGGGTATGTTACTGCACACAAGAATATCCTGACTTCGATCAGACAGGAATATGAGGCATTTATTTCCAGAATCAAGAATGGCCAAAGAAATGCATTTTTTTCCTCACAGAAGTCTGGCATCTGAGCCCAGAACTCTGTTATAGTGTAGGAAAAGAACAATGGAGCTTGAAGACAAGTAAATTATATCTAATAATGTTTAAATCAAAATATATTGGTTTAACTTGGACATTAATTAATGATTTATTTGTTGCTGGCTTCTCACATATTTTTAAAATGTATGCATTATTTTGTTGGTTTTATATGGAAGCTGCCAATGACTGTGTAAAACCTTGCTAATGTGGTGTTAGGTTTCTGTCTTCACATCCTGGTGCTAATTCTTGTGCAGTCAAACCTCAGGTGTAATCAGCAAAGGGTTTGCTTTCAGAAAAACTGGAGGTTAAACAGACACACACAGATTCTTTCCACATTTGAAAACAGTATAGCCTCAAAGTGAGGCTACTGCATTGCTAAAATGCACTGTCTGAGGTTGAGAAGTAGGGAAAAGTGAGTAAATTCCTCACCTTTCCTCATTTGTTGTCTTATGTTAAGGAAGTATTGTTACACAGCTGCACACACAGAGTGAGATTGTCAAGAGAGTCAGTCATCTTGCCAGATGCATTCTGAAGTAGAATAATAGGGCAAAGTGGGGGCCAGGCTTTAGTGAGAACAGCAGAACAGTGTGACAGCAAGTCTAGTTCAGTGGCTTTTGGTACTGATACTCCAGCAAGCTGATGCATAAAAAGAATAAGGTAACAGTTGCTGTTTGTGGCTTTTTTTTTGTCAATTGGTTTGTGTTTGCTTATTTTTTTGTTGATTGGCTTGTGTTTGTTATTTTTCTCTCCAAAATAAAAGCCATTCAGAAGAATTATGCAAAAATTGAAAAGGTAATGTTGGAAATTCATAATATAAGAGAAATACCCTCAGAAACCTTTGTCACCCCAGAGAAAACAGCACATCCTTAAGCCTATCCCAAGTAAATCCGTTATTCTGCTAGTTTCAGAGTTTCTTCTAGATTAAATATTTTTTTAAAAGAAATATATCAAACCAAACCAACCAAACAAACAAAAAACACCAAAACTAAGCAACCCACACATTATCTTGTACAGGCCTGAGTGTTGAAGAATCCCTCAGCTTGGATTCTCTTTCCAAACATCTCACTCAGTTAGACAGATGGGTGGTGGAATTGAAAAAAGAAAGGGGTAAAAAGTATATCATTAAGCAGGAAAAGACCCAGAACAAGAATTCCTGTGCTTACTGGCCTCATGAGCTGAGAGAAAAGCTGAAGCTCAGCTTCAAGTCCATATCTGCAAATATTTTTAATTTAGATGTGTTTCTTATGTGGCATAGGCTTTTTTTTTTTTTTTTCTTTTTCATCTTACAGATTGAGGTTCCATACATTGATCAATTACTAACGTAGATGCTGTTGATACTACAGTAAAGATTTCTTGATTTGGATAACTGCAGTGATCACATCTTTCCTACAGATACACTTTGTTAGTTGCAAACGCTGTTCCTGCCTGGGCAAACTCAGACAGGATTGTCACCCTGCAAGATTTCCTCTGTCAGATCACGAAAAAAAAGTAAAAAAGATGAAAGAAGTAAAGTCATTAAAAGTGAAATGCCAGAAAAATCAAGAATGAGAGTGTGAGTCTAGACAATGAGGAATAGTGGACTAAGAGTTTGGTCTTTACAATGGTATCTTTTATTTCCATCTGGTAACTTCTGAGGTCGCTGGCAGGAAAATGGAGGTTCACTGAGGCTGTAAAAGGTGTTTCCTAAGCGATCATCTGCTTAAGATTGTTTCAATAAAAAATAAGTTTAAAAATATTCTCAGATAAAAAATATATGCAAGCTCTGATGAAATAAGGAATTAATTTTTGCACAACTGATAGAAAATCTCCACAGCATTTTGTTGGGGACACCATTAGGATGCTGTGGGGGTTCTCACAGCCTACAGTTCCAAAACCAAGGTTGATTTGTCCCTTTCTGGTAGGTCGTGAGTTCATTAATCAAAAGAGGAAAGGAAAGAAGGGTGCCCTGTGTTCTTTCTTAGGTTCCTTTCTACTTAGCTGCCTTCTGGAAGTGCCCCTCTTTTCTTCTATATGTATTCTTGCTTTGTTGTAGGGTTTGTAAGTTTTCAGAGGGACTTTTTTTTACGGTGCCAGACTCAAGTGGCAGAAGCTCTTCAGGCAGCATGAACTCAAGTCAAGGGCTGACAGCTGCAACAAACCAGGTACGCACCAAATGCCAGGCCCTGGAACTACTCTGCAGGCAAACTAGTACTTACTTGCCTGAACTTAACCAGAAGAAGTGCTTAGATTTAAAGATAATACTTCTGAAAAGTAGATTTTCGGCATCCAGGGATGGTTATTTGCATCTCTTGTGTATCTCTAGGGCTCCCCTAAACTGCCCTTAACTTCACTGACTGCAACTCCCCTGTCATTCTATTGCTCTTATGGGTTTCAGAAGTGATTTTGAGTGTAATCAGGGATTTTGGCCTTTAAGCTATTTAAATTAAAATAAGCAGTGTCTTTAATTTGATCAGCTTTCTTTTTTTCTGTTTTTATTCTTTTTTTTTTTTTTTAAAACTCAGTTTTAGAATTTATAATCCATCTGTAAAAACAGTGAGTGATTTGTGCAGTATACTTGACATAAATAGTACAAATATTATTAGGGCAAGCACAGATCTTTATATGCAGTTGTGTTTCTCTTAGATGCTCTGGAACAGGTTATTCTGAACGATGCTGTCTGTACTTTGGAAGACTGGAACAAGGTAGCATTTGCTTGTGAAAAAAATAAGCATGGAAATTTGTCTCAGAAAGTCGTGCCAATTCTCGCACTCACAGGGTGGAGCGTTTGAAAATGCACCACTTGAAGATGGAAAAGCTGCAAGGATAATGGAACATGTTTTCTGGTAGGTTTTTTTGTGTAACAACAGAGGGAGCTCTTACAGCAGTCAAGCGAAGAAGCCTTCTAGCTCTTTGTACAAACCTCAGTGAACAAGCATGCAGAATCACAGGACGGTAGGGTTTGAAGAAACAGTGCTGAGAGTTATTTTACCATCAAATATCACTTATTTGTCCCTTTCAATATGTTGGTGTGAGAATGTGTTCATGTTTGCATTTTGTTTAACTGAAAATGTATCCTCAGCATCAAAGAAAGTTGGTGTTTTGTACTCTGGATTGGTATGGTAATAGTATGCATATACTTTCCATCCTGTTCTCAGCTTCAGTGTGCCATCCTTTACTTCTTTCGTGCTGGAGGAAGATATACACAGGATTTAGAATCCACACAGGTAAGAGAAACTGCTCCAAGTGAATTGTTCTGAGGGAGCTGGATGATAAAGGGCATTGTGCAGTGTGGACATACCTTAGTGCCTTGGTCTAACTGATTTTTCTTGATAGGCTATCACTAGAGTCATGGTACAAGTTAGATTATCAAGATCATCTAACAAATCCTTCCAAAATACAACAAATTTCTACTTAGAACAAATTTAGGCTTCAGTTACATTCATCTACCTACCCCTTGGATTGCTGTGGGGATTGTGTGATTTGAGGACCATATTATGCTGTAAGAGGCAGCACAGGAACTTCCCTGCAACTGATAATTAAGAGATGGGGGATTCAGTCTCAGGGAAGGGAAGATGTCTGACTGCAGTCCTATGCCAGCAGAGTCATGGTGCGTGTTGGCAGAGCCTCTTTGTGATGCTCAGCCCACAACCAGTAGGAAGAGGATGAGTACTGAATGTCATTTACTTTTGTCACAGTGCTGCACATTCCCAAATAACAGATATCTGTGTGATTGAGCTAGATATAACTTCTGCTGTTTTGTTTCAGTTTAAATACATTTTGGCACTTTTTAAAAGCTGCTGGGCCATATTGTTTATACAGATAAATCTTCAGAAGTAAGATTCTCAAGAGAACTTTCTTTAAAAGAGAAAAATTACAAGTCCACAGATATTGTACGTATTGTGTGGATTAGGAACAGGGAAGGGTATGCATATTCAGTTTTCAACATGTAGAATAATATGTCCTGTAAATATAGGCCTTAAGTTAAATATATAAATGTAGAGATGTTTTCTGAAATAAATTAGTGTGAAATATTTTTTTCTAGTAATGCCTGCCACTTAGTAGTGTGTTTCCAAATGCTTGTGAATTATTACTGCTCAAAGGAGCTTGGGATCTATGCAAATTTTATTTGGGATACACTCTTTGTAATGAACATTAGAAATTCTGCCTCAAGAGTGGTTCAAATCTGTCAGAGTGGCCAGTTCAGTGGTGTTTGAAGTGTGTTCAGTGCTGTAGAAAATGGGAAATTCTGTGACCCTGGGAAGTAGGGCCTTGCCAGGATGCTTTTGGAGTTGTCTTAGGGGATCACATCTTTTCCTAGGTGAGTTGTGGTTTTTTTAAATTGATGCAGCATTTTGACAGAGAACAGGATTTTTAAAATTTCTTAAAGCCTTAGTTTAAAGAATGTGTTGAGGAAGAAATTACTTAGGTGATGTCTAGTTTACATATCATGGCAGCTGAATTTTGACTAATGTTCAAGTACATTTTCCTAGAATTACTGAGGGTGAACTCCAAATCAAGAATGTCGTTTTCTCTTTTAGTGAATTTTCCTATTCATGTTATTTAAATTAATGTAACCCTGCCATTAAGAATGGATATGCTGGTGCAGATACTCCAAGAGCAGTCAGGTGAAAAGGTCAACGTTGGTGGCTTCTGTGGGCTTTCTGAACACAGCACATCTACAGAATAGAGCCCTGAGAAACTCCTTATAATTGGAAAAAAAAGAAGTATTGCAGACTGTTTGTACAGGCTAGTGCGCATCGGAGACTGCGTGGGTTTATTAGAATTGCAGGGAGTGTGCAATGTTTATTTTCCAGACCGGGCTTGTTTCAGCTGTCCAGACTGATATTTCTGTGACAGAAACAGAGCATTCATTACTGACACCTGATCTTTTCCTTAACTCAGCTTCACACCACCTGAGGGACTGCAGACTTCTGCACTTTTTGATTATAAATGCAGAGCAGTAGGATTCCACAGGAGAGCTTTTTCCAGAGTCTGCTATCGTCACACATGATGAATG
The DNA here is from genome assembly GCA_024336885.1 of Actenoides hombroni. Lineage (NCBI taxonomy): Eukaryota > Metazoa > Chordata > Aves > Coraciiformes > Alcedinidae > Actenoides > Actenoides hombroni. The sequence goes on along the minus strand of WUAM01000255.1, from coordinate 173,597 downwards.
CAGAAGTCAATAGCTATTTCTTTTCCCACTTACATAATTTAATTCAGTTAGGAAGTTCTAGAATTTTACTTGTGACCAACTTGCACTGTAAAGTTCAAACCTGAAGTATAGTTAAATGCCAGGCATAAGTAAGGGATCAGAAAGAGAGGCCAGATATATTTTGTATGCTGAGAAAAGAGAGCAGATGTAAAGTGACAGTAAAAAAGCAGTAATACAACTTCTTGGAAAAAATGGACAGGCCATGCTAGATTAAAATTGATTTTTATATATATACATTGCTATGGCTACTGAAACTTCAGGTTCAATTTTCTCCTTTCATTTTATGCTGGCAGATGTATATTAATTTTAATGATGCTATATCTTAGATATGTAATGAGTGACAAAAGTTCATTATCTGATTGTCACACTGATTATAAGATGGGATGTTTGACCTCAGATACACTGCATATATTGCAACTCAATTTACAGTGTAGCATACATCAGATTTTGACTGAAAGGATGAAAAAAGTGAGCAAAGAGATCACTGACATTCCTACTGCACAACAGCTGACATGCAAGAAAGCAGTGCAGATGTAACTGCGATAGTCCCCAGAGTGATTTTCTGGTTCTTGTTTAGTATTTGCAGCAGCTGAAAAATGAAAATGCTTGTTAAATTGAACAAGAGAGTGATGGGCTAAACCACAAAGTTTTATTCTTTTTCTTTGTAGCCATTTTAACTCCACACAAGTGATTTCTAGCAGGCATATATGATGAAATGACAGGCCTGAGGTACGTACTTTTTTAGTTGGCCTATTTCCTTGCTAGCTGTTTTGTATTAAGTGTTCTCTGGAAGTTTTAGAAATCATGCTGCATAAGAAAAACAATGCAAATTCTGTGCTAAAGGTATACTCCCTAGATCAGACACAACAGTTAATAGGGAGGACTCTACTGGTGCTGCCTTACGTGCTTTATTTTCCTTTAGAAGAACTTGGTGTCTCCCAGTCCAAGAATCAGTTGTTAATCATCTGTTGAGATTTAAAGTGATTTAGACCTGTGTGTTTAATTCAGCAACCTCAAGAATTTTCAGTCACTTCATCTTGAAAAAATAAAAATAGTCTTAAAAATTCTATTTAGCTAGGTGACAAAATACTTTTACCCAGTGCCCATAAAAGCCCAAGTACTATTTTAGTAGTATTCAAACACCCAAAGTTACATATGAAGAAATGGTGGAATTTCAAAAAGGTGTAAATGCCTAAGCAAGTTTAAAAATCCATTCCTTACAAAACTTCATGTACCCAATATCAGACATTATTTTGAAGAAGAGTTACCAAGTTTCACAGTCAAAGTAGGAGTGCTGTCTGGTCACCTCACTGGTGAGAGAGAGTGTGAAATATTTTGCATACTTGCAGTACTCACATTTCTTTTTTCTCTTATTTATTAGTCAAGCTCAGAATTTATCATTTTCCTAGTGTTTGACAGACTTGGACTTGCATAAAACAGTCTGGTCAAAATGCAATAAAGTGATTGTGAGTTTTAAAAATACTCCATGAACATGCAAAATGTATAGGTACACCGCATTGTGGCCATGTGCAATTTAGTATTGCCAAGCTCTGACTAGCTGACCTAATTCCTATCTCTGCTTGACTGTTGGCTGCACTCACCTCCTTCACATGCAAATTTCACAAAGGTCAGACACAGATTTATACTGTGGTTTAATGAAGAAATTAGGCTCTTACAAGACAGGTTCTGAATGGGAGATTAAAGATCCTGGAATGGGAGGAAATGTTATGAGGTTAGTTACATAGCCAAGTGCCCAGGACACTCACCTGAAGGAGAAAATAATCAGCTGTGCTTCATAGAATTCTTCTGTCTTCAAATTAATTAATTATTCATCTTATTGTTTTAAATTAATTCATTATTCACTGAAAAAAATTTAAAGGCCCATCCAAGATACACTTCCTAGGTGAGTGACCTTACTACATATAAGATGGTTTTGCTTCACTCCCACAAAGAAATTTTAAAAAGTGATAATTATATTTTTATTACATTCTTGTCTTTGTGAGGTGGGGGTTTTTTTGCAATACTCCAGCAAGTTTTATTGAGAGGAGATGGTCATAACTTAGGTAACTTTTTGCATGCTTCAATCATAGAACTCTTAGGTGATGTGAGAGTTAGGTTTTCTGAAGTCAAAATAAAAAGCAAAATAAAATTTTGTGATACAACTTTCAACAAATGCAAATCAGAGATAAAGGGTTAGCAGTATAAAATAGTTTGTATTGATAAACAGATACATGGTAAATATATTGATAGGGGTTTATACTGATAAGAGTTCAACAGTGCTTTTAAGGAAACTTAAGATATTCACTTTTTGAGTATTTTTTTATGTTGTTTCTTCAGGCTCTTCCCATTATTTCACTTTTTTATTTCTAGCTTTTTTGTATCTCCACAGGCCAATTATCCTCAAGCTCTAAGTCATAGGATGGTAGGGAGCAATCTTTCACTGGCAGAAGATTAATGATATAAGCATGGTGACCTACTACAGTAAATGTGGTCTATTTCCATCCTCTGTAATCCTACTGAATTCCATGAGCCACACTAAGGATGTTTGGCCTTACTCCTTTTTCTTCACTGAATTTTTGGACTCTGTGAGCTTCCTGTCTGTTTTTGAAAGCTGTACATACAGTCACCTGATTGGCATCCTTGCTGAAGCCATTAGGCAGAAAGAACTGCTGAAGAGGCAGTGCTGGATGTACCTGACCAATTATCTAAGCGCTCCCAAGCACAAGTACCTACACCCTAGGTGTGCTAACGTTGTTTTGACAGCTGGCTTTGCAACTTCCAGGTATGTTAAAAAATCCTGATAGTTTTATTCCAAATGAATTGATGGAATCTGCTATCTAGTCACAATGCTCCAGACTTCACTAATTAAAGCTGCTCACTGAATTTAGTAAGCTGCAAATTCTGGACTGTGTTTTGCTCCAGTGGTACTCACTCTGACTATTCTGCTGGGTAGCTGAAAATGGAAGTGGGTTATCTCTGAAGATAACAGAGCAAAAAACGAAGTATTAGTTTCTGAGCTATTGTGGTTTAATTCTGTCAAGCTTAAACTACAGTTGTTCTCCATTTTATGCTCAATAAAAATAAATGTAGTCCAAAACATAAATATAAAAAGTGCTATAAATACAGTGCAGGGCACAGAATTAGCAAGCACGCAGCTGCTGAAGGCAGATTTGATAAGCTGGAGTAAATTAATTTTCAACGAAGCTCACATTGATATGAAATTTAAAAGGTCAACTCACTTTCCCGTAACTCTCCATTAACCCCTGATGTAACTGGAACCTCTATGTTTCTACTTCAGAAGTGAAAACTAAATAATAATAAAACAGAGGTGAAATGTCATAGTAGCTACACTCATTAAGGTCTGCAATCCCGGATGGTTTTTGCTTTATTTTAACAAGATTGGTCCTAGTATCTGTTATGAAGTATCAATGCAGACAATTCCATGCTATATGTTCACAGTAATACTTCCATCAAACACAGGGAAAACTGCACAACCCTGCCTCCAACAATCTGCAGAGCAGCAAGTCATCACTGACAATCATTTTGATCATAAATCATCATGGGAGGGGGGGAGGCAACCCACAGTGCTTCATGTACTAAAGGAACACAAAACCTTATAAGCAGAATGTTATTTAAGAAAATATTATTTTTTTTTCCAATAAAACAATATTAGAAAAGAAATCTCTGCTGAATGTCTTGCAGAGATTATTATTTCTTGTACAGCAATAACACCGAGGCTACATTCTCATTTTACCAGATACTGTTCAAATGCCAAGAGACAGACAGCAAAGATGCAAAGAAAGCAAAGTACAAATACTGAAGTGGATCTGGAAAGGTCATTGATAGATGCTTTTGCTCTAGTTACTTTTCTGAATTCTAAAACACACAATGGAAAGAGCAATGAGAGAGAGAAACACATCATAATAATTTGAAATTTCTAGAGTGGATTACTCTGATTCTAGAGATGAATTACCAGATAATTAGTACTTCTGAGTTCTATTAGGACCAGAGTTAAAGTGTAACATAGGTGGCTGCTTTGTGAATATATGTGTGGATAAGTTAAACAACTTCTTGTTTGACAGTCTTAAGTGTTAGGTTATTTTATTCATACTTGAACAAAAATATAAGGTGGCTACAAAATCCCCAGCACCTAGGAAGGAGGCTACCCCCAACTGAAGGCACCTAACTCAGATGAATTATTAATTTCCATAGTCTACTACTGTCACTGTCGTGCATCGCAGGGCCAGATCGCAGTGCTGCTGCCAATAGCACACAGCTGGACCAGAATGTTCTCCCTGCTCCCCTCCTCAGCTGCAGTTGCTCAGGCAACAAGATCATTCAGCAGCAGAAGAGTGCAGAGGAAACTGTAAGAAGTGAGAGGAGAGAGATTTCCCAGGGACTACAGAAACGGTGGATGAAACAGGAAGGAGAATATTGATACCTGTCACAGGGAAGATACCAGCCATTGTTGTTGCATACACAAGGGTTTCAGAGGCTGCTTCAAAATGCTTCAGTTAAGCTTCTTTCTAAATTTCCCATTTGGAGTAGCTTCTTTCCCTTTCTTGGTTTTGAAAGAGGTGAGCAGGTCAAATGATGTGCCTGGTGCCTAGTACTAATATCCTCCTGTATACTGGACTTCAAGAGTCCTTTAGGTGCCTTTAGCTGGTAAACATGGTATGAGGCATTGGATCTAGTCAAATGCAAGCTGAGGTTTGTGTTGGGCCAACAGCAAAGCTATTCAGGCACACACTTGCATCCTTCAGAGGAGCAATAGGACCTCAGCAGTTAGGGTGTTTTCTCCCTTTGGCTCTCAGGAGGTCATGGTATGTATCTTAGGGTCTTGGTAACTGGCTTACCAAGTAGGGGAAGGTGGTGTCTGTGATCATCCTTTAGGAGCAGAAAAAATATTTTAAAAAGCCAAACAACAATCTCACACACTTTCCATCAGTGTTTCTACAAATGCATTTGCAGTGTTGATGCCATTATCAAAGCTGTTAAAGGTGAGGAGTTGTTACTGAAATTTCTTTAAATGTAACACTGGTGAAAAGTGAATGTTTCTTAGTTCTAAGCATTACCTCTTCTTTATAACTTGTTTTAATAGCCATTACTTTTTATGTCAGCAGAAACAGAACATGAATGGTCTGTAGGCTTTAACACATTCTGTCTTTGCAATTCTGATTTCTAATCAATTAATATTGATTGGCAAAACTAACATTTCTTTTTATCACATCTTATGAAGGATCCAGGTTTTCCTTCACATACATTTTATTGTTGTTCTCTGATACCTGGTTTGTGAAAAAAACCCAAGACTTTACGTTGTGTCTGACACAGTCCATATGGAAAAAGAATCGCTTTAGTCTTTAAAAGTGGCATTGCAGTAAAAATTTCTGTCAACAACTAGATTTTTCTTCTTAATTGTGACAAATTATTTTGTTTGGGATCAACTTGTTCATTTTTGTAGTAATTTTTGGAAAGTTCTGATATGAATTCTTGTAGTGATGTCTTCAAAAGTCTTGATCACAACTGTATTATTAGCACATCTCATGTCGGCCAATATTATTATCTCATTACTTCCCTTTAGAAAATTTACATATGTTGTCTCTCATCCTAGACAGTAAATTCTTTGAAACACTGATTGTCTTTTGTTCTATATATAGTACCCTGCAAATGAAGTCTTGTTTATGATGGGGGCTCTTGTGCAGTATGGTAATCAAAATCATATGCCATTAATTCTTTGGGCTTTTATATCTCCTTCTTCTGAAAAGCTCAGTGAAAAGGAAGTATACAAAACCCCCAAACCAGACAGACTCCCTTACAGGAATTAGAAGTGAAAGGTATAAACACTACACAGTCAGCAGCTGAAGGGCCACTGGATGACAGTCTTTTCTACCTGAACAAATGAAGATATGCCTGTCTTCTGACATTCCTTCAATCTTTTTTTTAAAATTAATTCATTGTTGCTTTCTTAAGCATTCCCATCTCCATTATTTGTTTTTCCCAGCTCAGATTGCCTGTGTTTCCTTAAATTTCTGTATCTTCTATCCTCTCTTAGGGTTCTCTCCTCATTTGTTTTTCTCCCATCTGAAAGTTTGGAATTACTCTGATTATGAGGATGTATTTTTTAACAGTGTGAATATTATGGAAGTGTTGTTCAAGGGAGGCTATAGTTTTGTCCTTTGGGATATTTGAAACTGGGTTGGCCAGGAGCCCAGGAAGGTGACTTGGTGATGTACTAAATGTTGTGCGTGCGAAACGGGTGGCGCAGAACCGCTGTGCTGTGTCATGCACAGCTGAACCAGCGTTGCTTTCCCTACAGTTGCAGCAGGTCTGTGTCTTTAATTAGACTCACCATCAAGTCACGCTGCATGAATTTGAATCCCAACAGTTGTATTCCAGGCTGGGATTTGAAGAGCAATAAGAAACTGGCAGCTGTTCATGGAATATTTGAATAGAGAAGTTATATTCAGAATTTTCCTTCAGCACCCAGTATGGGAATATTTGTATGCGTAAGGATTTATACATCCCTTATTAGTTACACATGTCTAGTTCCTCTTTACATTGAGATACTTACAGTGATGGCTTCACTTATTCTTAGGGTTGATCTTTTGACCAAAAAAAAATGTATGACAGGGTTTAGTAGTTGTACACTTGCTTCTACTAAGCCCAGCTATTAAAAATACTTCTAATTTCCATTCAGTGAGTGTACTCAATTTGTCTTCCTAGCTGTGGTTGTAGCAACAGATTTCTATTTTTCATTAGCTAATGTTTCCAAACTGAGTTTTGTGTCATTGGTAGAGAATTTTAGAGCTTAATTTCTTCCTCATTCCAGAGCCTACATGTGGCAGAAGGTTTGTTTGAAGAGGGACAGCTAAATGGTCTTCTCATTCCAAAATGATTCTGGAAATTCCCTTCTTGATTCATACACTTGTGAATTTAGATTCTGTTTGTCACATGTGAATAATGCCTAATTCTCTTCAGCCTAATGAGAGTATCTGACTCTTAGAGGTATTTATTCTGTTGGGTTTTGAATGACAGAGACCCCTACAAGCAACAGTTTGTTCTTTCTAGAACAGCGTGTGGTGCCATTGTCTGCAAAGAGAGGGTATGTCTGGACTAGGAATAGACATGAGCTGGAATCTTACATCCTTGAGCTTCTGAGTTGCAGGGAAATGCAGATTCATGGTTTTGAGTACAGATCTTGGCACAATACCTGCTTTTAGCTCTTATTAAGAAGGTGAATCACAGTCTCCACTTCTGGTCAGAGTGACCGCAGACTTAGAATCATATTCATAGTCAAACCCAGGATTTTGTGGCTTAGGACCAATGGTTGTGTAAATGTGTGAGGCATATATTGGGTTAGCGACAACAGTATAAACAGAATATACCGTAGGGTTTAGTAGCTTGGGCAACATTCACACTCAGCTGCTGTGATGATTTGCTGTTGGTGGCAGGAAACTTCTGAGCATGGTGATTGGCATTACTGAATTCTGTCCTCTAGGGCAAGGGTGTAAGAGACAGGGAGGTTGGCTGCAGATCATAGGCTTGTGACAAAAAGCCAAGGTGCTACTTGGAGTTTGTCCACCTCAGTTGTGTCCCGTGCTGAGCGCGCTTTCGTGGCCCACCTTTAGCTGCCATGGGTACCAGGGGAGGAAAACTGGAAAGATCTGTGTTCCAGACCTTTACTGGAAGTTGTGGGTGAACAGACTTCCACCTCTGGAAGAGAAAATGCCTTTTGGAGGAAAACATTCAACTTTGACCCAGGCATTTAATGTCATTAGAGGTGTCAGTAATTAATAAAATACCGGCAGATGGCGCCCAAGAATACTGAGAGCCGAGTCACGGGGATCTGGTATCATTGGCTTTGGTGTACTACAGAACATCTTTTTTATATGCCTCTCTTAAGAAACTCTACATAGTATATCTTCCTAAATTAATTCATAGAACAGCAAGTAACGTGTCAAATCAACAACCACCCATTGCTATGTGTAAGAACTAACACTGTCTGAAGGTTGGTTGTGGCAAGAAGCGGCTTTGCAGTGCTAGTGATAGGGGAAGAGAAGCACTGCAGTATTCCAGAGGGCAATGCCCATGGCAGGAGGAAAAAAAGCCCTTTTCCAGGTGTGGCTTCACTTCAAACATAGTGACTTGTCAGAAACAAATGCATAGGGTAAATAAAACCCTTATAAAGCCTTGCAGAAGGCTAGTTAATTGCAAATAAGTAATTGCTTGAGTGGGTGTAATGGTGACGGTATGTCAGGAATGATTTTTTTTTGCTTAGTCATGCTTTGCAACACATGTTCAAGCATTTCTTTACTCTCAGAAATATTGGAGAGAATAAGAAGGGATGCCTAGATGTGGGAGCTTGCTTTCTTTGCTCTCAGTGCTCAGGTGAAACACACAGAGGGATTGAAATGGGTTAGATAAGCATTCTTGAGGGAGTAGAGAACTCTGGGAACAGTGCTCTAGCCTATTAATTGTGAAGGATGCAAAAAACTGCCTGGCCCTTTTCTGTTTTGGAAAAGCACAGAATGTATATTGGCTTTTATCTGATTTACAGCTTTCTTCTTGTTCTTCCATGCCCTCACCCCTCCTGCCTCAGTCTTGCTTTTTAACTGTTTCAGCGTATCCGGTGTGTCTTCACAGTTCTGTTCAGATGCCCTTTCCCTGGTGCATCCTATGTGCCTTAAAATGTCAGTAGGACTGGAAATAAAAGTGTGACCCATAAATTAATACTAAAACTCTTGTGTAATTCCAGCTTGTAAAGATACAAAATTTTACTTTTAGGCAATTTATTCTCTAGGGCAATGCTCTCTGATTATTGCAGAACTTAATTGTTGAATTCAACGGGAAGGAAGAGAGGCCATGACATGCAGACACTTTGTGCACCCATTTTTGTTTATTCTTTCATATTTTCTAGATTATGGGTGTGGAGGATAGTCAGAACATGTAATTATTATGTGTTAATTAGTGCCTTAAAGCTATATTTAATTAAACTTTTAATAGCAACAAATTACAAATATTCCTGGGAAATAATTTCCTCATTGTGAAGTAGAGCTGTTGTAGTGCAGCCTAACTAGAAACTGGTAGACTGACAGCTTGCACCATCCAACCCTTATTTTTCTATGGGGAAAGATGAGAACACTGGTAACAAAGGGCAAAATGTCAGCACCACAATTTTAGCAGCTGAATCTATTCTGTCTGTCTCCTGCCAAATAGCCTATTAAACCTTTTAGCATTTTGCTGTCTGTGACACTAGGAGCTGGTCCCATTTAAACTAATAGCTTGACTGTGAGAGAGTAGCATGAATACCCTTCATTAGTCCTACAGATAAAAACCTGCGTAGTACATGGGACATAGGTTTCTTAGAACACTTTGCTCTCAAAGTATTGTAGCATGTAATGTAATGTGTTAATTATCTGCATTTATTTAATATATAGCATAGATTGTGTATCACTGTTCTACAGAGGTTCCAAGTGGATTGAAAATACAAAATTGATGTATATCATTTCCATTTATTTCATGGCTTCTGTCAAACTAATTGACCCCTTACTAGCTCCTGTGTCCCTCTTCTTCCATGTGTACTCTTTAAAAAGTGCTCTTTATAATCCTCAATATAGTTCAGGATGGCACAAAGAAAACATGCCCAACTGAGCAGAAGTTCATCACGCAGACTCATCAAAACCATTTTCTAAGAGGTGCCACACTGTAATGAAATATTACCCTTTCATAAGGTTTGCTTCCTTACTTATCAGTTGTTCAGAAATGTGGTATACTGTTTGCTTATGCACCATGATTTGTTTCACAGAAAGCACTTTGTGGTTTGGTGAAGTTTTTTCATGGATACTAGTCAAGAGTACAACTATCATTAGAGGCTTAAGAGTTATGGTATTGCTCAGAAACAGATCTCAAAGACTTTTATCCTACTCAGTTGGGACTTTGAGTTCCTATGAAACTGCAGAGTGCAAGATACTGTGGGAATCTGCCTGAAAAACTTAAGCAGACAGGGAATTCTTATTCGTGGTAGGGTGCCACACCATACTGGTTCAAAAAAACCAATCAGACAAAAAAGAAGTCAGAGGTAGATGTCTGCTGTGTGAATATTTAGTAGGAATTAAAAGAAAAACTGAAGCAGTAAAACATCTGTGATACTATGCAAAGTGTTTCAACTCACTGTGCATACTTGGAAGAAAAATCTTGTAAGACACTCACTTTGAGTAGCAGCTGCTTTTGGAGCAACTAGAAGAGGCTTTCTGCTGCATGGTGTTTTATTGTGTTATTCCATATAGCAAATCAACACTCAGCTTCAGCAAGACAGATCTGCATTCTAGATTAACAGAACAATGACGTGAAAACCAAATACTCAGAAATAAGGTATGCATGAGTGAGCAGAGAGGGAAATTTGCCCCGATTTGCCTATGTAAATTTAGTTCATTCCCATAGCACATGGGTTCTTATACAGCCTTTAATCATGTAATCACATTCTGTGGGAAATAGCCCAGCAAAACTGCATTGTGATTTATCTTGGCCACACTCGTGACACCATGCTCTGCATATGTTCCCAGACATTGATCTCATGCATTTCTTTAGCTTCCTCACAAAATAATTAAATCATTAAACAGCTTATTTGCTGCAAGGATCTATTGGCCACTGTGTTTACTTACAACTTTGCTATTGGCCAGGGTTGTAATTGCTGCAAATCTCAGTGTTTTAAGCGTTACAAAACAGTTAAAGCTGTGTTTCTTTTTCACAGCCTAGTTTCTCATACAGAGTTGGTATTCTTATGCAGTGTTTGCAAAGATACTGCTGTGCTTCGTTTGCACATCCCTATCTTTTGATATCTTTGTGGTTGAATGAAGTTTTCCCTTGTCAGGCTTTCAAGTCACCAGATGCTAGAAACACGCTGAGAGGTCTAAGCTGATGGAAGATCTCGTCCCCAAAGCCGCAGTCTGGGAAACATACAATAAGTTCCTGGTCCCCATATGCTATTGTACAGAACAACATGTGGTCCTCTGCCATGCTTGCTAGGGAAGCAGAGTTTGTGAATGTGAGCTGTTTCTGTCACTAAGATGGTTGCATTCACTTTTGCAGGGCTTTTGTACATGGCTGCTCATTAGTCTGATATGACTTCCGGGCTTTGGTTTTGTGTAGAACGAACTGATGTTGAGACTTCCAGAGGGAATAAAAAAAATGATCAGAAGAGAGAAATTCAGTGTTTCATCAACTAGCATACTCTTTAAGAAAAGAAGGTATGGAAATTCCTTTGGGTTTCTTTGTATCAGACTGCAGTTACAGCTAACAATGCACTTGCAGCATACTGCTGCTGGCTGCTGCTTCACTCAGCCTTTTGCTCCATTTGCAGTACAATCTGAAAATGCATGTAGAATTGCCCTACAGCCTGTTTGTGTATCACACATGCATTGGTTTGGGTTTTCATTTTCAGAATCGTCCATTCTAGATTTTCTTGTCACACTGAAGGCTTCTTCATTTAGTCTGACTGAGAAGAAATTTCACAAGTCCTACTTAAAGGCTCTCAGAAAGCCTTCTTGCTGAGGCTCCAATGTTTCCTGTTAGGTAATTGAGGTTATTGTAACACATTACTTGAGGGGCATACAAAAGAACAGACTTCATCTGACATTCCAAAATAAATGCTGACACAGTTTTTCGGTTAAAAAAAGTTTGCCAGAATATTTTAGAAACTAACAATTATATGCTAATATTTCTAGACTAACAGGAATAGAAATTAGAATTAATGAGTTCTCTGCAGGTACATCTGTCACGTATTTAATGATAGGAGGCATGTTTCATGCTCCTGGCTCTCAGTGCTAACATTATGCAACCCTTGTGATAGCTCTCTACAGTAAATACCAATCTTCATTTGCTGCTCCAGAAAATGAAACTTAGTTTCCAGGCATGACACCATGAGGTGCTGTGTATCCCCCTGAAGTCAGTGGATATAAATGTTGCTTGTATCTGTAAAAAGTTGTGCCCCAATGGACTTGATGATACTGTCACTTAAAACATCCTTGTCTAAAACTTATTTGCAATGGAGAAGCCCTGACTGCCATAGCTCTACGTTGCCTGGTTGGCTGCATCCGTTTGCAGTCGCTGAAGCCTCGCATACAGAGAAGGAGCAATTTCCAAACATACCTGTTGAGCTGCTCATGTTTCCTGGGATAAAGATAGAGGTAAATGCTGAATAAATGTATTTGTTCAGAGAACCAAGTTTAATGTAGAACTACACTGTCAAGTTTTCTGGGGATGCTAATTAAGTGATGTGATTTGTCTCTGTTGCCATTCTCCCCTGTGTAAAATTAAAATAGTAATTGAACCTATCGTAGAAGAAACTGGAAGAATAACTCTTTCCCTAGCGCTGAGGCAGTGTTGACCCAATAGAAATATGTCTTAATCTTTCTTAGGATAGATGAAGAGTAGCTGGCTAAGGTGGTGAGCACTGCTGTCCTTGGCATTGTACATCCACTGACAAAGGCATCCTCTTGCTTTTGGCAAACTGTAGACATTCAAAATAAACAGGTAGATACTGGGCTACTCTCTTCCAGCCCTTTCATAATTCACAATATGACCATAAACAAATTGCATCTGTGATTCATTTAACCTCTTTTTTCCCCCCCTTTTCAGTGCATCAATATGACTGTCATTTTGTACCTTTGCTTTAAAATCAGTTTCTTCTTGCAGACTAATATCGAGTCAAAAGGACATCTTGTTTGCAAATAGATCATCCTGGCTACTGTCTAGGAGCTCCTCAAGCATATATTGATAACAAAAATTATCCATCAGTACTCATTATTAGTTCCTCCACAAGGGCTTTTGAAGAATAACTAAGTTCCTTTTTATTTTTAAGGATATAGAAGTAAGAGTTGTTGATAAGAACTGTTTATGTCTCACCATAGTTATTGTCCCCAAACTAAAAATCCAGTGTACTTCTGTTGCTGTTCTTTTGCTTATTTTTGAGCTGTAGCATCTCAAAAGACTCTTTTTAAAAAGGAAAAGTAACTCAAGCAGTGATGTAACCCCAATGGTATAGTCCTGATGACTGTAGACAGAATGTATGGGCTTCAGCAGGCCACAGTTTTCCTCCCTCGGGACATGTCTGCTCTGGAGACTGCAATGCAGCTGAGAGGTATCCAACCTGACCCTGAACCCGACTGTCTAGAAACAGAGAAAATTAGCCCATGGCAGCCTCTCTTCAGCGTTGCCATAGCTGGAGAGCTTCTGGGTTTCAGTCAAACAAGCTGAGATCCTTTAAAACTTGTTTTGGTTTCTATATATTGTATCTCAGCCTTCCATAAGGATCTGTCTAATTCTGGTTTTCCTTCTTTAATCTAGGAAAAATGTTAGGCGTGCTATAGGAAAATCTTTATCTGCTGCAAATAACAAATACTAGGCAGGGCCAGTAGATTTTATAGATTGTCCTTAATTTTTTAAGGGCTGCACTAGCATCAGCAACTAGGCAAGAAAGCATGCTGAAGTAAAAGGGCATCATGACTTGTATCCTTCTTCCTTATAAAGAGATGCTGGAATTGCATTGAAATAGCAATAATTCTATTTTGGTACTACTAAACTAAATTCATGAAAATTATGAATGAAAAAAATAAATTAATTCTCTTGATCTAACCTGCGGAGTTTAATTAGGTATCCAGTTTTAAATCCTGTTATATTTGCATCTGGCTTTGACACTGCTTCTTAATTCAAAGAGCAAATGTGACCATGTTGTTCTCCTCTGTAAATGGCCTTTAAGGTTGAAATGCCTGTCAAAAATATTCACTGGTTTTCTTTACGACCTTTTTCTTTATTTGTGAAAATTTGTTAATCGTCTACAAAATGTGGGTAATCTTCACTTAAAGAAGGAAAACCAAGTAAACTTGAAATAAGTATATCTCACAGTTTTTGTATGGAAACAATAAGGAATTATAAAGACATGCTTTTGGTGACCTTTGGTCACTGTGCATGTGTGCTCTGCAGCGTGGTGAGCAGATCCCCAGAGGAATGTGCAAGGCCCAATTACCTTTGCCTAGGGCTTGTGGGTTTTAAGATGAAAACAAGCATTTAGAATAAAGATGGACAAACTGACTCGTTCTTCCCCAGGCCTTCACCCATCCAGGCCACCTGAAGCTTTGTATCAGCTGGTTACTGTTTCTGTTTCTCACAACTGCACCTAAGGGTGGTCAAGGGCTTCATCATTTCTCCTGTCTCCTCTCTTTGCAAAAGAGTTGTTGCACTTTGAGTATAATTCCAGTTTCTAAGGATTGAAATTGTAGAGGAAGTGAACTAATGTTCCAGCATTCATCGCCCTGCTCTGTTCCTGATGCTGGTTTGTGTGCTTTTAAGCCCCAATATGGTCACTTGTGTGTTGGCCGTTGCCTAAGAGTAGTCTTTGTGAAGTCAAATGAGAGCTGTGTGAATAATGGAAAATCAAGATCTAGGGCTGTAGAATCCCAGGGCAAGGACTATGTTTTCCTACTGTGCAGTTCATGTTTCATTCTGAGTCATGCTTAACCAGGTTCAGCAGCTATGCATTTTAAATGGTTCTAAAGGCATGTTATTTTCATGTTAAGGTAGATGCAAAACCAGAGTCTGAAATAAATCCAGGCTGATGAGTATCAGCAGAGTTAATTTTAGGCAGAATTAAAACTTCACACTTGAAGCCGTGTATGTTTTAGGAACAGCACGGACAGTTCATCCGAACTGGTTTCTCCAGATTTGATTCCTGCTGGTTTGCATCCCCAGCTCTTGACTGAAAGGAATTAGTTCCTTCCAGACTGACAAGGTATTTTGGAACAGCAACTTGTGAATTTCTGGACCTGGTCATCTTTATCTAGCTACTCTGACTTTTATGTCTAGCACAGATGAAACAGATAATCTCCAGCTATGACCAAACTCCCATCTACCCTTTTTGTTTTACTAGTACTTCATTCTGAGAAACACATGTGCATGTCCACATTACCAGCTGTCTGTAAGATCCAGGCACACAAGCACACACTGCATATGTTAATAGTGCATCCTATGTCGAAATTCATCTTTATTCTGTGAATTCAGTTGTCTCCTTCTGTCAGTTTTCTGTATTGCATATTTTATAATAGAACAGCTCATGCATTAAAGATCCTTATTGATCAGTCATGATTTGAAGTGCTATTCAGACTTGGCCTAGAGTTGAGCATAAGTCAAATCAAGGACAGGGCTGGCAAGTATTCAGGCTCAGGCACCACAGTGCTGAAATCTGCATTTATTCTAATCTGTTCAGATACGATTTCTGCAATGCAGCCAGTGGCTAAGGCTGACCTTAAATCCAAGGAATCCTTGACTGTTGGTCTGTTTCCAAAGGCTTAATCCCTTTTTGTCTTGAGTTTCATTTGTTCCTCCTTGTGCCTCCATAGAATTTAATGATATTTCTGCAGCTCACTTCTTTTTCCTGAAGGACTCCTTCACATCACTTATGGATTATTGGTAGTATTACACTTTCTTTTTGAAGTATTAATTTCACTTAGTCCTACTGCTGCAGCACTCTGTTTCAGCTGACATGCAAGCATACTTTGAATTGCATCAGTGCTACTCTTTCAGGCCAGAGGCAGTATCTCAGTGTGATACAGGGCACTCCTCCAAAGCGTCTGAGCTGAACACACAGCCCCCACTTTTCTCCCTGTCTCCCTGTGGTTAAAAATTGGAAACTGAGCACAGACATCTTCCTAGCACCATTATACCAACAGTTTAGTGAGTGATGCATTAATCAGTGTTACAAATACTACAACTGGAACAAAAAGGGGAAAATAACAAGCAAGCTGTGCTGCCCAGAGTACCCATCTGTGATCTTTGTAGAGAGATGCTTTATTTTATTTTAATAGGTCAAAATTTCAGTTGGTAGAATCAGCTGTCTGTTGCTGTGCAGGCAAGACTTCTTCTCCAATTCTGCTCCTTTCCTTCATAATGTCCTTGGGTCAGCCCCTGTGTCCCATGTGTGCTCTGAAGAAAACAACTGCCAGGCAGACAGCCCTGAGGAAGAGCACAGGGAGGTTCCTGACCTCATTTTAGTGCCTGCCTTCTAGCATCTGGGATCAGCAATTACAGCTGAAAGTCCGTGTGAGTTGCTGGAGCTCACACTCTGCCAGTGGGTAGCATACAGAGTCGTAAAAGGCTTTGGGATCTCTAGAAATTTAGTAGCTTCAAATTCAAGAAACCCTACAAAGTACCTGTGAGTTAGAAATTTTCTAAAGATTGTATGTAAATTTATTTCAGGGCCATCAAGATGCACACCTTACCAGCTACATGCTCTTCAAGATAAAAACCAACCAAACAAAAACCTAAACAAGAATCCCAACCCTCTCAAGATTTCTTTAAATATAGTCATGGTAGTGTATTTTTCTCCCTGGCTTATTTCTTGCAAATGCCTGAATCATTTCTTGCTGAGATGGAAAATTTCAATGCAAAGGTTTATAAGAAGCTGAAGTGAAGTTGTTTTAATAGGCAGTGACAAGCAGATGGATAGTGTGGAATTCTGTGAGACCAGAGTGTAATACACACATGAAAACAACCTTAATGTTAGATCATGCAAGTGAACAGGACATGAAATACTTTTATGCTGTTAAAGGAACATAAAATGTTTTCAAAGAGTTTAGTAATTTTTCACTAATAAAAATTGTGTTCATGTGGATAAGCAAGGCTAGCATGTTAGATCTGTATGCATTATTACCTTTCCTGTAAATCTGAGCAAGAGAACAGGTCTTTGATTTCATCTGGAATGTAGAGTTTGTACGTGCTTAGCGCTGTGGCTGGAAGCTTTCCCCTTCATAGCAGGCAACTGCTTTGCTGTAAATTGAGATTCCATATCACATACTTAGTAAGTTTCTGTATTACAAAGGTTGTGTAAATTGAATTACACTAACACCTCCTATGGATTCAGGGCCATCTTATTTGCATGACAAATGGTCTTACAAACAGTGTGCATACTGTATGCTCACCAATTAAGCTTTCTTTTCAATCCTCTCGGTCGTTCATAAAAAGAGGGAAGGTTGGGGGTTTTTTTTGGTGGTGGTGTTGCAAAGAAAAGCTGCTAATGAAGGAATGATGAATGGTCTGATTGTGTTGCTGTTTGTATAGTTTCACCTTCATTTGCATCAGTACCAGGCACAGATCCCAAGACTCATTTTTCAGTTCTCAGTGCTTCTCTTCTGTGGCCCCTGCCTGCACTAGAACCAAGCAAGCACATTTATCTTTGCCTCCTAGACTACAGAATAGGAATATTTCCCCTCTTGCATCACTGGGGCCTACACGTGGTGGAATGCGGAGCGCTTCCCAGGCGCATCTCCTGTCTGCGGTGGCAGGTTGCTTTGGAGGCTACACAGAGTGTACTGGGAGCCATCACTGTCCTTGGGCTCAACACTTAACGTGACATCTCTAAGTGTGTATCCATGTCCCGCTCCAAGGAATGGTTTTCTCATTTAGTATCCTTTTCCAGCAGTTCCCACACTGTGTTCAGTAAAAATAACTCCCCCCACCCCCAGAAACAGAGAAAGCACACAAGGAGAGAGTCAAATCCCTTAGATAGCAAACTGCTAAATGATTCCAATCAAAATCCCATGAGGCCATTCTGCAGAGCAAACAGTGGAGCAGTCCCTCTCTCCCTGTAGCAGCAAGTGAGTATGCACAACTCACAGCTGACAAGTGACTCTTCAGTTCTGGAGTTCTTCAGTTCTTCCTGTTTTGCCTGTCATTTTGAAAATACATCAACTGCCAAAAAATAATTATTTTCTTTTTAAAAAAAGGGAAAAAAGAGAATGAAAGAATGTGGCCCTTTGTTTCCTATATCTGTTCAGGGAACAAGCTTCGTTTGATTGAACGCCAGGGAGAGGATAATGCAATCTCCCATTAGGCTTGTTTGCATCTTTTTCCAGGATGACAGTTTAAGTCTGCTGGCTACAGATGGCCTTTGACAACCGACAACACTTGCTGTTATGCCAGTATATGACTTCATCTGTGTGACACTGCATGTGACTGCAGCTTTCTTCCTCTTTTGCTTGCAGAAATGGTTCTCCATTTCAGTAGCACCAGAATAACAGAGTTTCCCTTGCATAAAGAACCAGAAGCCTAAAACTGCACTGCTGCTTAAGCTAGAAGAACCCGGGAGCTGGGAAGAAGAGTATTGTTGGAATCTGTTTGGGGGTTTAGCCATCAAGTCTGAAATTAACTTGGTCAAATTTAGTAAAGAATCTTTACAGCTTCAATACTTTTTTGAACCAACAGTTTCCAATTCTGGTAAGGTCCACCTGGCCATTTAAGAGTTTCTGTAATAGCTATCTGCCACACACCAGAGTGCTTCCTAAGTAAAGAAACACCAGGCTTTGCCAGAGCTCTCTTGTTCTCGTGCAAAGCCTGGGGACTTGTGCTGCAATTTGTACAAGCAATTTTTGTCTCCTCTGAGTCTTGTCAACCTCAATGAATATTACAACTTGGATGAAGTCATCCATCATCTAGCAGTGACTGGAGTAGTTTGAACCCATTCCTGTTCTGCCTTTTGCTTCAGAAACAGGAAAAAAGTAAGGTCTATATTCTAGACTTTTGTTTTTACCACCTTTGAACAGGGCTCACAGTTTCCTCTATGGTTGGTAGCTATTATCTTTTCCCTAATTTTCATTATAGCTGTTTGTCATAATCATGGTCAGAGGGTCTACTGCAACACAGCTATCTTAGTATTTGCTTTTTAAAAGGGAGGGGAAAATACTTTTATCCTTTCATCAACATTTTTTTCTGTTTATTGTTCTAGACATATAGATAGATGAAATACAGATATGATGGTGGGGCTCATAGGCAGTGCATACACATGCTGTCAAAGCAGTCTGCCATAGGCCTGGACTGGGGATGAAGTTTAGCAAATATCTGGTTTCATAACAGAAGATGATAGCCAAGAAGTTAAATGCTGTACAGGAACAAAGCTCCAGTTCTTACAGAACTTAGCAGTGGTGTTATCTGTCAGCACCTGAATTGCAGCTTGCTTTAGCAGGTAGGAAATACTTTGAATGCCAAGCACATGGCCTCTGAGTCCTGGGACACATATAGTGCATAAGGGACCTTGAGTTTTCTTTCTTCTTGGAGGTTCTTTGTTGTGTCTCAGAAGAGGGGATCTAGCTGATCATGGCAGAAGGAAATAGTGGCTTGCAGGGGTAAATCAGTGTGCCAAGCTGGAACAAGGCTTGATGGGAAAAGACAAAAATACTAGGAGCTGTATTTCTCATTCTTTCTTATGTTTATTGGAACTCCAGGAAGCCTCCTCTGAACTGTATGGTACAAGCATTTCAAAGTCTTCACATTAGTCACTCAGTTTTAGCAAAATTATGTGGTTTTCAGTATTCAGAGAACAATGAAGAGTATATATAATAACGTCTATTTTTTCAAACAACACATTTCAAAGATGATCTTGTGTTGCCCTTGGAGTCACACTCCTGTGAAAATGGCACTGTCATGAATCTGTGAACCATGCTAAAGAACAGGAAAACACATGTGCTTATATGAAATTTTGTTCTCTTTAAGTCATAATGTCCCTGGGTCCAGTCCACTGCCAAAAAGAGTGAACAGCCTACAAGAGGAATAAATATTAACATCCTGAGATTTGTATTTGGCATTAGTAAGGAGAACCCTGCTTCTTACGTAACAATTTCAGAAGACAGTTTATTAAAATAAAATGGAACTATCCTGGATAAGTAAATAGCCTCAATTAGAGGGAAGATTTGAAAACAAAACATTCTGAGAAGTTGATTCTGTCCATACTGTAAGCAAGCTGAATTAGCCCTTGTCCGATGAATGAGTCACAGAATAGGTCTGTGACTCTCTTTACAAGATAACTTCTCCAAGTACTGTTAGTGAAATGTTATATTCCCCACATCCTGCTAAGAAAGTGTGGGACAGATGCTGCAGAATTAAAACTTATCCCATCTGGTCATCTGGTAATGATGACAAAATAGAGGAATGACACTGACAAGAAGTATTTCTATCCCAGTTGCTTTAGTCATGTGGCAGACGTGTTAGATGAACAATCAGGGTAACATCCAGTGTTTTGGAAGTGCTTAGTTACGATTCCTGCACTGTTCTGAAATCCATCACCTCCTCTGTCAGGCAGAGTGTTTGATCCCTTCAAGCTGGCAGGCATGTGGCCAGCTAAATGTCATCTCTGTTGTGATGCTCAAACCACTCTCTTCACAGACATAGCTACCAAAATGTTAATATTATTTTTATAGAGTCTCCTAATGCAACTCCTCTTCCAAAAGATCTTGGATTAAAAAAAAATGCATTGTTTCTTGTGCCCTTGATCTTTCTGACTGTGGATGAATCTGTCTGCTCTCTTGTTTTGAGACTTATGAACATGTGAATTTTCCCCTTGTTTAGCCTGATATTTCTCTATCTAGTGACTGTGAAGTTGAGCCCTTGTAAAGGACAGAGAAGAATAGCAGCTGCTTGGCTGTGAGAAATCACTTTGGCTGGCAGTTTGTGAAAGAACACAGGCTGTTGACTGGTAGTGATATAAATATTCAGTACTGGATTGACAGTACACAGGACATAAGCCTGCTGGGAAGAGTGAAATTGAGACATGATTTCTTCCCTTCTATTGTACTCCTTTTGGGAAGGCATGGAGGGTGTCCAGCAACAAGTTTCTTTCCTTACCCAAGATAAGCCATTAGAGGACAAATCAAACTGAGCGGAGAGGAGCTGTTGGTATTGTTTTCCACTTGGTTTCAACTTCTGCAAACAAAGCTAGAGCTGGTAAGTGGATATGGTTTAGATAGCTTGCTGGACCCTCCCAAAAGTGCTGAGTCTCAAGGCAGCTCTTGCTTCTAGGCTGAAGAGGGGCTGTGTAAACGACAGAGAGCGCTTTGGTGTTGGCTACATTGGGCCTTTTTTTTTTTGTTTGCCTATCAGTTTGAGGCTTGATGCAAAAGATAATTAATTTCACTGGTGGTGAAGAAGCAGCTCCCAGGAACAGTTAGGGGGCTGCATTTAATAGCTAATTAATGTGGTGACATCAGTACTGAGGAATGTTATTTGCAGTCAAATGTGGCCAAAGAGACCAATGGTTCTACTCCAAGACAAAAGCACTAAGAAAAAAAAGCTTCAGATGGCTTTCTAGTATGTATATTCCCAGAACATTAAAACTGATCATTAGAGTCCTTTTTTAACTTAGCCACTCTTGGGTCGTATGAAACCAGTGTGATTATTCTGAAACCCACAATGTCCAGGTGGGATGAATATTAGAGCTAAGCTAAGAAGCTGCAATTCTTTCTCTCAACAGACCTAAAACTGCATCAAGTGTGAGGTTTTCCCAATAATATAGAATAGGATCTAGATCTGTTTATTTGTATTGTCTAGTTGTGTGTGAAGCAGAACCATTTCATCTCTGTACTTCAATCTATGGCCTTTTTTTCCCCTTTTCTCTTGGGGTATTTTTGTGTATGCAGCAGGAGTGCACCTGAGACGAGCTCTGAAAATTGTTCGGTAATCTACAGGCAAAAAGCATAGTAGGGGAAATGCATGAAAGGAAAACTACCAGATTGTGAGAGGAAACCAAGACTGACTTCTTGCTTTGTTCTTATTGACACATGCTGTTTCTACTTCATGTTCTTACGTTGCTGAGAAACCCTGTCATCTGCAAACAAAACCCGCTCGCTCAGTATAGAGCTGAGTGTGAGCAGAATGTAAAGAGGGAGATATCTGTAGTCAGCCAGCAAGGGCTTGCCATGTTACTTCCATGCACACAAAAAGTTACTTTTAGGCACCAGGTTTA
Source organism: Actenoides hombroni (assembly GCA_024336885.1). Classification (NCBI taxonomy): domain Eukaryota; kingdom Metazoa; phylum Chordata; class Aves; order Coraciiformes; family Alcedinidae; genus Actenoides; species Actenoides hombroni. The sequence goes on along the minus strand of WUAM01000255.1, from coordinate 151,777 downwards.
CTGCCCTGAGAGGCAACCTTTCAGCAGTTCATATATTTTATGTCAGGAAGTTTTCAGAAGACTTAACTCCCATATTCTGCAGTTCCAAGACCGCAGGATTAGAGCTGAAATAGAAATTTGGTCCCAGTGGTGAAATAACAGATTTTCTCAGTCAAAAGCTGCTTAGTCAGACAACCTGAGAGTAACGGCCTGGCTCTATTGGTATTGCTGCAGTGACACAGTGCAAGACTCAAACCAAGAGGGCACAGCTGGCTCAAGGTCCCTAATGGAAGATCTTAATGGTAATGAAGCAAGCTGGTGGTAGGCAGATGGCAGTGCACAGACTGCTGTGAGGGGTCTTCTCACATGCAAACTCCCCATTATATCTGCAGGGGTCTTCTGTCCTTAATAGGGAACTCATAGCTGGGCTTAATGGGCTCTGACTAATGACTAAGAAGGAAAAAGATGAAGAATTAGCTCCTTTGTGATTTTCCTTTCTTTCTTTCACCCACCCTTGACAGGCTGTAAATGGATTTTCTGTAGCTGTTACATTTCACTGGGAAAATCAGCACGGTATCTTTTTAGATGATTAGTCATTATCTATAGGGTTTGTGCTCAGCTCTCACAGTGTAACCATGTGAGACCTTTCAGTTCCCAAGTGAGAATTCCTCCTGGGGTGTCTATGGGAGAAAACTACCCCAATGCTGTTCATCCCCAAGGCAGTAAGTAATGAGACATGGCTGGCCTCACTTCTTGTGACCTGCCAGGCTCTGGACACTTAGTTTCTTTCGCCGTCACGTCTACCTGGCTCCTCTTGAAGCTGCTGCATCTGTGCACACTCAAACATGCTGTGTAAACATTGTGGAGAGAGAAAAATTGCAAACCCTCACATTTTTTACATTGTTTTAGCCCACCTTCCGCATTTTTAGAAGGCTTCAGGTTTCCAGATATTCATGATCTAGAATATGTACAACAAACAGCTTTTCTGTTGGTGAGGGTAAGAAATGTAAAATTTTAGTTTATTATTCAGGCTTAGTAAGTAATTCCAATTTCAAGGAAAACTGTGGAGTAAGTTCCCTGGTGTCCTATGTTTGCACTATATTTGCAGAAAGCTTGGCATATGCAATGTGTATGAAGTGTGTTTGTTCAATATTTCACTTCTGAAGTCTTGCAAAAAGAATAAGGGAGGTCTATGAACTGAGAATACTGCTGTGTATATAGTAGAAACAAAACCAAAAACCAGAGACGTTTATAATTCAGTTAGAAAACACTGCTGTGTGTATTTATGATACGTTTTTACTGCAGTGAGGCTGAAGGCCTGCTCTAAGTCAGGAAAGGAAAACCCATTTAATACAGGCAAGCTTTTTTTTTCAGAGATGAAGAACCTGAGAAGATTTGAGCTTTTATCAAAGTATATGCAGTCCTCTAACATATGGAGCCATCAGCTTTTTCCAAGAGCCCAGTATGGTTATGCTGCTACATTGTGGTGAAAGGGAGAATGCAGAGATTATTTAAATAGGGGTTTCTCCTGGGGTGTCTATGGGAAGATACTGCTCCAGTGCTGGTTTGAAAAATGTGCTTTAGCAGGTGAAAATGTGTGAAAAACAATGGGAGATGGAAAAGAGAAACCTTCTTTCACAGAAGGGTAAATTTATAGACAGTTTAAGCTACAGTTTTTGGCTCAGTACACCTGAGATATTAGAGAGAACTTTGCACAGCATGTTTCTTAGAGCTGAGTGATATCCTGGTGTGTGTGTGATTTTTTTTTTAAGAAAAAACTTTACGTTTGTTAATAGTTGGTGATAATCTTCTTGTCAATTTGAAACTCAATCCAAAGAGCTGCAAGGAGGTGATTAACTCTGAGTACACTGCAAGTGAGAGAGTTTCCCCTGACCGAAACTTGAAGTGGCCCAACACAGATCAGCTATTTGGACTCTGACAGATGTGTGAAGTTTCAAAAAGGGGCTGTTATAGAAAGCTTGTCTGTGGTTTGCCGGTGTTGCAAAGGCATTACATAGATTGGTTGGGAAAGAAAAGTCATTTCAGCACTCTCCAGAGCATGACTTTGTATTTCCAGAGCTGAAAAAAAGCTTCTTATGCCTGCCTCTTCCTTGGCTTGTGCTTTATGTATCCTTATTTTTGAAAGGATTCAGATACCGGTGCTTATGGTTTGAAGACTTCATTGTCTAAGAACATAAATGTTGCCAGCCTACATAGAACAAGTGCCATGTAAAAGTTTAGGTAGTTATGGTGTGATCTTACCTTATCATGAAGAGACAAGTATTTATAGGTTGTGCAATGGCTTAAGTTGCCTGTAAAATAACCAAGCTGTATCTATATGTACAGAGCAGTATGACTTTTCATTATCATATCTCCTGGTACTGAATAAGAAAACCACAATCTTAAAATAAACAGTAAATTGACTTGGTTTAACTACATAACATACAGAGACAAATTTTATGTTTACAAAGAAATATAAGTAGTAGAAAATTAATTCTGCTTAAGAAGTAATTCTTACTTAAGAAGTAAGCCGGAGAGAACAGAAAAGCATATCCTAGTTTAGAACAGTGCCTTGTATGTGTCTATAATATGGCAGAGTCAAGGTATGAAGGTTTAATGTCTGTTGAATTCCATGGAAATATTCTCCAAGGAGCTGGGGTAGTCTGGAGTCTAAGGCTGGGGGACAAGATCTCCTGTCATGTCAAAACTGTGTCCTCTTTACTATTTATCAATTAATTTTATCACTATTTCCCCAAAGAAAAAAAAAATTAAAAAATATTTTTACTTAAAAACCGTAAAAAGATTTGAAAGTGTTTGAAGAAAAGAAGCATAGAAAGATGGAAATAACTATAGAGGAAAAGAGGAAGATGATGTGGACCAAAGGAAATGAAGACAGGGAGAGTTGGAGTGAGGTCAGAAGTTGCTTTTAGAATCCTCATTTTGAGGATTTGAGTGTATCATTTTTAAAAAGGATTTGACTCCTGTGTAAAGAAAAGAAGCAAAAAGACAGCAGAAGTATTTAGTAAGTCATGGCTAAGGATCAGCTGTTGTCCCTTCCCCAAATGAACTTACTGGGGTGTTTTGTTTGCTTGTGGGAAGTTGCCAAGCATACTTAGAACTCAGCAGTGATGTAGCGAAGAAAGTTTGAGCTAGCAGAGGAGGCTGCTTCCTCAGGAAAATATAATGACTCAGAAGTGACAGCAGCAGAAATGACTCCCAGTGAGAGTCAGGGTTACTCAGCATCTTTGTGCGACTGGGCTAAATCAATTCCCTGACACCATTATCAGAGTTCTGCTGGTGAAAGCTCAAACTGGAGAAGGCTCTGCTGTGGCTGTCAAAGGGAAGGATAGTTTGTGAGGTAATAGCTGACTGAAAGATGACAACACATTCCAGTTTTGGTGTATTTCTTTTTAAAGATGTTGTGTAAAGATGTCTACCCAATATAGTAGAGAAATTAAGAGGCTGTTCCAAGTTCACTCTTCTGGACTTAACTCTGTTTGCATTTGCAGTCAGTAATTCAGCTTCTTCACAAGAAACAAGCGTAGTAACATGGGCAAGCATAAAAATACAGAAAAATCCTGAAGGCACTTACATTCAGTTGGCCTAAATTACACAAGTTAATTAACATAATTGAGGTTTGCTGGTTTATTGTAGCTGACAATCTGGCCAAAATAACTACAGTGTGTAGCATAATTGTAATGTACCTTCAATTAACAGAAAATTAGAAACACTTGTAATTGCTATTATATCTGTCAAATAACTGAAATAGATTCGATCATTCATTTCTCCATGAAGTCCATCTGTAAGATACGATGGCAGATTTTCTGAATCAGATGTGTAAAATGACTATGATAGCTTTTGTTCAGCCATGAAATGAGACATTTGAACATGGCAGATCACCCAGCATTTTGATAACGTGAAATAATGAAGTAGTAAAATGCACTTAGCACCCTACTAAATGGTTATAATGGAAGTGAATTACCATGGTTGAAAACTGCCTAATGGACAACTTAAGATAGGTTTCATTTGTTTGGGAGGTTATTGAGATGTTTATTGTATTGTGCAGACAAGAGAGTTTTAGTCAAAAACTTTGGAAAAAAACCCAACTTGTCAGAATCCTTATTACTGCAGCCTTGATGCTGTGTAATAAGGACTAGAAACCAAGCACTTGTCACCTCTGACCTGTCATACCTCAACATGCATGTTCAGTGTAATGCCACCATGCTTGTAAAAAAACCCAACAAAACAAAAACCAAAACCCACGAGACCCCAAACCAAAAAAGCTGACATGACAGCTTACATTAACTGAAGGACTAACTCACTATTGCTAGGCTTCCTGAGTGAAATTTGTGTGTATAACTGAAGCTGATGTAAACACTCCTTAAGAAGAGCTCTGTGCTCTCTGTGTCAGCTTCCACCATGGGGAGAGTTAAACAGGAAGGAGAATTTCCAGTGGGAGCCTTGGAGAGCAGGGAGACTGTCCAGGGACTTACTGTCTAGGAAGACATGATCTTTCAATCAGGTTTGTCTTTTGGGAAGATTTCCAGTAGCTAGCAACAGGTTTTCCTCTTTTTCAGTGAATATAAACAATTTATGTTTCCAACAAGGAGTCCAGATACAATTTACTTGCTGTTTTTAGCCTAAGGCATAATTTTGCTTTGGGGTGGATTCAGGTACACAGACTACATGGACATGCTAAACAAAGGAGACAACAACAAACAGTGCCAAAAGAGCAAGATGAAATTCCTGAAAGAAAAGTCAGTCTTTTTCAAACAGGCTTTAATTTCATTTTGGAATGAAGAAAGCACAAAAATTATCTATGTCCAGTATTGGTGGGGGAAGAGAAAGAAAAGAATGATTGATACAGCATGGAAATTAAAAAGAATAAATGTTGTTGTTTTTCTTTTTCCAGACAGAAAATACTCAGTTGTAAATGTCTCAGTTTACCCACAGGCTCTCCCCTTCAGTAGTTTCACTTTTTATAGCAATACTTACAGTGATCATTTTTACAGTTGGACACTCCACATCTCTTTGTTCTGTCTAGAGATAAATGCTGAATACAGTTCAGATGGTTGCTGTCCAGGTTAAAAGTTGGAAAGTGATGTTACTGAGCTGTTAATTTTATTTGGTCAGAATTTAGTGATATAATTGTCTGCTTAACTCACTGCTTGATATTTTCCCTTGGGGGTCTGTACTGGGAACTGTACTGTTTAATATTTTTATCAGTGATATAGACAGTGAGATCAAGTGCACCATCAGCAAGTCTGCAGATGATACCAAGCTGAGCGGTGTTGTTGATATGCCAGAGGGACAGGATATCATCCAGAAGGACCTGGACCACCTGGAGAGGTGGGCCCAGGTGAACCTCATGAGGTTTAACAAGAGCAAGTGCAGGGTCCTGCACCTGGGCCAGAACAATCATCACTATCAATACAGGCTGGGGGATGAGGTGATAGAGAGCAGCCCTTCAGAAACGGGCTTGGGGTGCTGGTGGATGAGAAGCTGGATGTGAGCAGAGAGTGCATGCATGCAGCCCAGAAAGCCAATTGCATCCTGGGCTGCAACAAAAGAAGCACGGCCAGCAGAATGAGAGAGGTGATTCTTCCACTCTGCTCTGGTAAGACCTCACCTGGAGTACTGCATCCAGTTCTGCAGCCCTCAGTACAAGAAGGACATGTACCTGATGGAGCAAGTCCAGCAGAGGTCCACGCAAATGATCAGAGGACTGGAACACCTTCCCTACAAAGACAGGGTAAGGAAACTTGGGTTTGTTCAGCCTGGAGGCAAGAAGGCTCTGGGGAGACCTAATAGCAACCTTCCAGTACCTGAAGGGGGGCCTACAAGAAGGTGGGAAAGGGACTGTTTACAAAGGCCTGGAGTGACAGGATGAGGGGCAATGGTTTTAAACTAGAGAGGAGTAGATTTAGATGGCATGTTAGGAACAAGTTCTTTACTATGAGGGTAGAGGAACACTGGAACATGTTGTCCAGGGAGGTACTTGAGGCCCCATCCCTGGAGATGTTTAAGATGAGGCTCAACAAGGCTCTGAGTAACCTGATCTAGTTGAGGATGTCCCTGCTCACTGAAGGGGGGTTGGACTAGATGACCTTTAGAGGTCCCTTCCAGCCCAAACCATTCTATGATTCTATGATTTTTTTATGCTTGAAAGATGTTTTGAATTGAAGCATTCTGTCATGCAGTGTGCATGACTGCAGTGAATCAAGTCCTTGCTAACGGTTGTTACCCGTCCATCTTCTATTCCTCTTTAACATAACAAATACTAAATAATATCACAGTTAGAAAAGTCTGAAGTTGTGATACCTTTCAATTATATTTAAGTATTCTTGGATTTATGGTATCATATTAAGGCTAATTCTGCAGTCCCTTGGGGCTGTACAAAAAAAAAAAAAAGGGAGTGGGCATTTCAGCAAGTTCTCAGGGTTAATTCCTGAAATTCAGGTCCTCCTTTCTTTGGAGCTAATTTTTTATGCACCTAAAGATTGTTCTTGAGCAACACTGGATTATTTCCTTGAGTAAAATTCACTTTTACAGGTGAGGCTTGTTGAATATTTCTGGCTTCTGTGTAAACATGAAGCAATGTAAATCAAACTAGGCTGTAAATATTTTTCATTGCTGTTACAGTCTTGTAGCTTCAATACACAAACAGTACAATACAATTTAGCGGAAGCTAGAAACCTAGTACTAAGATTTATTGAAATACTTACTAGTGTAAAGGCCCGATCGTGGTATCTGTGTAATAATGTAAATTACTAAAGCCTAATGTAAGTATCTGCTAGGTGTGTGAGGCCTGGAAATAAACTGTTTGGCATTGATGAAGTCAGAGGCAATATATTGGGTATGAACTGTTTCATAAACATTTAACACAGGGCACTGCCTGACAGCCTGGTTTATCCTATATACATTGAAGACTATTCCAGTGGATTTGTACTGACTGCTATTATTTTCTTGGCTGAAGTCTGCAACATTTATACACATGTGTTATTTTATTTATGTGAATAGTTTTATTGAACTCATGCATGTAACTACTTTTCAGCGTGGAGTCCTGGTCAGTGTAAATTCTTCAGAACAGCTATTATAATTCCTATTTTTTGGCTCTTTTGTAACACATAATTTAAACATGTCAGAAATATATTTATTAAAACCTCAGTAGCAAATACTCTTTCTAAAATTTTTTTTTTGAGAAAGAGCTTACTACTTACTAACCATTAAGAAATTTACAGGAGTGCAAAAACTTTGGATTTATGTATGTTGAGAGATAAAATTCAAATATTTCAGATCAACTTCTCTGGATAATCATGCTGCATGTATTTAGGAAAAAGGGAGTTGTTTTTTTTTAACTTATTACATTTGAAAATAAATTTATTGTAAAAGTTGTGGGCCAAATATCTGGTATCATTGTTTATAATCCTGTTCATTTCAGTTAAATTGTATACGGTAAATCAGGTTTGGACCACTTGACTATCAACAATTTGTTGATCTGCCATTGGCCAAAAATCTTCCACGCTAGTTAAATATATCTGGATGAAGTTATAAAGCCAGATTACTACCTTATACTGCTGGGGGTTTCACTTATATAGTAACTGAAATGCATTTGGTTACCTAGGATTTCCTGCTACAACATCCGCCCTCCTGAAACCTTGCCTAACACGGAGAAAAACTACAGATTCAGGTAAGAACACTGGTTTGTCTTTTTTTTTTCCTTGAACCACTGGATTGCAGGCACTTGGAGACAGGCATTAGGCCTCATAACTTGTATTTTCTAACTGTGCTGTGTAGTGCAAAGGGTCTCAGAAGCGTCTTTCTGTGCCAGGATGGAGTTCACTTGCATGCCTTGCTTTATTAAATGTGGGAAGCACACCAGCACTAGAAATGCCTGGCTGATAAGCTGATGCACTTTTTATCTACTTGGAGCCTGACTGACATCTTCGAACACTGTTGTATCTAAACAGCTTGAATATGTGACCTCATTCCTTAAATACCATCACTTGAACAGCTCTTGTTGCTAAAATAAAAGCGGTGTTGATTCCCTGTTGTGAAAACTCCTACAGACCCTCTGACAAGCGCCAACCAAACCACACCTTCTTTTACTATGATAAAAAATGATTGCTTATTTGTAGCAATTGCAGCGTACCTGTGGCAGCCCTTACAGTGAAGGTAGCACTTGCGGTTTTATCACATCCACTTCATGTTAACGGCCGACTTTCCCCAGAAAGCCCTGGCAGATGGAATGAGACTAGGAAACAGACCTCATGGAAAATGATCCCAGAAAGGTAAAGTGGCTGAGTAATTTTGTTTTCTTATACTGACAAGTAGTTTTTTAACTACGCCCTAAACTGAGGGAAGACTGGAGTTGAGCCAAACTTTCCAGTAAGATGAAAAGAGGCCAGGATCAGCTTTCTTGGTTTATGCTGCCTTTTAACGCTCTGAAATAAGCCTTCTGCCAATGCAGGCCTGTGTCAGTACTTTAAGTATAACCAGGATTTTAGAAACACAAGCTGTGCCCTCCATTCAAACACAACTATGTGTTTCTTTGGAAACAATGCTTGCAATGGTTTTCTCAAGAGGTGATATTTGGAAAAGCTGAACTTTTACTGGGAAGCTAAAGATGGACTGGTTTAAAAAGAAACTTACAATTTTTATCTATGAAAACCATGTCTGTGAGACGACTGATGTGCAAATCCCCTGCAAAGTAAATAAAAAAGAAAGAAAATATTCTGATTTTAGCGCACATATTTATTGACTATTGTTTAAACAGCCCTTTCAGTTAGCTTGAGTTTGGCGCTAAAACTGATAATTTGAAATGCAATTGTGACTACATTGCATGCAATTGTTTTGCAGATGCACTTATGACTATAGACACAAACTTTGTTAGTTGTTTTGTTACTACTGGCAGCAATGAGGCAAGTGCCATAAAATTCAAAGGGGTCAGAAGGCAGAAAGGATATTCAGGTAACTACTGCATCTTTAACATAATCTAGACTTCTCCCCCAAAAAGCTGGCAGTAAATGATTTTAAATCGTGTTTTATTTTCAGAATATAACCTAATTTTCTTCAAGTAATTTAAAAAAAAATTATAAATCCTGCTCTTAGGTCCAGTCCAGCAACTTAATTTGCGATTAGGCACAGTTTTGGATACTAGCTAGGGCAGGTTGTGATTATGAAGAGGAACAGGTGTATACAAGCACTGCAAAATCAAGACCTTTTAGTTGGTATACACGCAAATGAGAGTGCTTATGGGTTTATTCATGGATGTGGGGGGTCACAAGAATTAGAAATTGAAGTAGTTTTACCTATTGCATGCAACCATGATTTAATTATTAAAGTTTTTACTGGACGGAAGGAAATGTAGATTATGTGCATTGATTTATACTAAAGAGAGCTCACTATTTTTAGGCTTTTTATCCAGTAATATGAATGGCCATCAGGCTCAGGGTATGCTTTTCACCTATTTCTTAAATCTCAGTATTAATTTTTTAAAAGAAGTGTGTGACCAAGAGCAACAACTTGAATTTGTATTTTAATTTATAACAATGAGATACAGCATTTACATAAAAATAAAGGACTTCTGTATAACTTTGGATGCCAAACCTGCATTTGGGGGGCAGAGAGAAAAGGAAAAAAAACTTGAATGAAATCTCTGTGTAACTTTGGTGATCACAGTAAGTTGGAGATTTCTATGGGAGAAACATCATGCAGTCAAGTTGCTAGTTAGGTGAGCACATTTGTATACCTGCTGGTGAGACAGGGAAGACTCAAAGTAAGCCTGTATGGTACTAAGGAAGGTGAGGGAATTGCACTTGGAGAAGGTGCTCTGGTTGAGATTCCACAAGGCTTTAAAGGTCGAGAGGAAGGTCTTTGAGGCCAATATTGAATATGGCTGGCAACCAGGGTAACTAAGCCACTAAGAGAGTTATGTGCTTACTCTGTCTGCTGCCAACCAAACCCTTGCCAATATCTTTTTGTAGTAGATGAAGTCCATTAATTCTGCATGCATACCCACAGAACAGAAAGGGTCTGACATTACACTGAGCTAAACGGAACAAAACAGACACAGAGAAGGACAGTTGCATCTGAAAAAGGCAAGAAAGTGTATTGGCAATATTCCCAAAAAGAAAGGAGAAACATTTCACTCCCATGAGGGCACACAGGTTGTGAGCTGGACCAGAGACTCCTAGGCTTGAGAAAGAGTGGTATGAGATGTTGTAAAATAAATGCAGATTTTAAATTGTATTTAGATAACATGGACGTTTCCTCTGTTCACACCACATTATTTTAAAGACTTCTTAACGCTCTGCATACAGAGGATTCAGGTGCACTGACAATGCACATAAGTGGCAGATGGAATAGTGGTAATGATTTTTAATTACATCTTTGTGATACTTGGCATAGGAATGATATTTAAGCTTCCTGATGATTCTATTAGAGCCGTAAGTAAAAAATTCACAGATTGAAGGAGAGAACTGAAAATAGTGCTGTGAGAAGATCCTTAATAGGTGATTTAATGAAGTAGTTAAATCCACTGTAGAACACAAACTGTTTTTAATTAGAAACATTGGACAGTTTAATCTTTCTATCAGATGTTCAGAGGAAATCAAATACCTTGTTGTATAAAAAGCAGCTGGGACACAGGGAGAATGGCACTTATATCAGTTCTCTGTAAGAGGTCAATGACAATTTTAATTGATGCTATTTCAGTTCTTGTGGTGTGGTGGTAACTAGAATAGAAATATCTGAACCGCTTGTTGTTAGAAATATGTGGACTCTATTCAGGAGAATCTTCACCTTAGAACCAAGTACAATGATTAGATGAAATCTGCAGGTGCAGTTAGAGGTCATTTTATGGGTACATCCCATTCGATTACTTTCTGAAAAATACAGGGAGTGGCAACATTCACTTGTTTTCAAAGACACAGTTAAGCCAGATGTCATTAAAAATCCCTGTTGCACAAAACCTAGTATACAGTTCTAAAAAAGGAGATTATAAACAACAATAGCTTTAAAGATTTCTTTTCTTGATTTTTATTTATTTTTTTTTTCTTTTTTTAGGTGTAGCAAAGGCCTTTTATGTGTTGTTCTTTGTCAGCCTGAGATCACAGCATGGCCCTACTAAATCTGTCTCTTGATTTCTTTGGTGTCAGTGTTGCATACTATCCCAAATAGAAACTGTCTTACTAAAGTAGTGGGAATATGGCCTCTAGTTTGAACAACAGCAGTATTCCCAGCTTGGTTTTGCTTTTTTTCCAATATGCAGAGAAAGATTGCTGATTATTAAAGACAGCTGGAAACAGAATTTTGGAGGTAGAGTATTTCTGCAGTTTATTTGTGAAGAGACCTACTGTCATTCATTTGGAGGGGGGGGGGGGG
>WUAM01000255.1:81690-132525 GCA_024336885.1 Actenoides hombroni | reverse complement strand
CTGTGAGAGTGACAGAGCCTGGAACAGGCTGCCCAGGGAGGTTGTGGAGTCTCCTTCTCTGGAGACTTTCAAGACCTGCCTGGATCTGTTCCTGTGTGGCCTGCCCTAGGTGATCCTACTCTGGCAGGGGGGGGTTTGGACTCGATGATCTCCAGAGGTCCCTTCCATATGATTCTATGAATACTTTGGTCTCAGATGCAAGAGTACTTATGTTTGAGCATGTTAAGTATCCATTTAAACAGCAGGGTTTTTTTTTAGTTCTGCATTTAGTAGCTGGTGTTAAAGCTATTTCAGTCAAAATATTTAACTTAGGTTCAAATTAGTTCACTTTCAGTCTAGCTCTGAAATTGGCAAAATCAATTTGATGCCCACAACTTGTGGCAGGGTGACTGGCGTGGATAGCCATGTGTCTGTCATGGTTCCCACTCTGCTGGGGAGTTGCTTTCATTTGCTTTCAGCTCTGTTGTGAGTTTAAAGAAATCAGTTCATAATCCAGAAATTTTGAAAATACTCTATTCTCTTCATATTTAAAGCTTTGATTTAGTGAAGATTTGAGGTAATTAACTTTGAAATCCTATTTCCAAGAGAAGGAAAAAGTAGTATTGCCTGTAGCAGGTATGGAAAGAATAGTAGGGATTCTTTTATCTGCAACAATAAGCCATGGTGCTGCTTTTTGTCATTATAACAATGGAGAAAACGCGTGGACTACTTGATGGCTCATTATGTATCTGGAGATGTTTAAAAAAGTAAATCTTTGTAATTGCTATTAGTTACATCCTTAGGAGTATTCAGTATCATTATTCTAAGAGACTGTGACATAATTATACGCAATGCAAGTCCCTGTCTGTGTATTAGCAGCCTACCTTCTTCAGAGCTAATATAAATGTTTGCTGGAGAAGAAAATAAGCAAGAGGACTGCAGTAACACTTACACTCTCCTGGGTGCTTTTTTTTTTTTGTTCTATTCACTGTTATGTGGGTAGCAAAACCTACCATTCTTCCTGAGAGATGACTACTTAAATATTTTGATTACTAAAATTTACATACAGTGTGCTATTAATTATTGTTTTTCCATTTAGTTTTATGTGACTTAGTTTTAATTCATTGGTGTTGAGGAGAGGTTTTGTGAACAGTTGGCTTATGTGCCAGACAGTATCAAGCAGAGGTCAGTGAGATGCCCCAAGCTGTACCAGGAGCACACAGACTGTTGTGTACTGGAGTTCAGCCTCACCATGCTGACCCCAGCTGCAGTAGGTGGTGGTCAGATGGAGGGATCTGTACCTGCTTCTGCTTGCTCTATCAAGTGTGAGGATGTGCTGATCCTGTAACTTGCATTTTATACAAATTCTGAAGCACCATATATGCTCCTTTAACATATTTTTTTCTTCTGTGTTGCTGAGTTTTCTGGTGTGCTGCTCTGTATGCATAGACACATGCAGAGGAGTTGTGTGGATTTTAAGGATGGTATGCAGCATGACTTGGAGAAAATACACCTGTCCTTGAATAATCCCACTGGTGACTTTCTCCTGCACCCTTCACTTATTAAGATATGCTCCCACTGATCTTCAGTGTTTCTTTGAGTTGCAAACCTTTTCTCTTCCCAAATGTAGTCATTAAACCTGTAAGGGAGGTGGTCATAACCCAGGTATCTCAAAGGTGAAATGTGATTTTTTTTTAAATTATTTTTTATTATTTTTATTTTATTTTTCTTGTATTACACAGTTTCTTTTACAGGGACATGTGAGGAGGAAAGAAAACCTTAATTTGACTGGTACAGTAAAGCTAGTATCTTCATTTTTGTGTTTTGTGTTCCCATCTAGGTGAGTTCAACAAGGGATGGTTTTATTTACTCAGTTTTATTTACTGTCATGTGCAGTGTCTAGCACAGTGAGGCCTGCTTCTGTAATTCAGCTGGTGTAAGAGCTTCTAAAGCCAAACTGCTGTTTCTTCTGTTAATCAGAAATGTGTAAGGATAGTCCTGCCAAGTTTGATAGTGTATTTGCTTCCTGTGTGTATCCTTTGACTTGCTCTCCAGGATAAACCCACACAGCTTCCACCTACCATATAATGATACTGCCCTCGGGGAGGTTTTGGATTGCACTTGGAGTTTTCCCCATGGAGATGAAATCCTACAAACCACAAGTTAGGAGACAGGGAATAACTACTGTTTGATTGCCCTTTTTCCCCTTCCTCTCTATCTGTACTTAAGGAAGTTTGCAGCATGGCTACAGAGTGCTATCCTGTCCACCCTGTTCTGTCAGCACTGGTGAGCGATGAACCTCTTATCTCAGATAACCATGAACAACATCACTACTGTAAGTGGAGGACAACATTTAAGACTCCCAAGTGGTTGTCTTCTGCTGACTGGTACAAAGTTGCTAGGGAAGTGTCAAGTCGTTTCGCAAGAGCAATGAGTGGTCTTTGGAATATAAAGGCCTAAGGTCAAGACGCACGAACTTTGCCGCGCACAGGGAGAGAAATAAGCTGTGGTGGTTGGCAGCTGGCACGGTGAATAGACAATCTTAAAGGAGATCTGCAATTGGAAAAATATGATTAAGTGGCTTGCAGATGCATCTTGTGTAACTTCAGTAATTTGCATTTTTCTAGTCTAACTTTCTGACTGGTGTCTTGTGAAGATGTTTTCACTTTTCCGCCCTGCTCCTCCTCTAATGCCTAGGATGGAGGGGATGAGGACTTTGGAGACCACTCAGTCTGGGAGCCTGGCTACTTAGCAGAAGGCATATAGTCGTCATTATTCTAACCCTGGAGACCGATTTTTCCCCTGCTCTTAGAATCCTGTGAGGGCTCTGCTGCTTGCCACCCACTTTGGAGGGAGGTTAGTGACTTTGGCTGCCCCTTGCTATGGCTATTTTGCCACACCCAGCTGCTTGGTGGCTGGGCTCAGTTTAGTCTGACCTTTGTATGCTGAGAAGACATTAGAATAACAAAGGACAGTAAACCTGCAACTTGAGGCATGTCTTGGCATGCTTGAATTAGGTTTCTTTGTTTTCTGTTAATATTTTGAATGAAATAACCCTTTTTTTTGTTGTTCTGGTGTGTTACTATAGTAACTATGAAACTCGGATACAAAAATTAGCAATGCGTAGTTCAATCTGAAAATGCCCTTCAGGTTCTAGATATGTTGTAAGCAAGGAAGTATTTCTTGGTCTTTTTCTGGCTAGAAAATGTAAAGCAGTGTGTAGTGACAGATAAATTGTCCTGAGGTGTTCAGAAACACCAATGGATGAAGTAGGAGGAAAATTGTGTAACTAGCAAGCTGCATTAGAAACAAACAAACAAAAAAAGAAGCTGTTATTATCAAGTAGTGAACTGTGAGACCTATTCTAAGAACAATAGTTGAGTATGTTTTCATGTGGTTTTTCTTATTTCTTGTTTTATTATCTGAAATCGAAATTACTCCTGTTATGCTTTGAAAACACTGCAGTGTTTTCTACTTTTGAAGAGTTTCTGGGCAGCCCAGTACAGCTAGCACTGAGATCACTGGACTACAGCCATATGACATATGTTTGGATAGCTTTTAACTGGCATTCCCATTAAGAAGAACTATTACAATAGCAATAAAATAATGATCTTATTAATATTCAGAGTCTGAGAAAATCAAATTATTTCAGACTGTATCTTTCAAGTGGAAATAATCAATCTACTGCGAACTGTAGCTGTCACAATATGAAGATTAAGTTAGAGATGTCTTTACTGCTTTTCCCCATGTTTTTTAATGAGTTTGTCTCCATTTATTTCTTTGTGATGTTTAAAGAAAGAATACTTCTAATCTTATTTTTCCCACTTCATGTAGAAGTGTAAGGAATACCAGTTTGTCACACACCCCCACCTGGTTTTGCTGGAAGGCTTGCTTTGTCTTAGGAGTGTACTGTGAACTTTTATTTGTAGCTTTTTAATGAACAGGGCAATCATGTCATCAGCTTCGTCGGCTAGAAAAAGATGTTAATTAAGATATCTTTAAATAAGATACAGGATTGAGATAAATATAAACTTCTCTGATGCCAATTAAAAATGTTCTCAGTCTGTTAGATGCTGGTGGTCTAATGTCAAGATCCTGCTTATCCAGCTGGTACTGGTTTGTGACAGTTTTTCTTGAACTCTGCTATTCCCTCTCTTCTGACAAAGTAGAATTCCTTAATGCCTGTCCTTTGTCCGTTGTGTTTGATAAGGAAATGAATGCTGAGTCAAGCAGATGAAAGAGCCTGTGTGAGGCCTTCAAAAAGAAGTATTAGTTGCAGAACTGAAAGGAGCAAGCGGGATCTGGAGGAAGTAGAAAAATGCATGTGGTAGTGGTGGAAGAAAGGTTGCTTCGTTCCTGGTCTTCAGGCAGGTCTTCAAGGCTTGAGAAGTGCTGTTCAGAGGGATGAATGTCTAGCATATTAAACACACATTGTCTTTAAGTGATCACGTTGCTAGGTAAGGTGATTTTTCCCATGTATGTGAATTGTATCTAAATGACAAAAAACTGAAGTGGAAGAAGCTAAAACCTGTATTGATGAAAAGCTATTGCAACTCAGGCAGGGCAGTGCTGATTGATAGCCAATCCCCTTTGTTAAGGAGGATGAGGTCAGGGCAGTGTATAATCTTCACACTGCTTTATCCAGTTCATTAAAGGACATTCTTATACAAATGCTAACGGCTATAGTGAATCCTCTAATGAATGTATATGTTCTTTTTCCCTCTTTCAAGATGAAGCTATCTTATGCACCAATTTGTTTTTATTTTACAGACTTTAAGATCTTATGTCAGAGGCTTGTCACACAAGGTAATGTGTTGGGAATAAATATTAAAAGAAATCACTAGCATCTCTCCTTCATTCTGCAAAGATTAATTTAGCTAATAAATATGTTCTTCCACAGTGATAAAGTTGCTAATCTAAATACTGCTTAATTTGTGTAATTGTGGGGAAAGCAGGGAGAAATTCCATCTGTACAAACTGGTGAAAGGGAATCTTAATGATTGGTATAATCTCTAAAATTAAATTGGATAATGTCTGCATAATTATAGGATTTGCATGGCTTTCTGGACCTCCTGCCTTTGAATAAGTTCTGGTATAATTATGATATTTTTCTGCTTTGTGGCGCTGCCAGAACTCAAATTTCTGTTTTACTTCAACATATGGTTAGAGCTTGGGTCTTAAGGAAGGGTTATTAGCTTTTAGAGGAATTACCTAGTGGTTTATGTGGGTCTGTTTTGTTTTGTATTGTTTGGTGGGGTTTTTTTTGTTGTTTTGTTTTTGTTTCTGTGGTTTGCAGTTGTTTTTTTGTTACAAAAATTGTCCAAGACTGAACACTTGTCTCTAAAGCCTTGTGTAGCTGGACACGTGTGTTTGTAGTTGGCTAGATTGTTCCAAGTTCATTCACAGATCCAGCTTTTGCAGTCACCAATTTAAATCTTACTTTATTTAATTAAAAAGAAACAATCTCAGATATGAATGTTCTAAGCCTTGGTATTAAATATATTTGTGATTTATATATTAAATATAGTTGTGATTGTGAAGTGTGTGTTTCAGACCATCAGCTGATTGTCGTGGCCACCTGACTTTAAGAGAAGTATTTACCCTCCACCTGATGCTAACTGTAAGCAAGCAGAGTTTGTGTCTTTGGGTCAGTTGATAGGTTCTGGGGAGAAGGCACCAGCCTTTGGGACACAGTTAATCTTTGTGTCACTTACTTGTCCATAAGCTTAGTTTATGCTCGGAAGCCAAATAGTTTATCTTGATTCGTCAGAGGATTTGACTTTCCTAATGGGTGAGCCACTGTGGATTGCTGGTTTGTGATAGGTGTGTGCATCCCCTTTCTGAGAATTCCTTGTTCTTCTGTTATACTTGCTATAAGAATAATGAAAAGTGTTTTTTGAGCTGACCTCTGTGGCTTTGTTTGTTTACTTTTAATAACAAAACACATCAGATAACATTTTGTCCCTGCCCTGAGGAGATATGGTGACACTCATGTGGTTGAGGGACTTTTAATAGGAAGTGACTTTATAGAACCATCCTCTGAAATGCTGCTTGGGTTCTGTCCACAGTGTTAGTGATCAAGATGTTTGTTTGCAAGAGTGGGGTGAGACTGGCAGTTCTGTGTCTCAAAAACTCGCTTGTAGTGGGTACTTATTTTGGCAGTCTTGGAGTTGTAATGGAAGGAACTGTGATAGAGCCAGAATGAACGTATCCTCCTCGTCCATCTGTTCTTGCTTTTGTTGACAGTTGGGTATTGCAGGGGAGTGATGCTGTCTCTCTTGCTTTTCACTCTGTAGCTGATCAAAGGAAGATGAAATTGCATATACCTTACCTCTGTCATTATGTTGCTCAGCAACTCACCTCAAATGTAATTTTTCCAAAAGAGGGAAAGTTGCTGCAAGTGGGACCCTGTAAATATGAAAATAAAATAATTTTAAAAGCACCAACAAAAAAACTCAACAAACAAACCCACACACACACACAAAAGAAGCAAAAATGAACAAAAAACCAAACCACACCAAACAATAACTTGGCTTAAACCACATTGGTTGTAGATTTCTACTTCAGCAATAAGAAAACACTTGATGGAGACTTGTGTTTCTATAAACAGAATATTTAAAGCAGCAACCATTGTTTGAAATGCTTGTTTTGTACTTTATTTCAAGTAACATGAAATGAGAAGTCTCTTATGCAGTCTAATAGTACATCTTGCTCTGCTAGTGCATTTTGTAGTCATTTTCACAAAGACATTTGACTACACCTGCCCTTGATAACAATCAAAACTCTTGAATCCTTTTGTGATCCTAGCCCTGATACCCTTCTGATGTTAAAAATGGAGGTCTTGTTTTCACTTAAATTTCAGCAGTTGTCCCATCTTCTGCAGCAGATTGTATGCTTTCCTCGAAATTTCCAAGTAGTTTATAGTCTGAGTTGCCTAAACTAGAAGCTTCTCCTTAGGAACTTGCCCATATTACTAAAAAGAGCCAAATGAGAACCTAATTGTTTGCTGGGGCTCTGCAGCTTGATCTAACAATGTGAAAATATTCTATTAATAGTTAATGTTCTTCATCCTGAATCCCTTAAATATTTGGTGAAATACCATATTTAGAACAATTTCATCACAACAGGAGGTGATTTAAATGGAGTTTGTGTAGGCAGCTGCTTTTCTCAGGAAATTCTTGTGAAGTTGTGTGCCCTTGTTTATTCTGCAGTAGGAAATTAGGCATCCAAGAACTTGACTCTCTTGGAAATAATTTAACTTTTAAATGCCCAGGTATGTTGTCTTTGTTACTTTATGCCAAGAGGTAACGATTTACTCACAATAATTTGACATCAATGCATGTAGGAGAGGAAAAACCAAACCTGGTAGTTTCTCTGTATGGCTCTTGAGTGTGAGGGTACTGTATTGGCCTCCAAAAGTATTTCGAGGGTTTGGTAGTTTGGAATCCGAAAGAGTAAAACTTCATGGCAGTACTACATATGTGTGTTTTGCTTAGGTAATGCTTTGAGATCAGGAGTGCTGCTTGGGGCAGTCTTCCCTGTGGACAAATGACCAACTCTGAAGTTCTAGACAATTTCTCTTCCATGCCAGCCACAGAGGGATTGCTGCAAATACAACTTTCACACTATGTATGAGTCACGGCACAGATGCCTTTCCTTTGAGTGTTAATTTTGCCCTGTTTTATTGTTAAATATTTGTATTAAAAAGAGAGGCCCTTCAAAATTACTGTCCCTTTGTGGTAGGTCTGTAAGATAAACACAATCCCTGTCTCGTTAGTTAGGCATTTTGCTCTTTTGCTAAACATGCAGAGAAGTGGATTCTTGAACTCCATTCTCACCAGATGATTTGTGTTGGGGTTTTTTGTGTCAGTTTTGTTGTGGTTGTGTGGTGTTTGGTGTTTTTGTTGGGTTTGGGGTTTTTTTTGGTGTTGTTGGTGTGGTTTTTTGTGTGTTGTTGCTGTTTTTTAAAGAATACTGTACTTTCTTCAGCCAACTAATCCAGGATTTTTTATTTTTTTAAAATTTTTCTGAAGACTGAAACTGCCACCTAGCAGTCCCATACCAAAGGCAAACTATGCATCAGGATGAAGTTTACTTAGTGTTTATGTGTAGAAAATAAAATACTTTTTTTCTAACGCTGAGCTCACACATGAAAATGAGTATTGGCACAATCAACCTACCTTACCACAGACCTGCTGCTGGGGCCTGGAAGGAGTCACATGTGAGAGCAGAGGGGAGGGTGCACCAGTCACCAGAAGTGCAGCCATGGGGGACAGTACATGTTCATGTTGAGTTCTTATTTTCTGTGACTAGACTTAAGTCCTCTGCTTTCTGTTGGCAAGAATGCTGGGGGGAGCGACACGACACACACGGGTGGAAATGCAGTTTTTTAATAAAATGCTTTTCTTGGAATTGTCAGTTTGGGGTTTTTTTGTTTTGTTTTGTTGGGGTTTTTTTTGTGGTTTTTGTTTGGTTCTTTTGTTTTTCCATTTTAAACATTCTTCTCTTTTTCTCCAGAAATCTTAGCAGCTAACTACGTTCTCTTTCTTAGTTGTCTGGGAAATCTCTCTCCAAATATTTTGCTGCTTTTTATCCAAGACTTAATTTCAAAGTGTAAAATGTTATGCTGATAATATCGGTGTCTTGTGACAACACCAGTTAGTGGGAAATCAGCAAGAATTCAAGTGAGAGTTTAAAATGACACATCTTTGTTATGCTGACATCAGGCTTTTTATTTTTAAATGAAACTGAAATCTTTCTTGTTGGTGGAGCTTATGTTTTATCTGAAACTGTAATAAAAAGTTTTAAAGTATGAGAGTTCATGCTAATGAAAGGAGAATATACAGTGTTGGTCATGGTTAGCTTTTCTTTTTCTTTTTTATTTTTTTATTATTATTATTATTTGAGGGAAAACTTTAATTTGCAGAAAACCAAGGTAAAATTTGCAGAATGTTTTTGGCTTCAAAATAGGAGTGCAATCAGAATGAATCACTTGATGCATCACTTTGTTCTGTTGTTCCTTAAACACTTCTCACATTAGGGAGATCTCTTCATATATGTGGATATTAAAAAAAAAAAAGCCAGAGGAATGTGTGCTACTGAGGAAAACTTTTGACTTTGTCTCATTAGGCAGAGAGCAGCTGTTGGTTTGGCAATGTGTGGCTGTGTATGTTGGAATACAGTATTGGTATTGTACTGAATGCTGTAAAATCACCTGGGCAAGGTTGAGTCTGTCTATTATAAAAGTTCTCTTTAAAACCCATTGGCTGGACTACTTCACTAACTAAAGTGCTACGATTCACAAGGAGGAGCTCTGTCTTTTAACTGTGATGTTGAAGGTGGGTTTCTAGCCTGAACCACTGCCTGGTTTTGGCAGGTATCTACCATATTAATTGGTCAACTAAGGCACTGTGTGCAGTAATGAGGAGATACAGTGTTCATTTTGGGGTCTTGTACTACTTGTATTTCTTGAAATAGATGGAAACAATAATCAAGCAATTCATCTTACTGAATTATTTTTTTTTAGTTATGGTTAGTAAAAACTAGAGACTTCTTAGGTTTTCTTTATATCTTAGTGTGAAGCTTTGCTGTAGGGAAGGGCCATTTTGTAGGTCAAGAAGGGTGTTTTGAATATGCACGTTTACTTGAAAATAATCTTGCTTGGAGCTTGATATAGTCAAGTTTGGGTTTTGTTGGCTTTTTTTTTTTTTTCCTTGATTCTAGTAGTAGCATACGACTCTTGTTTCAATCGCCCAACTTCTGCCATTGATATGCAAATAGAAAAGCCACCCTCAGTGATCTATCCTCCTCACACTGCTTTTAAAACTGGAGTTTTTCCACTAAGCAAAGTACTTCATTACAAAACTTACTGCATTTGTTGTCAGCTGTTACCAGTGCCACCACTCGAGCAATGGGTGGGAAGGGAGAGCTGGTGCTCTCGTGTTCTGCAAGTGTTGGCTGAAGGGTCTTGCATGCTCCTTTGAGCCTCAGCAGTGTTGTTGTATGTGAGGTGTTGGTCTGATAGATCCTGCTTGGTGGTTGTGTGTCTGTTGGGGTTTTTTTTTGTCGTTGTCTGTTTTGTGTGCATGTTTTTTTGCTTCTGGTTTTGGTTTTTGTTTTGTTTTGTTTTTCCCCTTCATGTACCAAACTACCCACAGGGTTATGTTTCCAAAAGGTTTCTACTTTCAACATTGGAGGTAAGAATTCTTCAGTGCAAATGTCATTGCTGGAAAAAGCACTATTCCTTTCACCGTGTCATTTGAATTACAATCTGAAGTGAATAATGGCTTCAGTTAGCAATCATGCCCATGTGGGAGTTGGAGAGATCCTACTCTGTTCTCCCTACTTGCCTGGAGGTGTTATACAGGGCCTGCATCAGGAAAAAGTCCTTCTATCTTCTTCCTTTCAGCAGGAAAAAATGCCATTCTGATGTGGGTGGAGGGAAAGTGGGTGGTTCTCCTTGGCTGCTTAGGAAATACTGCTTTTATGTAATCACTCTTCACACTGCAGCTATGTGTGGAAAATAAACTTTGGGTGTGGGCATAATATCCTTCCATTAAGAGAACCTGGGAATTCAGTGACTGGCGTAGCTGTGGTGTGTTTCTGTGTTGAGTAAATGGAAGACAAACCTGAGAAGGAGTTACTGCATTGTTCTGTCTTGATGGAGCACTGAAAAAAAGATCAGTGACCATGCTCCTAAAACTAATGCTGCTCACCAGAAACACAAACCTTTCTCTCCTTATTAAAAAGATTTTAAGTCTAGAATTTTTGATAGAGATTGCAGTGTTCAGACACCCTGAAGGTGCAGTATACTTGGACTTGTGCATTTCTTCTGTGTCTCCTTACCCCTGTGGACTCTGTTGCCTTTCTTTGCCCTTTCACTTCTACATTTTCAGCACCTCCACTCCACTGAGTCGTTCCTGGTTTCACAGAGAGATCCTTTTCTGTTGGGCTGCCCATCTAGACATAATGTTGAGAGAAAAGGAGGGTGTGCAGCTGCTTGGTGCAAACCCTAAGACTCGCTTGTCTAAAATGTAAAGCTCAGCAGTAACCCCTGATGTACCAGGCACACTAGAAACTGAAGAAAAAACCCTCCAATGTTACTGCTAAAAGCCTTAATCTGGGGAAGACAGAGCTGCTCTCCGGAGTGACGAGTTGCAGGCTGCACCCTCAAGCCCCTTGTTTCATTCTCCAAACCCAGGGGACTTGTAAAGTTGCCTCACAAGGTGGTGGGCCCCTTATGAGGAGTCTGCTTGTGGAAGAGATCCCCCCCAGTGAGCCAGGGCATGCAGAGTTGAGCATCGCCCAAAATAAAGAGCATACAATGATACTTGGCAGTTTGCAGTTCTGTGACTTAATGTCACATATTGATCAGTTGTTCTCCAGTGTGGTTTTTGTCCTTAAAAGCTTTGCCACCACTGAACTGTAACACTGCTTTAATGTGTTCTAAATTGGGAATTGAGGCTTCTTTCTGTGTAGTCCTTAATAGGAAAATTTTAATTTCTAGAGAACTGAACAGAAATCCCTTTGGCCTGGCAGGAGTTGAGGAAGCTTCTAAATACTGAGTCCTACATTCCAACTTTATTAGTCTATTTTCTTAGATCTTGCTATGTTTTGTGGATTATAAGCATCACTTGAAGATAGCAGTGTTCTGAGAAACAAAACCAACCAGCTGTATATCGTGACAGCAAATATAGGGTGTGAGGAGACTTGACTTTCAGAAAACTGTTGGTGGGATTAACTTGAAGCCAGCCAGGTTGTGAGTATCTTGAAGTGGCATTGCTTTTGCAGAAAGTTTTGGTTCAATGCCAGAAGGAAAATTACCTTAATGCCTTGCTTTACTGGATTGTTATGGGTCTTGGGTCTACCATATTGCTTCCTTTTTGCCTTTTGTCTTTTAAAATCATTTGCTTCCAGCTTTTCTTTGCTTAAAACAAACTAAAAAAACCAACTCCAAAACCCCAAGTTCTCAACTTTTTCAGTATGTGATTTTGTCCAGGCAAATAGAAACCCCAAAGATTGCTGATGTCTGTATTGGAAACTCCAAATCTAACTGAAATGCTTTATATAATGTTGAACTCTGATAATAAAATAGATGGAAATTGCAAATATTCTTTAACAGCCTTAGTTTGAAAACTCCTTGCAAGCTTCAGAATTAGATATATTTGCTGAAACATTATTTTTACCTGACCATAATGCCAACAGGCTGTGATGGACCTGGGAAAAATGCTACTGCTGACAGAGAAATCCAGAGGAGGACTGATTTTGATTTGCCTGGTTCCTAATGATGGCTGATATTAATGCTTCTAGAGTGTTGTTTCACTAAATGCTTCATGCAGCTTAGTGTAAAATATAGTTGTGTGCTTTTACTTCAGATAATGTGTAGTGTGAAACCTTGGGACTGTCTGTCTTCTCACCATCATGTGTTAGTGAAGGAGGGAGGGCGAGTTCCTTGTCTTAGGAGAAGGGTGTTCTTCCTTACATTACTTAATTCTTTGAGTGGAAATGGGATAGCTGGGATTGCCTTGTGAAATATTGGAGTCAAACAAATTCAGCAAAGCAAAATACTCTCCTTGAATTATGACAAAGGGGCTTGTAAAAATAATGCCTTCATTTGGAAGCTTTTCTACATTGTCTTTACTATTCTTGTTGTGTTATAAAAAAACCCAAACATAAAGCAAATACAGTCCTTCACTGTTGGCAGTTCAGTCAGCATCAGCATGCCTGACTCGTCTTCTGTTCGTGGGGAATTTCAAAGCTTACTTTACTAATTTAAACTTTTCACAATTTTTAAGTCCTCTTAGCGCTGCTGTTCTCACACGTTAGTTGGCGTGGGGAAACCTTGTGACAAAGTGAGCTGTGTCACAGGGCACTGTGTCATTGTCAGTGGCAGGTGTTTTTTCTGGTGCTACAGATGCTGTAGCTGCTCAGTAGTGTGGAAGTTTGGAGAATGAAAAAGAGCAGCTACTGTGGTGTATGACCCAGGATTGGTCTCTTGCTTGGAGGATGGAGATCTCTCAGTTGCCTCAGTAAAAATCCCATCATAAATGGAGACATCTGAGCATTGTCTTTTCCAAATTTCTCTGTGGCTCTGTGTGGGTGTAGATGTTGGCTACAGATTTGTTTGATTTAGTGGGAACTGACTACTCGCGTGCTTTCTGCCCTCTTCAACCTAGCCTTTATTTCTGCTGAGGTTATTTGTTTGTTTTTCAGATGACACCCTTTTTGCTCTTCCTGCTACATCTGCGCCTCTGATGCACTCCTCTGCAGGCAAGTTCTTTCTGCTGACCTTTTTCTGAATACATTCTGCATTTCTGGTCTGATCTCATTAACCCTTTCCAATTAGTCCGCCTTTACTAAAAGTCAGCATGGGTCCAAGAATAGCCTCCATCGCATTTTTCAGTTGACTTTTCATTTTATCTGTTCAATATTTTAGTACCCATTCATTTCTTTACATGATAAACTGTTTTATAAACAAGCTACAGCCATCTGTGAATTCTTGGACCCTTGATGTAGGAAAGAAGGTGATACTACTAACAGGTTAATACATGAAAGCATAGTTGCTTTACTGGTTGAGCAGAAAGATTTAATCCATAGTAACTTTCTGCAGTATTTTCGTAAGTAAAATTTGTAGTATTTATTTAGTAGGTTTTGCTAGCTATACTGTCCACCAAATTACCATGGAAAAAAAGAAAGCCAAAGACTTCTTAGTGGCACGCGTGTTTGCGCGTATGTTTATACGCAAGCATACGCACATCTCCTCTTGTCTGTCTGACCTTGCCACCCCACCCTCCCTCTCTCACTTTGTTAATACTGCCTTCTGTACTTGGATGCTCTGTACTTGTCTGGCATCTTTGGCTTAACTGTGATCTTTGTGCTGCATAAAGTTTGCTGCTTCTCTAGCCCTTAGCATACTTCTCTGCTAGAAGAGGTGAAATAAAATAGCATACTTTAACTGATAGTTTGTTTTAATGGCTAATAGTATTTGTGATAGAACTTGGAAGACCTTCTTAATAACTAACATCATGTGAACCTGTCATGAAAGTTTGCATTGACTTTTAAGAGCACTTGCATTCTCTAACTTTCCTTTCTGTCCATGGTCACAGCAATGGACTTGCAGGAGCAGCCAGGTAGCACTAAGTCGCTTGGTCAAGAGGATTTTACTGCAGTCCCACTTGATACTGCTCCTTCTCTCCCCTCCTTCTCTCCTATCTCAGCTGATCCCTTTAAAGAGCACGCAGCCTTTGATATACACTCAGATGGATTAACTGCAAGAGGCATTTACAAAGAAAATGCAAGTGAGGTTTATAAAGAAACTACAGAATTTTCAGGAAATCCATTTCTTGCAGAGGGAAATGAGAAAGACATTTCAGAAATTAAATACTCGGCACCCCCATTTGCTAAAGCAGAGGCAGCCATTTTATCTCCAGCTAAAGAAGAAACACAGCTAGAGGGCCCTAAAGAATTACCTAATCTGGAGAACATGCCTGCAGAGCAGCTGAATATCTCTCCAGAAACTCCTCAAGATTTGTCTGAGAAAAATGAGGAAGATCTCTTCTATAACAAAGACAAATACAGAGGTGGTGATCATGGTGAAAAAGGGGCATTGAAAGAAGACCCTGCTAGGAGGGAAGAATATGCAGACTTCAAACCGTTTGAGCCAATATGGGAAGTTAAAGGTGCCAGTCATGGACAGAGCAGTGTGAGAGAAGATGTTGGAAGTAAGATAGATGCCAAACTAGAAAGCAGTTTAGATGAGAAATATGGTGTAGATAAGCTGAATGTGCAGAAGGATTATGAAAGAGAGAGTGAAGGCAGCACTGAAGATCACTCTTTCCCAAGTACCCCGGAAGCCGTAAAAGAAGCGTCGCAGACTTACATCACTTGTACTAAATTTGAATCCTCTGTAAGTCCTGATGGTAACAAAGTCAAATCTCTTTCTCCGCTAGAGGAAGGCACTTCAGAAAATAGAACCGATGATGAGAAAAAAATTGCAGAAATGAAAGCTCAGATGAGCACAGAACAAGGTGATTTTAGCACTCGAGCCGTTGGCAAGCAGGAAGGCCAGGAAGCTGACTATGCTAAAACAGAGAGTGTATCAACAGTGCCATCTGACACTGTAGCAAGTATGCCTGAAGGTCTTACTCCTGATCTAGTACAAGAAGCATATGAAAGTGAAATGCATGATGTGGCAGGTACGAAACTTGCTTATGAAACGAAGATTGATTTAGTTCAAACATCAGAGTCAGTACAAGAGACTCTGAAACCCGTGACACAAATCTGTCCCTCCTTTGAAGGGCTGGAAGCTGCTCCATCACCAATATTGCCGGATATTGTTATGGAAGCCCCACTGAGTACTGGGACTGCTAGTGCAGAAGCATCTGCTACGCAGCTCGAAGCTTCCCCACTAGAAACATTTATTCCTGCTGAGAGTTACGAAAATGTAAAAGAAGAGACTGACAAACCTCCCTTATACCAAGAGGCAGTGAATGTGTCACTGACACAGGCCCAAGAAGCAAAAGAGGCATTAGTGTTTAAAAAACCTGATCACAAGACTAGCACCAGTCCTGAAGATATAGAGACTCCGTATATATCTATTGCATGTGATTTAATTAAGGAAACAAAGGTCTCTGGTGAATCTGCTTCTCCGTCCTTTGCAGATTATGCCAAGGCATCAGTAACAGAATGCATGTCTCAGGATGTGCCTGAACACAAGGAACCTGCTGAAAAACTGTCTCTGCAGTTTGGAAAATCTGACTTGTTTAATAGCCAGGCGATACCTGACTTTACTGAGAAAGTGACTGAAGATCCATCTCTCATCTCAAAAAGTAAATCAGCTGAGAATATTGTAACTGATGAGGAGGATGAGGAACAACTGGTAGATTCAGTGGCTGCCACAGGCAAGCCTTATCTGGAGTCTTTCCAGCCTGAACCGGACTTTTCCAAAATTGTTGCTGCTCTGCCATCTGAGCCAACACCTACAAAAATAGCCAAGGCAGAGAAGATTCCTCTTCAAATGGAAGAGCTGAATGCTATGGCTTATTCAGCTGATATTGCTACAGAACCAAAAACAGGAGACGACAAAGGTCTCTCGCCCATGGAGCCTTCCCCAGTCGAAGAAGACTTTGTGATGTTAACTTATCCTAAAACTGTTCCTGAGTTTGTGGCAGAAGCTACTGACAGAGAAGTAATGTACAAAGATGAAAGTGAAGAGATTGGTAAAGTGATCAAAGATGAGAAGAGGCAGTTGCCTTGCCCAGAGCTACCCTGTGATCTCTCTATGAAGAATGTAGAGGCAAACGATGAGGAAGATACTAATGCCTTGAAAAAGTCATCAGAGGCTGTGGACAGAGAAGTGCCTGAAGTATCAATGATGTCCTTACCAGCCACAGATACCTCACCTTTATCTGCTGAAAAAGAGATAGTCAGTGTAGTAAAACCAGAAGCTTTTGAGAAGAAACCAGAACGAGAAGCTGCTTCTGTTAAAGAAAAGGAGAAACCTGCTGCTGTATTTTCAGCAAAGCTGAATAAATCTTCAGGTAATCTGTGTATGCTGTCTTGCAGTTCACTAATCTGCATAATTCTTCAGCTAAATTTAAGCATGTCATGACTTAGTCTCTTTAAGTCACTTCCTGTAAACCTTTCTATGTAGGCCAAGGGTAATAGAAAATGTTAGTGCCTGCACACTTACCTTTTT
Organism: Actenoides hombroni; assembly: GCA_024336885.1. NCBI lineage: Eukaryota > Metazoa > Chordata > Aves > Coraciiformes > Alcedinidae > Actenoides > Actenoides hombroni. The sequence continues at coordinate 115,850 of WUAM01000255.1, read as the reverse complement.
CATGTTCTGATTACTTTAGTACTTTTTTTGTCTGTTTATCAGGGGTGAACTCACTGTCTCCAGTTTTCTCCTTCAGTTCTGCTGGTGATTTGATACAGAAATAAATCACTGCTCTGTACCAGCTCTTCTGTGGTTGGCTTGGCATTAGGTGGCCTTCCAAACTTACTCTTAATGTGGGTAGTAAGGCAAGGATGGTGTGGATGGTGTTTCAGTGTGCTGCGTGTACCTGATTTGAAGAGGTATTTCTTTTCATACACAGCTCAGACATCAGACTGAAACCTGGGGAAATAACACTTCCTGCTGCTTTATATGTCTGGAATCTGGAAAAGAATCTGCACGTCTGCCCTCCATGGCTGATTTGCAGCTTGCATTAGATCACGGCCAGTGGTTTAAAACAAATAGTGCACATGAGGGAACTTAGTATTCAGGTTACTAGGAAAGTGGCCATTAAGTCAAGTATCCTGCAAACATTAACATTGGCTTGTACAAGGCTCAGATAATAATCTCCATCTTTCTCTTCAGGTGGGGCTTGCACTTCAATGTAGTTAATTTTTTCTTCAGATAATGTGTAGTTAAAGTAGCAGAAAGTTTAAGGAAGGATAAGACCATTGTCATGCTCTGTTTTCTAAACTGAATACTTCATGGAGTTCTAGGTCTTTTAGACTAGAGGAGGACTGTGCTTTTTGATACTGCAGCATTCTGCTGCTATTTAAGTCTTGCATCAGAAGTATTCCTTCTAAAAACCAGGTACTTCAGAAAGCGCAATGATTCTGTCAGAAAAGCAAATACTGGTTTGACTCAGCAGTAGTCTGTTTGTGTAATAGCTGTATGAACTGTAGTTTATGAAATACTACATTCCTAATGTATGTCTTCTGCATCAAATGTGGTTTTAAAGGGAAGAACAGGTATATGTTATGGGGAATTTAAAATAGGGTTTGGAAAATAAGGTAGAATTTGTAGGGGTTTTATGTTTAACTTTGCATGATAGTTGCCATTCTCCTCTCTCACCTCTTCTATACACACAGGCAGAAACGAGAGAGTTTCCCTTTTCCCTTGTGATGAAATTGGTGATACCTGCACTGTTAAAACACTGTGTTCTGTGAAGACTTCTCTCCTGTTGCTCAAATTTTCAGCATATAGTACTGTATATAGAACAGCTGCTGTGTGTCTTAATTAATGCTTTGACACAAAGTATAAGACATCAGATTACCTAACGGAAAAAAAAAAAAAAGAAAAAAAAAAAGAAAAAAAGAATTACATCTCATACTAGCCTTTTTGTTAGTACTTTTAACAGGAAGCTTTTGCAAAGGTATTTTTAATCATTTCATGGATGTAGCAGACTGGGAGTGGCAAATCACTGCCTTGGGAAGAAAGACTCATACTTTGGGTCTGACAAGGGCACAGCTGCTGATTTTCTGTCTATGGGAAGCTGCTGGAGAAACTGCACGTAAAACCATTGGCCATAGCAGGAGAGGAGAGAGTTGAACAGTGTCTTTGTTCTTGAATTTTGTGGCACCATGCTGAGACAGGACACACATCTGTCCAGCATTGGTTTTAGCTGAGAGCTGGGGGCTGGGCTGGGTGTGTGGGGAAACTTGGAGCTGTCCACATTCTTTCTGTCAGTATTGTAAAGCAGTTGCAATTTTATTTTTTGACATGCTGTATTGGGGAAGAAAAATATAGGTGTTGTTGGGTTTTTTATTTTGTTTTTTTCTTTACTCTGGATGAACACTAACTCAAACATGGTCTGGTTTTTTCTAGTTGTTTGGATTTTTTTTTTCCCCCCATGATCTGTGCTGTTTATGTTTCTGCTTACTTCTATGGCATTACAGAATTGGACTTCTGAGCCGTGCCCCAAGAGTCTAATGACAAGCCGTAAACAAAAACAGTTATCTGCTTTTAATACCACACTATGTAAGCACAGTTTTGAAGTATCATGAACGAACCAACACATACACTTGTCTTCCACACTTGCCTTCCACGCTTGCAACAAGAGGAGTATCTCATCACGAGGCTAAGAAGTGGAGCTGTGCATTTTTCTGGCCTTTTGAGCCTGCCTTCGTTGTGTGGGGTTTTACTTTTCTGTTTTCCTATCACTGGAGCTGAAATAGTTTTTTTTTTTTTACTGTGCCTGAGGACTTCCAGAGATCAGTTGGCATGATTGTGTGACTGATACTTGTTAAAACATTGATCTGAACTGACTTACTGGTGCACTTCATTTAAGGTTCTTGAACTCGTAGTGCTATTCTTTGAAAGCTAACCTAAATGCCAACCTGTCTGTGTGTACCTGGAAGTGTAACTTCCACCAGTCCCCGTGGACTGCAGAGAGCAGCTAACAAACTCTAAAAGGGTTACGGAGTTTCAAAAAACCTCACCATTCCAGTGAAGTTTTGACCAGCCTCCTGGGTTTGTTTTGTAATGGTATCAGCCCAGAGGGACCTTGTGCAGCTATAAAGTACAGGTCTAAAAAACAAAACATCTCAAAATGAATTCAGAACTGTAGTTCATTATAAAGAAACCCTTCTCCTTGTAAGAAACTCCTGTTTATAACAATTGTAATAGCAGCTGCCTCCCTGCAATCCCAGCAATTCCTCCTGTTGTCGACAGAGGTGGGGTTTTTGTTGGGTTTTTTCAGGGTTTTTTTTTCCTCCTTCCATTTCTCCCCACGTGCCCTATTTCGCTTCCTCGCAGATAACCCTGCCGCTTCACTGCCTTCAAAATAAACATTTATTTTTCATCTCCACACAAATATTGCTTATTAAAAGGGGACTTGAGAGCGGCTGTTTCTGGAGGATGCGGCTGCCGCTGCCCCGTGCCGCAGCCTGTGCCGGTGAGGTGCGAGCGCAGGGGGCACTGAGCCGGGACGGGGCCTCTCAAAGAGCTGTGATGCCATCTGCTGCTGGAAACGGCGTCTCTGCCTCGCACTGCACCGCACTGCACTGCACCCCGCCTGCTGAGAAACTCTGAAATGAGATTACGTTATCTTAGCCCTTCCATTTCCCAGAGTTTCTTCACCGATAACCCCTTACTTTTGGAGAGAGATCGTTGTAGATAGCCTAGAAAACCATGCTTCCCATAAACCTTTTGATCAGTGAGATGCGGAGGATTTTGTATTATCAACTTACAAATTCCAAGTGTATTCTGGAACCTCACCAAGAATCTAAATCTCTGACCCCGACAGAAAGTTGGGTACCAAAATGTAACCGTGTCAGCAGTTTAAATCTCCCAGTACATTGAGAACCTTTGTTGTTGCCATCTTTACTCTCAGGGCAGCCAGTTTCATAAGACACCCTTGTTTCACGGTGGTTTTGAAGCTCAGGCTCTGTAGGCATTCGCTTTGCATTAAACAGACGTGTTTACAAACCTCTTGTTTTCATATACACTACAGGATTACAGAAATGTAGCTAGTTACTAATACCTTACATTTTCCAGAGCTTCTGGAGGGGACAAATTAAAAGGTGAAGTCCAAGTGGGAAATGTGCTTTGACAAGGGGAGCTGAGTGGTGCTAATGATGAAGCTTTTCTCTTTGCTCCCGAATCATGGGGGCAGAAATAAAGTACTTCCTGTGATTCTGTAACAGTAAACCACATCATTACAGTTACCTGAGGTTTAGAAGAAACTAGAAATGCTGCCTCTGACACCAGCAGTGTACCCATTTGGTTCATTTCTGTTAGTTTCCCTATTTGTAGTTAGTTATATAGAGTCATTTTGCAGATGGGAAGTATTTGGTTTGGGTTGGTTTGTTGTTTTTCACTGTGGTAAAAATACTTTGGAGTGCCTCTGGAGTTTCTTTCAGGAGCAGATTATTTGGAAAATATCACTTAGTTCAACATAAAAACTTGATTTAATTTCATCTGATTGTATTCTTAGATTCATTAGTTGTTCATATCTTTTATGCTACTAGGTAAATGATAATAAATGGAGACTTCTGTTCCAGGGTGGAGAATTTGTGGAGCAGGAGGAATGAGGAAAAAACCCTCAAACAACCTTGTATGAAATTTTTCTGAAGGAAAGACCTAGACCTGCTGCGTTTCATTAGAGCTCTCCTGTTGAGAGGCAAAGGCTTGTATAGCTAAGCCCACTAACACAGTAAGGCCTTTGGGAAGTTACTTGGAGAGTGGCAGAATTATGGAGAAAATGGAGTGTTTGGGGTAAGTTATCTTTTCCAGAAGCAGCGATAGGCACCCAGCATCAAATGGGGTTACAGGTGTGAGCAGAATTGAGTAGCCATCCAAAATGCTCTTCTGTGGGAAGTCAGAAGCACTCTTCAGTGCAAAGTGCTGCTGTCAGTCCATCTGCTCAGGGTGATTTGATGTCTTGGCAGTTAAGTACTCGCCCTGCAAGCAGGCAGCCCCTTTGAACATAGGTAGAACAACACATTTAGCATTGATTGCATCTGTTTTAGTGGTCTGGGTGACTTGATAATGCATCTTGTCAGTAGCCTGGTAGTTGGGTATTTTTTGTTTTAGTGTAGAAACAGGCGTGCAGTTTCCCTAATGAAACAATAAAGCTTATACTGAAGTTTGCTGACAGTGCTCGTGCTCACTTTATATGTAGCATAAGGTTATGCAGATGTATCTAGCCTGAAATAAGAGATGTGAGCACAGAGGCATACAGACTTCATTTTAGGTATCGTATCATTTGCCTGGGGTGCTAAGGGCCAACACCGAGTATGCAAAGGTGAGGATGTGGAGGGAGTTAGTGACTTGTTCCAGATGGGAGGATAGGGACTGGTGTAACTGCCCGTTTGTTCGTGCTTTGACTGCTGCCGACTTGCTGGGGCTGCCTGTATGGCTACAACAAAATGTCTGTTCAAGAACGTGTTGCAGAAATGTACTATTTTAAGTATGTAATATAAAGAATGTGAAGAAGAAATGAAGCAGCTTTGTTTATATTTAGAAGTTTGACAGCTGAAAGAACTTCCTGAAAGCATCAGTTTTCTAATTAACTTAGAGATAATGCAAATGTGGGGAGAAAACCACAGATTTGGGTGGTTTCTAGTTGATCTTTAGAATTTCAACTCAAAGACAGAAGCAGGTTTTCAGATGTGCTTTGTACTTCTTTTTGTATAGTGCAACTTCCTAAATTTTCTTGAGCTATGGTGTTTGAAAATATGCTTCCCTCCCTATAGTATGTGTTTTGCCTTACCTGTTGAAATTGTGAGTGAAATGTGCATCTTTACATATGTTAAAAATACACAGAGCTGTTCTTGGTGTCAGAGGAGGCCTTAAATTTATGTAGCCATTAAAGCAATAAACAGGGCTTTTGGGTAACTTTGTGGCAATCTTTCTCCATGTAAGATTGCTTATTATAAGGAAAACTGTCTATTTAAGCACCAAATCAGGATCTCCTACCCAGCTGGTCTACTTTGGGAAATGTGTGAATGCCCCTTTCTAGTGCTTTAGAAAACAGCGTATTGAATTTTGAGGAAACTTTGGAGCAGTACTGGTGAGTTTTTATCATTTTATTGTTAGCCTTAGATCTTGAGACTCCAAACTAGAAGAATAGTCTTTTTTTTTTTTTTTTTTTTTCAGTAGAGATGAAAAACAGAATGACAACATTGTTTTCACAGATCTTGTCTCTTAGATTTTGAGTTTCCAGTTGGTGCTTGTCTCATGTTCATACAATACCTTCTGTGTGTTAGTTTCTTTATGTTAGTAGTGTAATCTTTCAGGTTCTTGTTTTGTTTAAACAAAGGGAATGTTTAATTGTCAGATCTGCAGCTGACAACATAGGATACTGATGTTAAAAAAAAAAAAAAAGGAAAGGCATTTGGTCATAGGAATGAGATAGACAACTGTTCTTCTCAAGCCTCCAGCAAGATGAATAAATATGGCCGAGCAATTCCTAAGGTCTAAAGATACCAGCAGAAAGACTTTTTTTTGTGTGTTCTTCATGAGCACGTTGCTTTTGTTACAGGCACAGCAAGGGTCCTATTCTATTTTCCTTCAAGCTGTTGTTTTTTAAAGAGAAAGGTGTGTTACAAGGATCTCTCTGTCAGACATTGCTTAAAAAATAAGAATGACAGGAAGATGTTTATCTCAGAGGTCTGTAAAGGTGTTTTAGGCGTTGTTAGAAAAGCAGTCTGTGTACCGCTTCTCTGGAGGCTCCTTTCAGCTACCCTTGGCTGGGAGAGCCGTGCTGGGCAGTTGGGCTCTTGCCCGCCTGCCCCCAGCCTGGCCGCTGGCCTTTCCCCGCGCGCTGCAGGGAGACTCCATCTCCCTTCATGCAAGCCAGTTCTTTCTCTGCCTCGTCGTCTCGCCGGTCCTGCCGGCGAGCAGCAAGAAGGAAATGGCTGCGCTGCTGGGGGATTGCGTTTTCGCTTCGGCGGCGGAGCTCTAGCAGCCTGGTTACGGCTTGCACTGCGTCAGTCGTGCTCCACACCCCGCGCCGTCAGCTGACCGGCCTCCTGCAGCACCAGTGCAGCAGCAGACTGCAGACGCTGCTGGGGAAGCCCATGTTTCCCACCCTGGGCTGTAGATTTCTTCTTTTGCAGCTCTTCTCCGGGTATGCATAATTGATAATCACAGCTGGAGGGTAGATCGTTTGTGGAGAGATGGACAGTCAGCCGAGCAGTTGGAAGGATAAGGGTATTTGTTCTTTCACCTTTTTCTCCTTTTTTGTATTTAAAGCTAAAGATGCTGGGGGTTGCTTTTAGCAAATGGTGTTTGTAGCGTGTGTTTGATTATGAAATGTATCTGAAGATGTAATGTCTGTTTGTACTGTGTGCAGAACTGTAAAAGCTGTAGGTTAAAACGCGTAAATACGAGCAACGCAGAAGAATCAATTATTGATGTAGGTGAAATAGCTTGTGTGACGCTGCAGATCTTTTTCGGTCGTACAGAGCGTATTTTGCTTTGCTTGTTTTGGTTTGCACTGCACAAATACCAGCATAGTCCAAATGTAGTTGATATTCCTTTGAAATGTCTAGATTATTAATAATCCTAGCAATGCTAACCATTACCTTGAAAGAATGTGGTGTCTGCAGTTCACGTAGTTAATAATTTTATGAGGAGAAATTGCATGCAGACTACAGCAGGGTGGTGGTTTCTGTTTTTCTGTTCGGCATAGCGGGTTTGGAATCTGCCTTTAATCACGTTGGCTTTGTATTTCTCATAATTCTGTTGGATTCTAGGTAAAACTGTCTTGTTTTTTTCAGAATTTGCAGTTATATTATCAAATCGCTTTAGGTAAAGAAATAGTTAACCTTAAATTAATGTGGTTCTGACCTTTGTTCCTGCAGCCACCAATGGGAGATAGCCAGTGTAAATCTCTGTGGATCATTATATTAGTGCTCAGTGTGTAAGAGTTTAAGCCTTATTTGAATACCTAATCTTCAAACTTTATCAACAAGACAAGCTTTGAAGAATTTTAATCATCTCTGGATACTTAAATATTTTCTTAAAGGGCTCTGTTATGCTTGTACTTGTGAAGTTTGGCTTGTTTGTTGGTTTTTAACTATTGTTCAAAATCAATGTTTTTTTCCACTTGGAGAAAACTGCCAGCTGTCTAGAATCCATACAATGCTCTATCAGAACCTAAATAGGTAGCAAAAAAATCCTGCAGGGAAAAAAACTTTGCCCCTGCAAAACAAGTTTCTAAAAGTTCTGATCTTTCATTAAAGGGCTGCAAAATATTAGGAAAAAAATTATCCTGCAGTGTTTAGGAGTACGATGTTCTTGAATAAGTAGTTTAAATGTTCATCACTCCATACGTCAGGCTTGAAATTCTTAGGGTTAAGAAACAAAAAAATAAACAAAAAAACCCAAAACCAAACAGGAAAGGACGAGGTCAGAGGTTTTTGTAAAATCGAAATACCTTTGGGTATTCAGACCCAATTTTCAGGTTTTCTTTTGCAACCTGATGAGCAGGGTTGGGGGGGCTCTGTCCCTCACTGCAACCAAAAGTGGACATTTTGGAGCCTAGAATTGGAGGCCTCAAGTCTGTGCGCTTGGCTTCTTTGCAGCATGTAGACCCGACTAGCATGTAATGGAACTGCCATCAAATGAACAAAGCAAACCTGAACCTGTCCTGCTGGTATAGGACGGGTATAACTGTATATTTGTGCTGGTATAACTGCTTCAAGCAGTGTTTTAAATCCCTTTTCCCTCCCCCTGTTGTTTTTACAGTGGCCTTCCCTCAGGTGGAGGAAGCTGGTTTAGTGCCTGTTTCTCCTTCTAAGGAAGTTCCTACTGCCTTGAGGTTTAATTATAATTTAACTTATAGCGATGAGATCTAAAAGAAAATGGAAGCAGAGCAAGAGGGTGGTTTTCTGAGGAAGCAGAAGAGTCTGGTTCCTCTCCTCTTGCAGCTCTTCTGGAAGCCTGGTTTAGTGTGATTTCTGATAGTATTTGTTATAAGGAGATGAAGATGCCTCGGTTCATGTATTCTTCCTTCATTAGGTCAAGCTCCAGTGGCATGGAAAATGGTGGGTAAAGTTCAGGGACTGATGACACTATTCATCTTTCCCCAGAATAAATACAGAAGCAAATATTGCAACATGCTTCTTTACATGCTTAAAAAAAGAAAAGTGGTTATCAAATGTAAAACTAGAGAAGGGCCAAAAGTATGGGTAGTAGTTATACCTCGCAGCTAAAGCACTACTTTCTAATGAATATAATCCTAAACTTAGCTTTGGTGTGTGTATTTCTTGTGCTACAGCTGTAGTAGTTGAGGAACCAGCGTAGTGAAAGCGGTACAACCTGTGGTACTGATCATCTAGATAGGCAGGATGAAATAGTTAATCCTGGGGATGGCATGACTCTTATTTTTAGCACTTTTAAAGACGGGCCCCTGTGGAGTAATTGGTACTAAAATACAAAGTTTATTGTTTAATTTTTAATTATTTCAATAAATTATCGGGTTTTAATAGCAGAATAATGCTAATGGTAGGGTGAACAGCACTGTTACACTCCCAGGATTATTTTTTTCTTTTATTAATATGCTGGAAATCTACCTGAATTCTGGTTCTGATGAGTTAAATGGTGGGAAAGGTTGCATAGGCTTGTGCAACCCGTGAGCCATGAGCTTTTTAAATTTTTGTTGTGGGTTATGGGGCTTTAGAGCGGATTTCCCAGTCTATCCATTATGCACACATGCACAGGAAGAGGATTTCAGTAGAAATTAAAGAAAAATATTGCTTTGGTTCTTTAATAATTGTACGGTAGTACTTGCATTTCGGGGAGGCAATGTGTTGGTGTCAGGCTTCGTTTCATTCTAGCATGTACTTGTGAAATCTGTAACACTCTTTCTTGCTAGGGGTTATGGGGCAGATGTGCCAAGTGTGCAACGCGAACGACGGCAGACTTGTCTTCTGACCTTTGGGATCCAGTCAGGCAGGCCTGTCAGTCCTACTGGATGTACCTCTCCTTTGTAACATCTGTCCCCAGGACAGGGAAAGCTCTGTTGGTTGAAGTCAGCTCCGCGTGCTTGACATCATGTGCAGTCATGCTATAACCACACAGTTTCGCTGGCCTGGGGTTGTTTTGTTGTTACTGACTTGCAGCAAGGCGGTCAAGGGCCAAACTGGCTTCCAGCGTGTCTGAGCAGGGTAAAAGGAGGTTTGGATTTTGTGGCCCAGTCTATGACTGCTGCTGCCTGGGATGTCGTCAGTGATTTTTAGATGACCATTCTGATGGAGGACAGCTTGAAAATGTCAAATCCCTGTCTATTAATGGTGCTTGCTTGACAGTCTTTGACTGCTTGATGGGATGGTGGCTTCTTCTTGGGGCTGGCCCACCTCCAGCTGGGGCTGCCCCACACCAGCTGTATGTGAAAGTGACACTGCTTGGTTGAACTTGCTTGCTTGATGCTCTGCATAAAGATCAGTGGAAACCCTGGGTCACGTGTAAATAGGAAGTTTATTTAGCATAACTGGAAAATGCCTTTCTAAGCAGAAACTAACTGCAGTTTGCCTGTTTGTGGCCATGTACTGGGTTTTTTTTGCCAGTTAATTTTGTTCACTGCAGCCTGCACGGTGCTGTGGCGAGGGCTGGCACCGTGCGCTTCAGATGCACGTGAAAGCTGCTCCTTCTCCACGCCTGTGTGTTAGTACACACTGCTGTGTTAGTACACACTGCTGTGCTAGGACACTGCTGGCCGTTCTTCATTTCATCCAGACAAGGCTCTTAGTTGTGCTTCTGCGCTATTTTTACTATTTTAAAGAATGCCTGCTTACCTTTCAGATTACAGAAAGATTCTAGTGTAGGGGCCGTTCTTCATACAGCGTTTGTAAATCGTACACTGTTTGCATTTATTTAGTTGGGTTTTTTTTCAGCCTTCCTTCTTTCTCCTTTGACACAAGCAGCCTTTCTTTGGCACTGAACCCCCCTTGTGTTGCTTTGTTTTGTTTCTGCGCGCTGGATAGAGAGCGGTTGTTCATTGTGAAGGCGAAGGCCTCGCCCCGCAGCTGCGCTCCGCGGCCTTCGCGCAGGGGCAGCCCTTGGCAGGGCCGGCAGGGTTGGTTTCTCTCTCTCTCTGTGTCTCTGGGCTGGCTGGGAGGCCAGGCCGGGCGGCAGTTGCGTCTGTCTGCCGGCCGACCTCCCAGTGCCCTGGCAGGAAGTGAAAGGCCGGGGGTAGTCAGCTGTGCGAGGGCCGGGCGCAGGCAGGCACGCGCAAGATGGATGCCAAAATGGGTCAGTCCCTTTTCCTTGGTTTGCTTTGCTAGCTGTGAATTGAACTCGCTTGTAGAGCTCGAGGCTTTTAATTTCTCTTTCTAAAAAAGAAAAAAAAAAAAAAGAGAGGGTTGGTTCAGGGCTGGTTTGTTGTTTGTTTCGGGTGTTTGTTTTTTTTTTTATTATTATCAGGTTTAGTGTATTCAACCACTCATTTTTATCAACAACAGGAACCATTCAGTTTTAAGTTAAACATCCGTGAAAGAAAGAAAAGGCTTAAAAAAAAAAAAAAAAAGGCGATAAACTTATCGCAGCACTTGCTTTAAAAGCAAAATGTAATTGGATGAGTTCTGCATGTAAGGCACGGATGCTAGCAGGACTATTTTTAGACGTGCCAAGTGACAGTTCGTGCTTACCAAATGTAGGCAGCTGTTCTTGCTTTAGAATAGGCCTGGGATACTTGCATTAAATGCATGAGATTGGAGTTCATTTTGTATCAAATAAAGCCTAAAGCCATTTCCACGCGGGAGGGTCCTGCCTGGCAGGGCAGTTCCTGAGAACTAGTTGGGGATTTTGTTTCTCTGGGGTTTTTTTTTTATCTGCTGTGAATATCCCATGTGTAAGTTAAGGCCAGAAAGCTGCTCCTAGTAATGCCTTTAACAGTTTACTTTAGAAAGAAATGCAAATACCTGTTTCTGATCAGCTGGAGAGTAGAAGTCAATTTCCTCATGTACTCTCTTGAACTGAAAATTACAAATCAATTTTTCACTGTCTTCTAAGGATGAATTCCCTTGGAGTAATTTACAATGAAACCAGATATGTATGTCATTAAGGTGCAGCTAATTTGGTAGGTTTCCAAATGGAGAGGAGACAGCGAGGAAAACATGCTTTGTTTGCAGCTTAACTCCGCTTTGGGAGGGGTCCTATCTTGGGGATTTTTCTTATCAATTGCCGAGAACAAAAAACCCTCAAAGGTGAGTCGTTAGGGGCCACTTGGCATTTGTGGTATGCTTTAATTCCAACCGGTGTGGCTGCTTGTAAGAAGTGATTTCCTATGAAGCAGTCGGAATAAGTGGAGACGCTTTAAAACTGTGTTAAGAGGAGAGAGGATCTCATTTACAGAGCTGAGGCTGCCTGCAAGCCGAGAGGAGTAGGGCTCATGCTTAGTGTGTCACACGATACGGAGCAGCACCCAAACTTGAATGTATGGATGCTCAAATTGCAGCCTTGAAAAATAAATATAGTTTCAGTCTTTGAAGCAGATACTCAGAAAGGAATGAGTGTTTTCAAAGTTTCCTTGCATGATTTAGGAGCACAAAATCCACCAACCTTTTTTGGCAAGACCAGTTTTGAAAATTGCACCCAGGTGCTACAGATACTTGCAGCTCTGTTTGTAGTTTACAGCCATTTTTCGGTCAAACTCACAGTTTTGTTGTGAACTCCTTTTACATGCTAAACTTGCTTAACATAAAGTGTACAGAGATGCTAATAAATGCTTTTGTGATGAGAAATAAAGCCAAAGAAGCCAAAGAAAATGTTAAGTTTAGAGATTATAGCCTATACAAAGGAATTCTATGATTGGATGTTTTGATTTTTACAAATACTAAAGACAACTTTGGTCTTGCTTAGAGCTTAATTTGGTTGACAGAGAAAATGAAGTGCGCCTTTGTAACGTGGAATAACAGGTCAGCAGGCTGCACGGATAGGTTGGGCTGCAATTTGAGGAGGACTTGTGCTGTTCTGAGAGCAGAAGTGTCACCTCCTTCAGTTATCTGCTCTATCTTTCACCCCATATGTTTGTGGAGTCACATGCTGAACCACAACCAGCATCTGATCTGGCTGGCTCCTTAGTTGTTTGGGTGGGGGTTTTTTCGGTTTTGTTGTTTGGTTTTTTCCTTGGTGCAGTAGTTGTTAGGAGTGTACAGAAAGCCAGCCTGGTTCTGCGTGTGACCACAAAGAGGAAAGGAGTGGGATTGAGTGGTGGTGGAGTGAGCCTGTTTCTTTCCATAGCAGTTTTGGTTTGTAATAAATGGAAGATGTTCGTGCAAGTGTAACCTAGTTCTGTCTGTAGCACTAGGGAACTTTCTACTGAAACATGAATTAAATATTTGGATCAGATATTTTGCATTATGGAAATAGCAGCTTTTAAGTTTCTGACCAGGTTTCTCATTGTTCCAGTGCCTGCTGCTCAGTACGGTTTCCCTACAGAAATAATTAGAAAAGGACTTCAGCTTCTGAACCACTTTGAAATTACACCATAGCCCCAGTGGCATTTTCCTGTTCTACCAACAAAGGATTATGCAGAGTCTGCCCTGCAGAGGCTTCAACGTATTTAATGTTGATGCGTTACTTAATTTTCATCCTGTAATAATAGTAATCAAATTTTAGTTTTTAATTTTCTTTTACAGTCGCTCTGAGTAAAGAATCTATTCTGCATTGTGACAATCTCACAATTAACTTTGGTGATGTTTAGGATGAGGTGGGGTGACTAAACTTGTGCTGTAATGGTACTAATTTTTCTGTAATTTATCTTGAGTTCTGTATCTTACACATTTATTGCTATTAACAAGCAGTTTTGATGCAGCAGAGGAATTGGTTCTTGTGAAAATCTATTCGTCTGTGAAGTAGAAATCATGAAGAGTGAGTTTCGTTGCGTGTCTCATCGTGAAGTATAAACCTAGACTAGATGCCCCTGCCCAGCTCTGTACTTGGCACTGGAGGCTAACGTTAGCCATATTTCATGGGTTTAGTAAGGTGATCATCCGGATGCCACGGCACCTCAAAGCAAACCTACATAAGCCATCATGTCTGATTTGGGCAAGGGCGTAGTTTACTCTAAGCAGTGATGCTAAAAATGGCATAATACTGTGTTCTCTCATGAAGCTTGCTTAAGGAAAAAGTAAACTTGGTTTACAAATGAAGTATTTGGCATTGGGGCACAGTACATTGAAATTTCATTGAGATTATTTCCTCTTGATGGCTCAGTCAGTCACCCATAATCAACTCCCACGGGAATGTCTTCAGTCAAAGGGAAACAAAATGAACTGTTAATGAGTCTTGAGCAATACCTTTGAGTCTACCAGACTTGGAAAGATGTAAAGGTGTGGAGATCTGTTAGTGTCTTGTCATTTGCCCTCACAGGGAATTGTAATCAGCCTCTTCAGTGAGGGACCTCCACAAACTGTACAAAACCAAAATGAAATTAAGCGTGAACCGTTGTCGTTCTGGTGCAGGACACAGCATGGGAATTGAAGAGATTAATTCTGACATTGCTAAAGGGCAGAATTATTCTTAAATTTTAGCAATTACATTTGAGGTAATCCTAATAACAATAATCCCAATAATCTGAAGTGCAGTGCAGAATCAGTGCTAAAATAAGCTATTTCCAGCTGTAATTTTATCCAAGTATTTTATCCAAAAATAAGCTAATTCTAGTTCTGGTTTCACAGTGAGATTGCAAGTTCCATCCTTGATAGATCTTTTTCTCAGCAGTCAAGTGAATCATGTTTTACTGTTTTCATGTGAGTGCAAAAGGTACCTTGTTCTAATTCCTTACCTTTTTTTAAATTCTAGTTGTTGACCTTCTTTACTGGCGAGACATTAAGAAGACAGGAGTGGTGTTTGGTGCCAGCTTGTTCCTGCTGCTTTCATTGACAGTGTTCAGCATCGTGAGCGTGACAGCTTACATCGCCTTGGCCCTGCTTTCTGTGACCATCAGCTTTAGGATATACAAGGGAGTTATCCAGGCCATCCAGAAGTCCGATGAAGGCCACCCATTTAGGTGAGATTTTTCTCTTAGTGAAGAAAAACTGCGTTGTTTTGGGGAACTTGTTGGCGCTGTTAGAAGAAGTAGATTCCATGTGATGTAATACATTGCTTAATAATGTAAATAGTGTCTGTACTGAAAAATCTGTTACCCAGTCCATGACTACTTTTCTTTCCATTTTTCTGAGTAGGCATACGCAGCATTAAAGAGCATGAACTGAGCACTTGGTACAGGGGCTTTCCCTGGGAATGCTAGAGTATCTGATGTTACATTAAAAAAAACCCCAAACCCCTTAAATCTAACTGAGTAATACCTGCATTTTAAAATGGTGTAGTCTTTGGAATGTGAACCAGTGGCAGATGGTGTATAAAATTCAAAGAATACCCAGGAGATGCAGCACTTTCAATGCAATATATTTAGCAAAAATCAGAATAAATATAGCAGGGGGATTCTTTCATCTTTTTGGAACTTCTTTTTAAGAATACTCTTAAAATTTGTGGTTTAGTACGTAGCACCATTGCTGTGTTCTCCATGTGCAAGGCTGCCTTGTCATCAGCAGAGTCCAGGTTCCTTGCAGCCTGCCCAGGTCAGAAATCCAGAAACTTGGACATTGAATTCTAAGGCTTGAGGAGTTGAATCATAGGATTAATGTAGGTCCTCAAAGAGGACCACCAAGCTCTTTGCTGTAAGCAATGAGCATTGGGGCATGCTGTGTGTGTGCTTCCTGGCAGTGTGGGAATACAGGATCCCTGGTATTCGTCCGTTCCCGTGGGGAAGCACAGCAAGGCCCAGTATTGCAAAGCTGCATCTTAAGAGAAAGAAAAACTTCTTCGTGTTCTGGAGTGATGATGAAGAGTGCATGTTTCCTGTTCCATGCCAGCCCTGTCCCACACTGCTCTCAGGCTTGCTTCTTGTCTATTCTTAATCAGTGAAGTGGTTCAAGTTCAACTTCCCTTGCAGCTTTCAGAAACTCGTGTTTGCCCTCCTCTTTACAGCTCTCTCACTAATTTTGTGGGGTTTACAGTTATTCTTGTTCTCTTCCTTTCATCTTCAGTCAGGCAAAGTAAAATGTTTCCTTGGGTTTACCTCCATTCTTCCCTGACTATGTGCCATGGCTCAGTTACCCAGTAGAACCAGTCTGTGCCTACAACAGCTGTGGGACGAAACTGGGGGGGGGGGAGGCGGGATAAATACATCAGAACATTTGGCAACAACATTCAGTATAGCAGTATGCAATATCCATCTTTTGTTAGCCTATTTTTTTTGTTTGTTTTTAACTATCAAGGCCTTGTATGGCCCTAATGAGGATGAATAATTCCCAGCTGAAATGCTGTTTGTCTCCCCAGTGGTACTTGCTCTTCAGTATCCAAACAGCATTTCCAAGTTTACCAGTTCAGGTTTTTCTTAGCGAGAGAAGCCAAACTTGTTCTACTTGTGTTCTTTCTTCAGCTTATTTCTAAGAATACTAATACTTGTAAGAAGCTTCCAGACATTCTTCTTCAACATACCAGGTTTCTTTCTTACTATCTCTGTAGCTTCAGCTACAGGGAAGATGTTTTTAGGTGAATTTTGCTTACTAGTAAAGAGCATATCTATGAGCTCAATTTAATATTTGCTTCAGCTACAGAATATCTTGCTGATGAGAAGGGTTTGCAGGGTCAAACCATGTGTGGATAGCAGAATGTAGCCTTGAAATGACTGCCATTTGTAGTTACCATTTAAAGTACTTTGCAAATTGTAATTTGTTTCGGACTTGCTGTGAGGCTGTGCCTGAAGTGATGTACATAGAAGCCTCCACTGTGCATTTTTTATTAAAAAAAAAAAAAAAAGGTCAAAACAAAACCACTCTGAAGCAGAATCCCCCCTCAAATGGAAGTAAAAAATTTAACAACTGTAGTAACTGTAAAATGAATGCCCTGTTACAAATGTGCTGCACAGCTCCTTCTCCCTCCAACATGCAAATTAGACAAATTATTCTCTCTTTAGAGAGTCTAAATTGCCATAGCCACTGCAGCTACCAATAGAAGTCGTGGTGTAGTGGAAAGACCACCTAATCAGATGGGAACCTTACATCTTTCTGCTGTCACTAACTGTTAAGAAATTCTTTTTTATCAAATGCTGAAAAAGTTGCTCGTTTTACCATGCCTGAGTGTGTTACAGCTTCACGGTGCTTCGGGAGTGCCTTCCAGATGTATGAATTGAGGGGCTGCTTTTGTAGGAGT
This sequence comes from Actenoides hombroni, assembly GCA_024336885.1. NCBI lineage: Eukaryota > Metazoa > Chordata > Aves > Coraciiformes > Alcedinidae > Actenoides > Actenoides hombroni. The sequence continues at coordinate 99,248 of WUAM01000255.1, read as the reverse complement.
TTTTCTGTTTGACAAATGAAGGAATTTCAAGTCTGGTAGAATATTGGGCTGCCTAATACGATAGTAAAACCTGAGAATGACACACCTCCCCCACCCCCTCAGCCTGTTTGTGTCTCATTGTTTTAAATGCACGTTGGTTTTATTAGCGTGCTAGATCACAGCATAGGCTGAGAAGTAGGAAGAGACTTCCTAAAACCGAGCAGTGATGCTGGGCACTGTTATGGCCACTTGCCAGCCTTGTTGGTTTACACACGTATACATTCCTTATATGATGAGCTTTTTCTCTTTATAACATAAACAGAAGGTATGTTGATGTTGTGTATCTATGTAATGTTTGATACTGTTTGGCAGCACTCTTACTGTAAAGTTTCATAAGCTCCTCTTTCTTGCAGGGCTTACTTGGAATCTGATGTAGCTGTGTCTGAGGAGCTTATTCAGAAATACAGTAACGTTGTGCTCGGTCACATTAATGGCACAGTCAAAGAGCTGAGACGTCTCTTCCTAGTCGATGACTTAGTTGATTCTCTGAAGGTAAGTTTGCTTCAGCTGTGGATACAACAGCCTGGTTTAAATGGATTCCTTGCTGGCCCAGGTTAGCACAGCCCACTAGTCCTTCTAAACATGAATGAACAATAGCATCTTTGGCTCTGTGTAAGTACATCATGAGGTTTAGTTTGCTCATTGGAAGCAATAAGCCTTTTTGTTTTTCAAGAAATAGCTTTCTGTTAGCCACACTGAGCTGAAAATAAAACACTGAGTGCAGTAATGGTGGGTAACTTTATCTGCACTTCATTTTGACAGTGTAATAGAAATGGGTGGAAAACTGAAGTGAGCTCTGGCCACATGCAGTTCAGCTTCTGCACCTCCTTGCTGGTGCTTAACAACAGAAGCCTTTTCAGAAAACAAGATGCTGCTCCAATACGGGCATTTGGAATGTGTCACTGACACACATCTGTCCCTCTTGAAAATCTGTCTTTGGAACTAGACTGGCATTCTGGTTTGGGTTTGGTTTTTGGGTTGGTTTGGTTGTGTGTTGGGTTTTTTTCGGTTGTTTGTTTGGGTGGGGTTTTTTTGTGTTGTTTTGTTTGTTTGTTTGCTTGTTTGTTTTTATTGTCCAGAGACCAGAAAGTGGTTAGCATACAGTTACTTGCTTTAAACAGTGAGAGCTCTTGTGTCTGCTTTTTCATTGGAAGAGTGGGGACTGAACCATGCCCTTGTTTCAGGAGGAAGGTGGACACTTGTTTCTGTCCCTAGGTTTGGGTGGGAATAGCCACTGCATTTAGTGATACAAATTACTGAAACAGGGCTTGCAAGTTTCTCTACCTAAAGTGTGCAATGTTGCCTAACAGATATCTTGAATACGCCCAAGTTGTGTTTAATGGCATTTAGTGAAGGGGACAGAGCAAAACTGACAGTGAAGAATAATCATTTAAAAAATAATTTAAAAACTTGGCTGAAAACCCTTCAGTTTTGTTCAGAGAATTACGTTCTCTCCTTTCAAGCTAACCTGTTCTCTTCATTTTTCAAACAATTGTTTCCTTTACTGAGTACAACATGTTGTCCATTTCTTTTTCAGTTTGCTTAATCTGCTTGAAATAAAGGTGCATTTATCCTCCAGTAAATCCCTTAGTGCTTTGTAAAACCCTTTGAGTTGTTATGGGGTTGGTGGGAGGGGTTTTTAGTGAAACTTGAGAAGAAAAATAGGAAAGCTGTAAAAGGCTTTGTTATATTTGTGGAATAGAAATTGGAGGCAGATCTCAAGATCTTACCCAGAGTTTCTAGACCAAATTCCTCATTATGCTCCAACTTAAACACAAGAGTTTGTACTGGAGAAACTGTACCTGATGTGCACAAGTCTCCTGCAGTCAGAGTCCTTTCTTTTTGGAGAAGGGAAAAATTATGAGGCTGCCAGGTTGTTACCTGGGGTCTGCTGCTCGTAGTAAAGATTCATTTCATCAGAAGGGAAAGAGGAGATGGGATATTAGCCCAGGGCTTTTTAAAATAATATTCCTGCTCCTAGCAGTGGAAGGGGTTTTCTGAGGTGGCTGTGCATTCTTACTTTCTGGCCGTTTTTCCAGACATGATTGATACTGCTGCAGTCATTTTATGGCACAAGGGCTTAAATAAGCCCCTTCTTGTCTGTGCCTTACCAGTGTTTCCACACAGGGTTTGCATTTTGATGGTTAATTCCCCTCCCCACTGCCCATTGTTCTGCTCTGTTAGGAGCTGTGTCTCTCCTTCATGTCTAAGTCAGCGAGTACTTAAAATTCATCTCTGCAGCATCTCCAGGCCACAGCCTTGACCAAAAGAACTCCTGTTCCAGGGCTACAATTGCATTTTGATAACTTAAACATGGTGCGGGAGAAAGGAGAGGGACATACTCGCTATTGTGTTTTTTCAGGGGCATTGAGTTGCAGTGTTCAAAGAAAAGTTACTTTGTTTAAGTCATGTTTGGATCTGATTAAACAACAGCAGAAAAACTTGTAGTCACAAGGTCACTTGTCTTTCTTTAATAATTAAGCCCTTTGCGATATGTTCCTTCATCTGAGTTACAAGAATTTCCACACCCCTTGTCTGGAGATCACAATCCCTTGCAGCAAAGCAAAAAGCAGCTGTGAACAGCCAGCTGCTGTTTCAGTTAACACTGTTTTTAAAATCAGGCCTTTCGGAGGAATTATGTTAAAGTAGAATTAATTCAAGTCAGAATGTCTTCAAGGCACTCGTAACTGCTTTTAAAATACTATGGTATAGAGGAAAGACATGTTTATTCAGCTAACTAATTCATTTCTTCTCTCCTGACACCTAAAACATTTTATGTAGGTTAGTTAAGTCTTAATTTATGGTAGTTGGGAGCAGTGAATGTCAGGATAGTTCGCAAGTGCATGTTACTTGAAGAGTTTTTGTTTGAGGAGTACATTAGGATGCTGGGCTTTTATGTAATATAATGGCCCAGGTTGGGTTTTGTTTGTTTTTTTAAATCTTGGCTCTTCTAGTTTAAACCTCTTGACTATGGGAAACAGCGTGTTTGTTTATAATTAAACTTACAGAGCTTTAGTGCAGAAAATGTCTGCAGGTCAGTTTAGTGTTTAATAGTTCTGGCTGTAAAATCTGTCTTGTTAAGATTTTTTCCTTTTTCATTAAACAATGAATCAGTTATGGAGGTATTAAAATGGACTCTAAATATTTACACAGCACGAGGAGAGGCTCCTCAGAGCTCTTGAGGAGCAGTTCCAGAGGAGCCCTTGCCAGAGTCTCCCAGGAGAACTCGTACTGTGTCCTAATGCACAGCACAGTGGCAGCTGTCCTCGCAGTGGGGCACGGTGGCTTTCAGTTTGTCATTGCTCAGCTGATGTTTGAAGAAACAGAGCTCTCTGCTGTATTTGAACTATTTTATAGTAAAGAAACCAATACATGGACATTTGTGGATTTGCCATTAAATTGTGGTATGCTTTGGGTACCAGGTAGTCATTAATCGTAGGAAGGAGGGAGGCAAAAGCTCAATTCAGCCCATCAAATGTACTGGGGCTTTACTGGTTTACATCTTGCTGTAACATCCAGGCTGAGCTAGGGCTCTGTACTTTCCTTCTGTCCTGAGTGTGTGGGAAGAGCAATATTATCTTTGTAGGTCAATCCCAGGTTGCCTTCTGTTTGGGGTTTTTTTTTTCCTCCCCCCCCCCCCCCTCCCCCATCTTAGCACTTTAGATGTGTTTCAGGTAAGCTTTTTGGAGGTGTTTGTCTCATTTCTAAGGAGAAAAAAAAAAAAAAAGAGACCAATACAAAATAGAGAATGATACATAAATGTGGGTTTGAGATGAAACCCACTTAATCCCAGCAGTTGTTTTAACTGTCAGAAGTGTGTGAGGGTAGGATGACTTGTGGGAGGGGGTTCTGAGGTTTTTGCTGAACTTCATTTACTTTGGTAGCCCTCGGTTTCAAAATAGCTGTCCCATTCTGAGGTAGGAGAGAGAGGGGGGTGGTCTTGCTGGGCTCAGTGGTTCCCTCTACCACCCAGTATTAAGTATTGATTATGCTTAAAAACAGCACATAAAAGTCATGGAATCAAGTTCATTGTTAGACCCTGGTGCTGCTCTGGACAGATTTTCCGAGGAGCAAAGCCTGTAATAGTCAAATGTTAACTCCTGGATTTTGATCTTTCTTGAACCATAAATTCAATGCTCACTAGATAAGATTGGATAGTTCTGATAATTGTTGGACTTTGGGATTGATTCATGTGTGTTACCCCCCTGCTTACACAAACTCCCATTTTCTGACTTGGTCACAGCCTTCAGCAATATTGCTGAACGTTCACCTGGTGCTCTGCTTCAGTAATTGTGCTCACCCAGAGGACATCTTGGATTGCTGTCAGGATGCTTTGCTGTGTGTGCTTGAAGCGGGCATATTTAGTTCATGAGACATGCAGCCTGCAAGAGAATCATCCTGAACAATCTCAAACTTGGGGGCTTTTTGCAGTAAAGTTGTTGCCTTTCCTCGCTTTGCTGGGGAGGGTGACGTGCTGCATGTGCAGACTTGCTCTGGAAGGGGAGTGTATGCCCCATTAAAATGTCTTGTGCAAAGGGGCTGGCAGCCAACTCTCACCCTGGCATTGTGGAGAGCAGAACTGGGCCAAGGTTGGAATGAATCATGAGGGAGTTTAGGGAAATCTGCTTTATTTTTCTTGATAAACCTGCCAAAATCCTTCCATGGCAATGTGGTTGATGGTAACACCGTGGCCTTGTCTCAGGGTTAACTTTGTGCCTCTAGTGCTGCTTGCCTTACATGCAGAAAGAACTGAGAGAGAAAGAGCTGCATCATTAGCAATTAATCCTACTGAATTTTGAATGGGATTGGCTTTGAGTGAAGCAAACTTCATTTCATCATAGGGGTCATGTGATTAAACTCATACCGATGGTCATGCCTTTAGCTTACTGTTGGCTGCTGATTCTGTTTAGTTTGGATATTTTGCATCTTATGGTAAGCTAAAAATGGATGTTTGGATACATAACTTTTGAGTAACTTGGCTGCAGCCTTAAATCCTTACCCACACTTCTTCAACATGCATGGGGTTTTTTTCTTTCCCGTGCTTGGTACCCATGTATTCCTTGCTCATCTCTCCTGCTTTTATCAGAGTGCTTCACGTTCGGTTGTGAACTGTGCCCAGTTCTTCTCTCCCAGATGCCAGAAGCAGCCTCCCCGCTGTGTCTGGCAGGTCCTTTGGTGTTTTGCAGTGTCTTGCGCAGCAAATAACCAGATGTGCCCAACTGATTAAAGGGCTAGGGGTCTTCCCTGTGTGCTCTGCACAGTGCAAAGCATAAGGCAGTGCTTAGCAAGAACTGAGCGCTGGTAAATCCACCACGTCTGACATCCAGCTCCTGGCTGCTGCTCAGTTCCTTATGCAACACTAGAAGAAACAGGCTGTTTTTCCTTGGGGAGGAATCCTACACAGAAATAGAGCTGGCAGCCTTTGGCCCCCTCCCACCCCAGCATAGGTCAGAGGTGTACTTGGGACACTCTCCACCTGGCAGATTGCTGAGGGGCTTGAACTTCTGCAGATCTTTCTGTAAAGCTGGTGAAGTGGAGCAGAGCACGGAGCCAGGTGCTGGGTACAAGTTAGGGGCTGGGGTATGAAGCCAGAAATCAGGGCAGTGTGAGGGTCTAGGTGTCTGTTAACAGAAGCAACATCTTTGCTTCTGATTTCATCTCTGACTTAAAGCCTGCTTCCATTTTATGGCACTGTTCACTTCTCTCCTTCCTGAATCTTTTAGCATCCAAAGCTCCTATTTTTTTAATTTATTTTTTTTTAGGGAGAAGAGGTAAATTAAGCCAACTTTGCCATGTTACCTTCCAGACTTGTCCTTTTCCCCCACTGTGACAGAACCCTCTGCCTGGTCTAGCCAGTGGTTCACGGAGACCTTTGCTGAGTTGCAGCACAATTGTGATAGTTGGGCACCGCAGTTCGTGCCGCAGCCCCGGAGTGGCTGTGCCTCTCTGTTGGCCTCTGGGCTGCCACGCACACAAGTGACCTGCTTTTCTTCTGGTGCTCTCGCCGAGTGCCGCATCGTGCGCCAGCCCTTTAACCTCTCGCTCGCCTGCCTTGTTCTGGCCCTTTGAAGGGTGTGAGGTCGGAATGCTATTTGCCCATGGTTAGGAAACACGGAATTTGAAGTGCTGTATAAATACAGAGGGTGTTGAGCAACCACAGAGTATTAACAGCTTTTGGTCACCGGTGACTTGGGCTGAATTCAGCCCCATGACCTAGACGCAAGAGGCCACATATCCTATTACTGAACCCTTCAGCCATCTTGTCACTCATCTATAATTACATGAGACGTACGAGGGTGAGGTGGAGTTTGGGGCATTTTATTTTCACGTGTGTGTTTAGAGAAGTTCTCTAACTAGTACCTTCCAATAAGATGGACTGTGGGCTGACACGCTGTTTTTTTTCCCCTTTTAGTTTGCAGTGTTGATGTGGGTGTTCACTTATGTTGGTGCCTTGTTTAATGGTCTGACATTGCTGATCCTGGGTAAGTGTTTTAAATTATGTTCAACACCTGCCATACAAAATAACCCTGGAAGAGCGCTGAAGTCTGCTTGATGCTGTGAGGCTGTTCTGCTGTGCTCCTCGGAGTGTAGCAAGGTGTTAACAGTTGTGAGTCCTTCTCCCAGGATGTCAAAACCACTGCAGAACAGATTGTTTTGAATTGCATTGTTGAATTCCTTGAGATTTCTGATTTTCCAGACATTGTATCATTTAAAAGCATGTTCTGTCGTGCTTTGAATATCATCGCTGCAGTGTGACTTTGGAGGAGGTACAGAATTGGCTCTGGCTGTGTTCTGCTGCAGATACTTTTATTTCTTGTATCTCAGAGCATGCTGGTGTCAGGTGTCAGAAACCAACTGATATTGGCAGAAGCCTAAGGATCCTTTTTGAAGAATTTGTGTAACCCACAGTGAAAAAGTGAACTGTGACCAGACTTACTGTACTGTTAATGAGACCTGGAGAACAGCCCAGCTTCTCCTTCATAGGGATTGTTTAAATTACTGCCCAACAATTTTTGTGTGTGGCTTAGTTATTTCTTTTTCTTACACATTTTTGAAAGGAGTGTCAAGGTGTGGAAACTAGTCATTGTTTTTAGCTGAACACCACCCATTTTGTCAATATTTACACCTTTGATGTGTTCTTTTCCAGCTTTGATTTCACTCTTCAGTGTTCCTGTTATTTATGAGAGACATCAGGTGAGTGTTTAGTGCGATTCCCTACATGCTTTATAAAGTTAGCTCTGTTGAAGCAAAACCACAAGCAAATAAACCCAAAATTCGTTTCAACCTTCAAAGCCTTTAAAACACATGCCTTTAACCAGGAGTCAGTGCCAGAGTGCAGAAAATAAAGTTCACTGTGAAGCACAGACTGTGCGTGCTTTCACCTCCCCTTTTTGGTGGAAGTCTGAGACTGCTTCCCCAGCAGTTAGTTACAAAAAAGGCCCTATTAACCTGGAGCCCTTCTCTCCACTGATCCAGATTTAGTCAGGACTAAAGCAGCAGTGGGCACGGTGTGTTAATACTGATGTGAGTACTCTTAAAACAATTTCTGAAGAAACCTCTTTGGAGCTGATACTCAGATTTGTGTCCTACAAACTCCCTGTGGACTTTGTAGCCTTGGCAAAAACAGGAGGTGGGAGACACTCTGCACAGTCTGGTGCTTCTGCAGAGAGGCTAATGTAAAAGAGAGCAGTAAGGAGGAGCCAAAATAAAATGCATATGGTTAAATCATAGCTGAGCTTGAGCGGGGACTGCCTTCAGCAGGTCATAGCACAGGAGGGGGTAGCCAGCTCCGGCTTAGCAGTTCCTTCTCCTCTTTCAAAAATAACGCGGCTCATGGAGGCCAGCCTGGGACTTGTGAAGGGAGGAAGGCATGGAGCAGATGGCAGAGCCTCCTGGACTCCTCTCGGAGCTCCTAGGAGAGAACAAAGTACTCGCGGTGAAAGGAAATCCCGCAGCCCCGAGGAAGGATGATGGGCCATTTGTGTGGCTTAACCCAGGCTCCTCAATCCTCTTGGGGAGCTGCAGGCCGCTCTCTGAAGGCGTAAGCTGTTTAACAAGCCCAGCCCACCTAAGCCGCTTTCCTTCCCCGCCATGCCCAGAGGCACCCACTACCCCTCACCGAAGGCCCTGGGTGCGTGCCCTTGTGTTGGGGGTGGCCTGGAGAAGGGGGGGGGGGAAACACTAGTGACCAGTTGGGTGGAATGTGCAGAAGCCAGGGATTAATTTATTTGGGTACTTACCCATTTAGTCTCTGCTGTTATTTGTGTTCCTGGAGGTAAACAGCAGCACGTGCTGTGTCTGAAGCCACAGGACTTCTGGCAGCAAACTGGGAAATAAACAGGGGTGAGCCCCTCCTTTCTGGGCAGCAAAGTAACTCTTTGTAAGAGCTGGTTTGTCTGTAAGATCTGTCATCTTCCCTTTCAGGCCCAAATCGACCATTATTTGGGACTCGTGAACAAGAATGTCAAAGATGCAATGGCTAAGTGAGTTGGGGTTCTTTTTTTTATTTCCCTTGCTTCATAAATCGTGTTCCGAGCTCTCGGTCTGTGCGGTCCTTCTGTATCTAGCGTATGTATGTATTGCGTGCGCCTAGTCCTGGGAGGACCGAGTCCTTCGCTTACATTGGGAATGGTGAGGAAATCAGCTCCTTTCTTGATGATGCTGTTGTTAAGTGAACCCTGTATTATTTCTAATAGAAATCTATATTGGAAAGCATTGGTGAAACCCGAGGCCCTTGGCAGTTGCAACCGTGGGCTGAATGAAGGATTTGGTGATTTCATTGGTTTCCGACTGTAGTAGTTTTGTGTTGCCATGCTGGTATCTTCCCTGTTTTTACCACTAAGTTGAAACCTTCTTTATTGTTTGTTATTCAAATGCCGCTCTTTCTTTTTCCCCTCCTGTTCCTCTTACAGGATCCAAGCAAAGATCCCTGGGTTGAAGCGCAAAACTGAATAAAAAGCCTGAAGCAACTTACCGATAGGAAGTTCATCTTTTAAGGGGGAAAAAAATACTCATTCGGATTTACATGGGGAGGGTCAGGGAATAGCAAAGCCCTTGACATTGCAGTGCAATTTCACAGATCTTTATTTTTTAGCAACGCAGTGTTTGAGGAAAAATAACTGTTTTGACTGCCATGTGTTTCATCATCTTAAGTATCGTAAGCTGCTATGTATGGATCTAAAAACTAATCATCTTTCTTTATCCTGTGTGCAGCACTGGCTAATACAAAAGATTTGAGAAAAAGCTGTACATTTTGCTTCATCAGCAGTAGTCCCTGCTGCGTCCCAGAAGAGGTAGTGCAGGTGGAGCGGAGGGTCACACTTCCCAGTTTGTGCACTGTGTACGGTCTGTGTAGATTGATGCAGATTTTCTAAAATGAGATGTTTTAGAAGAATATACCATCTTAGCAAGTTTTGAAAAATCTTGCCTTTTTGGTATGAGTATAGCTGTATTGTGATTTTATTGTTTTATCAATTGCCAATATATATATATATCTCTGTGTTTCACAAAGCTTAGATCTTTCAGCTGCTCCACAGTGCTTGATACTTCAGAGAATTGACTGGTTTCTGGACTAGCTCCGTAGCACACAAGCTTGAGAAACTAAAATGTCTCTGTAAACACTAGCATCTGTTTAAAACAACAAAAGAGAAAGCGTGAACAAAGGAACCTCCACATATATTAACAGAACATTACAGCATACACACTTTGTTGCACAAACGTACAGTCGTTGATTTTGAGCAAATAATCCTACAGCCTCTCAAACTCTGATATCTGTGGACCGAATATCTAATGCTGCAAATGTTGTTTGGAAACCTTAAAACCTTGTTATGCGAGAAATGATAAGTGACAATTTATACACTTGCAGTTTAAGCTGTATTGAACTAAGTCTGTGGAATGCATTGTGAAATGTAACACAAAAAAAAAAAAAGGCAAAAAAAACCCCAAAACCCCAAGTATCAATAAAGCTTATAGACCTAAAATAATATCGGTATTTTGCTTTCTTGAGGCAAGTTTAATATATTTGTGTTGAAATATTTTAAGTTCCTTGTGATCCAGTATCCATTGTACACGGTGGTGGAAGTAGCTTGTCAGATGTATAGCAGTGTGCATAGGTGGAATGTTCCCGATCCCTTTTCTTTCGGTGTGTGCCGTGTGAAGCAGTTTGTTCAGTTGCAGGTACAGAGCCGATGCTGTGAGCAGCTGTGCCAGCCGGCGAGGCGCGGTTCCCGGAGCGCAGATTCTTGCCTCCATGCTGGAAAAGGAAGGCCCCTGGTATTGCTGGCAGCTCAGTGCTGCGGGGGGGAGATGGCGTCAGGCGTCCCTTCAGCGTTGTGAGTTGGCGATTGCAGATTGGCAAAGATGCAATTTTAGATTCTGCTCAACCAAGTGGAGATCCTTGTTTGGTTGTTTTTTATTTTTGAGACGGTAATGTACAACACCCATCTTCCTAGTTTGAAGGAAGTTGTAAAGCAAGTCCCAGTAATCTTTTCAGATCAACTTGTTGAATTTGGTTTAAGAGCTGGGCACTGAAAACTTGTACCCAAATTTATTTGAGACACGGATTTTTAATGGCATCTTGACCATTCAAAAATAAAATCATGCACTAATATTTGAGTTTACAGTATGATACATCATTACTTCTGAACATTTTATACATAAAGCCAAACCATCTATAAAGATGCAAACATTAAGTATTTTCCTGACAGACACTATTGCTTTAAGGTATTTCCACATCAGCACTGATTGATTAATTCTGCCACACAACTGGTTTGATTTGGGATACAATCAACGTGAAAGGAAGGCAAACATTATTACCACCTAGGCAAAGGTGCTCACCGACATCACCACCTCACAGGGTTACCGTAGTTGAGCAAGAAGGTTTAAAAAAAAAAAAAAAAGACTGCATAGGGACTCTTACTGTGTATCTGACAAACTGATCTTCTGTATAGTAATATAAGGCATTAATAAATTCAATTTAAAAAAGGTGATTCTTTGAGGTTGCTGAAGCACTTTTGTGTGTTAAATGTGCATTGTTCCACTCCTCTAACTGGCCCTTCCTTGCAGCCAACAGCCACTTTTTTATGCAGTGGGCATCAGAAGTGGATTGGCAGGAAGTCTCCACAGTTCAAAATTGTATCTTTGTGAACTGGGACTAAAGCACTATGGAACATTTCTTTTCTAGGCTACATCTTTTATTTTGGCCTTTATTTCTTTTGATGAACAAAGAGTCTTTTTAAGAGAAAGGTAATTTCAAAATACGGCTCTTGTTCCATGCCAGCAATCTCAGAAATACTTTTCTCAGAACATCTCAGAAACACAGTTTCTGCTCCTTTCTAAACTTTGGAAAAAGCTGAACTTAATTTTCTTTCTTCAGATTCCACTATCCCCATGGTTTTTCGTTTTGATACAATGTTCATTAATAAAAGTTGAACAGCTTTACTTGCCTTCTGTGAACATCTATCTGTTCATGGTCTCCACCTCCCTGTGGAGACACCTCTCCTCCCCGCTGCCTGCTGCCCTTGTGCCTCGCCATCCCCAGCTCAGGCAGCGAGGAGGGGTGCAGGAGGAGCGGAGCGATTATGCTTTTCTCAAGGACGGGTACATTTTTTGGTATGGGACCAGTTTGTGTTCTTGTTCTAAGCCGCATGGGAGTAGATGCCTGCTGGGGAGGGAACACACAGTCCCTGCCCATGATCTACTGCATACTCCTCTGGCTGGCTTCGGGAAGCCCTGCCAACATGGGATAAAGGGGAAGTAACAGTGATTGTTGGAGGCTTTCAGACCACTTCTTGAATATAGTAGATGGCTGCTGCCTATGAAGCACATTTTCCCATGAACAGGGAGAGGGCAAGAACACTTGGGGAACACTTTCCTCCATACTTGCGTTAACACTTTTTTAACCAAGTCTCTCCATACTCTCCCCCCCCCCCCTACTCACCATTTGAGTTAAGCTTCAGATTGTGGCTGCAGTCGAGCTACCCTTGCAAACCAATCACCAACAGCTTATTAGGTGTAATGCCATGAGGAATTTGTCCTTACAGCAGCATGTAGCTTCTTGCTGGCAGAAACATTTTGGCATTCACTTGTGAAGGTATTAAAAAACAAAGCAGAGAGCAGAGATGGTGTAAGTACCCAGCTGGAAAAGGTGTTGATGGTTAGCCCTCCTCTGTGTGAAAGTTATAGCACCGTATGTTGAAAGCAAGTGGTGGGAGGCAAGACCATAGCCCATACTACTAGAAAATTATTCAAAGGCACTTCATGGATAGAAAATTTTGCCAAATATATATATATATATATATTTAAAAATAAAATGGACTTAAAAAAATGATACTTTGCTCCTTCAATTACTGAAAGCTGAAGTGTGATACTCATTAAAAGCTTGCAGTTTACTCAGTGCACCAAATTGGAGTTTTAAGCAGATGTGGTTAAAAACCCACCAACTTTCTTGAACAAATGCTCAAGCCATAAATTTTGGAATTACGCAAATTAAGAGGGCCCAGCATTTTCTCCATGAGCTGCCTTGTCTGACATGGTTCAAATAACACAGTATTAGGCAAAAGCAGCTTTGTGAGTGAACCATTCGATCGCTTCGGCCTACCCAGGTTACAAAAGGATTCTCTCCCAAACTTCAGCTTCCTTCTCGAAGATTCTGGTCTTTGAAATGCTAGATCACATTCACGTTGAGGAAATTCGTATGAGTAATCTGAAAATATGTAATCCATGCAGCACTGTGTGGAAATTACAGCAGCTGGAGGGGTTGAGGCATTCATGGCTGTCCGGTCCAGAGCAGTCACTTGGTGGTGGCAGTAGCAGCAGCAAGAGAGTCTCTGTTCAAAGACAGCGCCATACAAATACACTACAAAGAAATTAATTGCAAGCATAGTTACATTTTCTGAGTAACTTGATGATAACCTTCAGCATATCATACCAAGACAGACTGTGTTAAATACACACGTGGCTATAAATGTACATTTGCCAGCAAGCTGCGAGGTAATGCAACATTAATAATGCCCCGGAGTTACTCAACAAATGCACTGAAACTAGTGTGTGTGTGTGGGTGGGTGAGTGGGTGGGTGGGGGTTGTTATTGATGGCATGGAGGGTGGAAATGCTCTTCTTTTACTATGTGTAGTTACACTTTGAATCAAGAAAACCTCCTAAGTATTGTCACAGATAAGGCAGCTGATAAGCTTTTCTGAATTCCTGTCACTTGTAGCCTGCAGGTTGAGAACTGAGGTAGCTGCAGCCTGTATTCCTATACAGCTGCTTTGTGATGACAGCTGCCTGCTCTCCTCCCTGTGCAACTCCTTTATCAGAGAACAACACACGGCCCCCCCCCCCGCCCCTTTATTTTTCTTTTTCCCTGAAAGTGGAAAATGAAGCCACCTATTTGGGTAGGAGGTGGTCCTTTAGTTCCAGAATGATGGCACAAAAGACTGAATGCTAAATCTGAAGAACAGCTCATGTTCCATGAGAGAGTACTGCAGGGTGTTGGACAGCCTGACCATATAGCAGTATCAGTGCTGCAGGCTTACTGAGAGGAACCCAGTGTCAGGAAGCATACAGCAAGGTTTAGTTTTCTGCTGCTGGAAAAAATGCACAGTGTCATTCAACAAAAATTACTGAACCTGCAGGCCTGGGCCTGTATTTTTCCTGCTGAGTAAGCACTTATGAATGCCTGTTTTGTTGGGTTTGTTTTTGTTTGGTTTTTTGTTGTTGAATGCATCTTCCTCATACTTGCTCCTCTGAGATTTTTTTGCCCTTTCATTTCCTACCTTGTTGCTCTTCAGTTTTTCTAGTTCTGTGTTTTGCTGTTTAAAAAGTCTCTTACAGTTTGTGTTTAGCCACATTTAGTTTTTATTCCTCACCTTTCTGCTCCCTGTTTCTCTTGACAGCAGTGTCCTCTCCAAGTGGTAGGGGAAGCTCAAACAGGCTGGGGGAGTTGAGCAGGAATTGCACAGGTGTGCGCGCACATGCACACAGACACCCCCACACACGCATGCATGCACACACCCACCAAACACTGGCTGGCCTTTTTTTGTTTCGGGGGGGGGGGGAACCCAAACCACCACCACCAAAACACCCCAACACAAACTTAAGGCACCTTTTGAGAAGCCTCCTGCTAGAAATGTCTTTCTAAATCTATCCTTCTCAGTTGGAATTCCTGTCCTAGCCTTTGCTGGGCGGGAGCTTTTTGGTTATTTCTGTGTGACTGACACACTCGCCAGCTGTCTTTGTCTGATCTAAATATTCTTCAGCCAGGGCTCCTTCAGCTACCTCTTGGCACCCAAAGGCTGAGAAGTCGGTACTGGAAGGTAAGCCAAGTAGATGCCTCGTAAACACGGGAACCCAAATGCACAATGTTTTGGCCGGCAGAGATGACCTTGTGAGTGGTGCCAAGGTGGCAGGAGTGGATCAGGTGCAAGTGGCCTAAAATACAGCAATTTCAGAGTAAGGAAACCAAGCTAAAACTTATCACCAACACTTAAACACATCAGCAAGCTTCAGTGAATCCAGAGTGGGCTGAGAAAGGTGGTAAATGCATTGCTTGCTTTGAGCTTGGTGTGGAAGAACACCCCCCCCAAATTTTGGATCATTGAAAAAATAACTAGGCCGTTACCTGCAGTCGTCTCCACCTGTACTTATAACGTACTTGTCATCATGAGAAAAGCGAATGTTGGTGACGTGCGCCGAGTGCCCAAAGTACCGCTTGTGTTTAGCCTGTTGGGAAAAGAGCACAAGTTCAGGAACTGGTGCACTGCAGAGTGATAAAGCTGCCTTGCGAGTGTAGACAAAACCCCATTCCTGGCAGCGCTGGCATCCTCAGTCCCACAGTAATCCCAGCTCAGCACTCGCTCCTGCGCGTTGAGTCCTCCCCGGGGGCGGACAGTGGCTACCCCATCACATGAGAGTTTCACTCCTTGGGCCGGCACGCAAATCACTCGGCACAGTCCCGCAGCCAGCACTGGCTGGTAGCTGCCTGAAGGTGATCTGCTGGACCACACCGTTTGGACACCTTAAAAATCATAAGCTAAGGAGTTTGAACACAGGGAAAATGGAACTGTTGAGATTAAAACAAAAGACCCACTTACAAATTTTTCTGTGCATGGAAAATCAAATAGTTTAACCAGACCAAAGTCATCTCCTGTGACTATATTTAGGCCTGCATGGGTCACACACGCACAATTGACATCAGCTTTATCTGCATTTCGTGGCCAAATTCCGATGACTTCATCTCCAAGAATGCTGTTCCAAAACCAAGTGAAAAAGAAGAAGGTTAGACCATAGGACACCACACTGAATGGGATCTTATAATAACGAGCATCACAGGAACATACCTTCTTTTTGTGGGACTCCTAAACCACCTCTGCCCATAAATTCTGAGGTTTACCTCCTGTGAAACCACTCACATAACTTTGTATGTGCTGCTCTGGCCTCCTTTTGTTACAGACATGTACACACCCTCACAGAGGGATTTTTATTATTTTTTTTTGACAGCAATGCTGTCTTCTTTTAGCTGTTAACTTCTTGAATGATGGCATCCGTGTTTGGCTGTAGAGTATTTCTTACAACAGCTGTTCTTCCTTTAGTTTAAGTTCCCTTGTAATCATTCCTATTTACCCCCATATTAACCCTGAGATGCATCTGCCCCACTCCCATGCCTTGTCAGGAGTCCTTAGAAATGAGTCATTTGGAGCAGATTTTTCTACTTGCTTGACAGCAGAGCAGCGAGAGTAGGAGGCTTCTCATTCACCTTCTCCTCAAACCTGCCTGTATTATCACCCACTGTTTACTGCCAGAACTGCTTTTGGACTGTTGCACTTTCTACAGTAAGAGTACAGCCATACTTTTGTCAGTATGTTGGGATGGTCGTATATAAATCTATGTCAGCAAATACATTTTAATGATATCCACAGCTCCTTCCTTAACAGAGTCAGCTCATGTTTCCTTGCCTCCTATGCTGCTTGCGTTTGCTGATGTGGGATAAGGCAGAGCCTACACCAGCGTGCCAGTAAAAGCGAAGCTGAGATGATAAGAGCTTTGGGAAGGGGAGTGTTTGCACACTTTCTTGCTGGGGACATTTCAAGTGCTTGTTTTACAGAGTCTGATCTTAGGGCTGTATTACACCAGTCCCTGATTAGGCAGAAGTTCGTGCATTAGTTTTTTTACCTTGTCCATGTGGCCCATGTGATCTTTTCTATTAATGCAGGATCTGTTATTTGCTTTCCTAGTGGTACTTCATGAACTTGACGCTTGTAGGCACCTGTTGATACCTGAAAGCAGGAAAGGAAAAAGGAAAATGCTAGTAACTTTGTGATAAATACATAATTTTCTTTCTTTATAAGATTTCCAGCAGTAATAGTCTCAACAGTTATTTTTTTTTTATCAGGAAATAAACATCTAGGAAAAAAAATATTTTTTTCCTTATTAGCCAGAATTCATTCTGTGCAGTATGAGGCAATGACAGTGTCACAGGATGGTCACTGAACGGGGTGTTAGTATGCCTACTGCAGAGCTGATAAGCCAGACAGTACAGAACTAAGGGGAAATCCATCTCAACCCAAGTTTACTAAATCAGAAAGATTTCAGAAGGAAACCTCACCCATTAATCCAGCTATTGTATGCATCCCGTCCTAGGGAAAGGGAGGAGGAGAACGCTTTCTATATTGTTATAATCCACAAGTTCTTTCTCTGTGTTACCGCGAAATGAGGGAACACTTTGCCTTCAGTGCACTAACAGCCTCCTATGGGAACTGAGCTGTGTTGCTACGGTGGGAGATGCAGAACCTGGGCATCCACACAAGTATTTAGAAAGAGAGGACTTTTAAGCTAGAGTTCTGTGACCATCCTAAAGGCAAACCGAGTTATCTGTCCTTCCTCAGGAGATGTAGGGGCACTTGGAAGGTCACAACAACTTTGGAAAGCCTCCCTCACCCTTTCTTACCTCCACTGTGTCATGTCTGATAAGGGGTAAGTCACAATAAATACAAACAACCATGGGTCTACCCGAGACATACCTGAATGTACCTGCTGTCTGCAGAAAAATCCATCTGTATGACAAAGCTTGCAATGTCTTTGCAGTAGCCTATTCGGTTTAGGGTCGTACCTTGAGTGAGGTCATAGAAATCTACGGTGTGTTCTTGTGAACCCACTGCCAAAAATCTGTTATCTGGGCTGATCCTAGGCAATAAAACAGGGAATGAGGAGAGAATTTACCATTTCTGTGCAACATTTCCTTTTGCTTCTCACATTAACACAAGAGCACAATCTTTTTCTGCTAGAAAACAAAAAAAACCCCCCTTCTATCAATAGCAAGACTGAATCGAAACCAAATGTTGATGCTTAATAGATGAGGAAGATTGAGGATATTGTATTGCAGTTCAGTGATGTTAATAGTGAACTCGCACAAAGTGTGGAGTAACATTGAGCCTTGTTGAGAAAGCAACAGGAATTGAAATTAAAAAAAAAGCAGCATTAATCCTTACATTAAAATTATAAAATTAAAAATTAAAAGTAAAC
>WUAM01000255.1:29611-80336 GCA_024336885.1 Actenoides hombroni | reverse complement strand
GAGGCTGAATTGTGAAAAACTGTGTGCAGAGCCTTAAAACGCCTAGGCCGAGGTGCTGCCACGGGCCACAGCGTGACGGAATGGAGGAGAAGGAGGGAGGGGTATGGGGAAGTGGAAAGCAAATGGGATATGGAAGGGAGAAAGGGCAACGGAATGGGAATTGCGGGAAGGGAGGGGACAAGGGGTGGGAACAAGAGGAAGGGGAATGGAAAGGAGAGGGGCTGGGGTAGGGGCAAGTGGAGGGAAAAGCGGAAGGGAAAAGAGAAGGAAGGGGGAAGAGGGAGGGAAATGGTAGAGTGAACCAGAAGAAGGGGAAAGAGAGGGTGCAGGGAAAGGGGACTGGATAGGGGAGGGTTAATTGGAACGGGAAGAAGGGGAGAGGGAAGGGAAAGAGATGGGGGAGGGAGAAAGAAGGGGAAAGGGACTGGAGAGTAAAGGGGAAGGTAAAAGGAAACGGGCAAGAGGAAGGGGAGGGGGGAAGGGGAAGTGAGAAAGGAACGGGGAAGGCACAGTAGAAAGGGAAGAAATGGGGAGAGAGAAGGAATGGAGACGGGTCAGGGGTAAGGGACGCTTGTCCCCCAGGCGCACTTAGGGAGCCTTTGTAGCGAACGGCGGCACGTGCCTCGTTGTCCCCAAGCGCGCGAGGCGGCCCAGCCCGTATCTGGAGACCCGCGGCATCCCACCCTTTCTTCTCAGCCAGCCCCATCCACATTAGGCGAGAAAAGACACTTCCTGTTTTGTTTGTAGGCTGCCATCAGTAGCTTCTCCAACTGCTTATCGGGGCAGACTCGCTCCCTTCGGTTTGCTGTCTGAGAGCGCACTGGAACCCCGCTGCCTTGCCCCTGTCTATCGTACGTTCATCCTCCATGCCAAAATGACCCCTGTTAGCTCAGCTGACTGCCTTTGGAACAGGTTCAAAAACGTTTAAGCAGAACCCTTTCTGTTATTTAAAAACCATGTTCTATGTATTTGCTGTTTTTTAAAATGGTGTTTGTTAGGCAGTGCGACTTGGAAGAAATATCCTGAGCTACACCTATGGGAGATGTTTGGTTCTAAGGAAAGGGGGGAGCCGTGCTTGTCAGCAAGGCAGGCTCATGTCAGGGACAGTGACAGGGCAATCCGTGTCACCCAGTCTGACAGCACACAATTAAAATGCTGCCTGCACTTCTGGATCCGAATAAGAAGAGATCCAATAGAGAAGAAGAGGCTCTCTGCTGGCACAGGTGGTTTGAAGTAACTGCTTTTCCCTGCCAAGTGCTCGCCCTTGGGAAGAGCGGCATGCTGCCGTGCCCAGGACTTTCCTTGGCACATTGCCACACAGCAGGAGAAAAGAACCCTCTCAAAACCCAGAGCAGAGACACTGCTCTCTGCACGGCTGCTCAAAGGTGTGTACATAGCCAGTACATTGTGCAGGTGGAAAAATGCACAGTTATATAAAATGATCAGTTCTAATCATGTACTTTTAAATTTAGTGATACTCACTTTGTCAGACAGGTCCCAGATCCTTGCTGTTCCATCGTTACTTGCAGAGATAAATATGTCTTTTGAGGGGTGAGTTGCTAAGCCCCAGATTTCTCCCTCCATATGACAGTCAATCAACAAGTTTGAAGCAGCATTTTTTTCTCCTACTTCAAGGATTTCTCCATCTTTTGTTCCCACTAAAATCTTGCCCTGTTTGTAGCAGAAAAAAAGAAAGAATAAGAGATGGGTTGTCAGTGTGACAGACAGACAGATAGAACATACCAATAGCACTCAAGTACCAATGCATCACAGAACTATCTATGGTATCTTGTAACTTCAAATGAGCAGAATAAAACAGTGACACTTTAACATCTCGAGATCTGATGCCATGTTCTGGTGTTCCTGATGGAGTGACCATGGTGGGTTTCCCATCTTGCCATTAAGGATTTTCATTCAGATCAAAGTGTTTACATACAAGTTGGCAAAGCATGATTCTCATACCTCTGAGGTAACCGAATACAGTATTTGGGCAGTAAGAAAAAAAAACTAGACAGAGTTTTAGGCTCAGTTAGACTCTTTCAAAAGGACCTTGTGTCCACTCGAGATGCATCTGTCATCATCTGAACTGCATGAGCTTTCTCAGCAAATACGTGGAAAAAGCCTAAGTAGATACAGCTTGGAACTGGTTACCAGCTACCTGATTAGCAATAGAAACCAGCATTCCTCATGGTGCTGTTATCAAAGAGCACGTCAAATTCCTGAGGGTTGATACACGAAGTTAGAGCCCATTTCATGAAGAGTTCAGTTGGACAGATTGCCATCATATGTAGTAATGTTCCTGCATCATCACACGCTCTTTTCACAACAGTAACAAAGACAACATAAACATGTGGGGGAGTGATTTTAGCCTGTCAAAGTACTCAGTTATTTCTCGTTTTCCGCTTTACCAACACTTGAAGTCAGGCAGTAATTCTTAGTGGCAACTTATTTTATTCAGGACTCAAAAAAAAAAAAAAAAAAAAAAAGCACTAGGATGCTAGGATCCACTCTGCCTTGTTGAAACACCAAAGCTGTGTCTGCATTTCATGAGAGGCAAACCTTGTAAAGCAGGTACTGGAGTTCCTTTTGTCATTTGAAAAGTAAAGGCAGGAGACAAGGTTCTACCCTGGTGAAATCTGTTCCTACACTTAGCACTGTCCTTCAGATGCCTTTCCCTCTCCTGGCTGACTGTGAATAGTCAGGCACTGAGCATCAGAAATGGGATCCTCATGCAGTTTAAAGCCCACGCTGAGCTCAGGAAGACAATTAAGGAAATGTCACGAGGCAGGCAAACAAAGCTTCTTCCCATAACTTTAACAAAAGCTTTCTCCCCTGCCTTCCACCCAGCCTCCACCGAGAACAGCACGCAGCGATGCGTGCCAGGGTGTAACATCTGCCGTGGCAGGTCACTCACTTTTCCTCTGCAGACGGAGCGCACGCACTCGATGACCTGGCCTGTCTCAAGCTGAAACGCTCGGCACCGTTTCATCTCTTGATCCCACAGCTTTACAGCTCCCCCCTCTTTGGTGCTGAAAAGAAGCATGCTGTGTTACCCAGATGTCTCCTTGTGCACAGGCTACAAGAAATCCCACATGTATTTTTCTCATTCAATACTAAAGCATACATTGAATTACCTCCTACTGTATATAAAGACACCTCACTATGGCTCAATGGAAAGTACATAATACAAGTTCAAATGCTATCACACTTCATGATTTAAACAGTATCGTGCCTCATTTGTAACAACGTTCTCTTGTCACTTAATCTCAAATCTCTGTCACCAAGATAAGCTTGGCAAACACATTATTTCCTAGTAAATCAAAGAATTCACTCATCACAGAGTCTCCACGGAGAAAGGTTGTCTGTAGCTTGAGAGAATGAAAAAATTCAGACACCCCCCCTCCTTATGCCAGGCCGGCAGGGGCTCAGGCCACAAGGAGCCTCTACAGGTGCTCATGGCAATTTCTGATTTGAGGTTCAGTACGTCCTTTGTGCATAACCTGCACTACTGTGACCCTTGAGCGGATATCCAACTTACTGGTCCTTCACTTACGATGATGCCTGGGCACGTTCTGTAAAATTTAGACTGAAATAGCAGCAGTACAGATCCCATCGATTTCTGGGGAGCATTGTGTATGTCTAAGGCATTGGATAAATAAATTAAAAAAAAAAAAAATCCTATGAGAAACAGGAAAGTTGTGCACAGTAGGAAGATTCCATATCTTACGGTCTCTCCTTCCCTCCTGTGACAATGAGTCCATCTCGAAGAGTCGTGTACATTGTAAACACTGGCCCTGTGTGAGCTTTTGCCACAAGTCTAATCAGGAAATGGTCCTTCCAGACGTAGACATCTCCGTTTATGGCACCAGTAAATGTAAGATTATTCTGCAACAAACAGCAGGGACCTCCGATATAGTAAATACCTTAGTGGTTTTGTTCAGCTTGAATTACAGTTCTTTTAGCTACTGAATTTCCTGAGAAAAGTCAACTCTGAACTGAATGTGAGAATTAAAAGCATCTGCATCGAGCGAATGAGCTTAATGACTGTTTCTTTGACATGTTATAAATCATATGTGAAGGACACAATCACCTCATGCATCTGCTCTTGAGGTCTTTCAGATGCACGTGCTATGTCAGTCTGCCGCTGGCGAGGCAGGTGGCAGGTTCCCTCTACTGAATGCCAGGTGACCTTTCTTTCTTCTTTGAGTATGTGTCAGTGAGAATCTCAGGAGAGGTGACTGGGATGCAGTGTCTTCAAGGTGTTGAAAATGAAGTGTATAAGCTTAAATGCAGAACTAACTCAACCTGTTACCTACTATATGCACTGCAGCACTGGCATAATTTCTCATAAAAGCCAAGAAAACTGCTCCGTGGAGCAAAATGGTCCAAGGTCTGGGGCATCTTGAGGAACAGGAAAAAGCAGCAAGTACTTTGCACTGTAAACTCTTTGTACTCTGTGAAATGGAAAAGCTTCCCTAAAGTTGGTCTGACTTTGAGGTCCCCTGACTCTGAAATAATAGATACCAGGAAAAAAAGGGAACCATTTTGATAAGGGTTGAAAGGAAAGTCTTGAGTTCTGCAACAAACAGCAATGATGTCTGTTGAAGGAACTGGGGGATAGAGGCCCCAGAATGACTTCCCACCACTTGAGACAAAAATTCAGTGTGACTGTATCCCAGGATAAGCTGTTGCCTTTGGTGTTAGATGGGCCCAGATGAAAACGAGTGAGGTCCATGGATGCATGAAGAAGCAGAGGGTATGTGCACAGCCCCATCTCTGTGGAGAGCAATTTGCTTCCACTCCTGTGATGTGGACTCATACTGCCAGTGGGATTCAGTGACACATACTTAAGGAAGAGAAAAACATCCTGCATGAATGACATATGCTAATAGAGTTCATCTGCTGGTTTTGAAGGTGCCCCTTACAGGAGGCTGTTAGTTTTGTTAGTTTAGAAAATAAAATGGCTGTTGGACTATTTCGGCTTGGAAAGCATGGACAAGCAATTTGTTTGTTCTATTATTCTGCTTCCTTTTAAAAATAATTTTTGGGGTTTTTAGCATCCATTACATTACTCCTCTTTCATACTGGAACAGTTGCCCTCGGAATATAAAGACATGATTAGTATTAAGCAATTTTTGACAATGAAGTGACTAAGTCACTTGTTTGGGCACAAGGATGAGAATTTGGAAGCCCAATTTTATACTCTCACATTTCACAGATTAGTACTATTGTCCAGGTGGATAATTAGGAGCAAGATGTTTGTATAATTCACACTCAACCTTTGCAAAGATAATTTCTCTGGGGTTTCTGGAGGAAGCAGAAGCTATTTCAGACCTCAGCATCATGGTCAAGTTGCTTTTTCACTGTTAACAGGCATTTTTTTCCTTAATTGTGAAGCCTGAAGCAGAGTGCTTTGGTTCCTTAATGAGAGTACAGGAGAATATTATATAGTGTCACCATTAGTTGGATCACTAGCATATGTCATATCAAATACTAGTGGCAGAAAAAAAGGGTTGCAGAGCCTACACACAAAATGACAATATCCCATTTTGCTAAGTTAACCAGTGAAGTGCTAAGTAACTAGCAAAAACAAACCAATAAAAGCCATGGCAGCTGATGCTGTGGTTAGGCACAGGCACTAATAAAAAAACCCATTCACTAACAGAGAAATGCAACCCTGCTTAGAAAACATACACGAGGACCTAAAGGCGTACAAGTTTTAAATGAAAAGTTTAACTAATAAGCGAGAGCTCCATGGTCTTGCACTGTTCACACTGTACTGGATTTCAACACAGGACATTGACACTTGCAGTTTTAATCAAAATATATTATAAAATTGTGTAGCAAGTAATTTGAACTCACTGCTCCGAAGGCAACAGAAAGCATGGTTTGCATTTTGGCATCTTCCATGGAACCAATGACTCCTTTCTTATAAAGCAAAGCACTGCCAGCTAATGTCCAGAACTTCATGTGTTTTACCCCAACAGACACAAACTGAGTATCTGAATCTGGGCGGAACTCTACAACGAATATCCTCTCCAGGTGTCCTCCCCTGCTAGCAACTTTAGCCCCTGTTTTAATTAGGAAAGGATAAAAATAAAGTTAAATTTACCTGCAAAATTAAGCTCTGAAACGATTTTATCAAACAAACTGACCTGGTATTGGATTAGAGAACTGTGGCCCAGATGCTGAAAGCTAAACAAATCCCAACGTTATTTAGTGTATCAAACATTTTAATTCATGCAGCCTGCAAGGTCCCCGGTCACTCCGTTGCATCTGCAGGTTTAGGAAATTCAGACGTAGGCTTTCACAGCATGACTTGTCTCCTGGGTCAGTGAAACAACAATGTGGAAATTCTGTGTATCATCAGTGAGTTACCATCTGGTGAAACATGCAGGGGAGCGTCTAATGAACTGAAACACTTCTGCTCTCCCCTCCACCATTTCTGAAGCTGGTAATTCCTCTCTGGAAATGACTTCCCAAAGGCCTGTCTACAGCACAGAAGTCAAAGTTCAAGAATTTTAGGAAGGAAAAGAAAATACTTGCCTTAATTTCATGGATTTTTGTATTAGATTCTTTCCTTAACTTACTTCTACTTATAAGAGATGTTTAAAACTTAATTTCTTTTATGTTCTAGCACTTTGCTATCTCCTTTAATGGATTTTTTTGACGTTGGGAGCCATGATACTCAGAGCAGGGCCACAAATCTATTCCAAAGACTTGAAAGGAAAAGCAAATAACTGCACGCAGTCCTGTTAGGCTGAAGGAACGCGATTTTTCCCCAGTTACCTTCTTGCCATCTCCACACTGTGATAGTGTGTTCTGGATCAACTCCGACTGAAACGAGAAGTTTGCCAGTTGCACTGAAGTTGACGTAGTTGACCCCTTTGGTATGGAAGCAACGCAGCATTGAAATTGTCTGCTTACTCATAGCATCCCAGATATGAATTGTGGGAGTTGTACCTACATGCAAAAAGATGTATTAAAAGAGACTTAATCCAGCATCTGGAAAGCTGCAATGCAAAGCAGGCATCTTTCAAGAACATTTAACCTAAACAGACACTTACAGATTGTGGGCTTTTGTCTTGCTTAAGATTAACATTACTCAAAAAAATGAAATAAAATAAAATAGATCATAATAGCTTGCAAAACACAGGGGGAAATATTTGTATTTCATGAAGTAAGACAAATTCTAAAAGAACAACATAACATTTATGAAGAACCTCATGCAAAATAAACGTCTGTAGATGTTTCACTTGTATCCGTGCTTCACACAGATACAATGAGGGAACATGAAACTTTTACATAACTCTGCTGATTAAAATTCACAAACGAATCAGCCTTACCTGGAAATTCTGTCATATCACCTGCATTGTGAGAGCAATGGCAAATGAGGAAGCACCAAGGGAAAACAATAGGTGAAATAAGTCATGTTTCTAATGCTGAAGTGCCAGCATCAGCACCAGAAGGAAAAATAAAAAAATAAAAAATTTGAAAATGGATATGGATTAAATCAACAAAACAAATAAGTAGGAATATTGTTGAACTTTTTTGGGTATATTGGTTTTTATACACAAATATCGCAACAATATTTAGTACTTTTGAGTTTTAAAAATGGTATTTAAAAGAAATGCTAAGACATGCAGTTTTCAAAAATTATTACATTCAAAAGTGAAATGAATCTGTAGTTATAGAGAATATCAACCAAAATCAGAAACACTGATTTCATGGGCTCTTATTGACAGAAAAGAAAAAGGGCCTTTAACAGTCACCTCTTCCGTGTCACAGAAATCAGCAGTTTTCTGCCCTCTGTTAAGTCTCTTGTTACAGAATTTATGACTTGAGTCTCCTTCCAGAATGATATGAATAGAATAAGCTAACTATTCCAGTATTAAACTGGTTTAAATGAAAGGCAGCAAATCCATCTCAAGGTTTGGGACACATGATCCTGCATTTCCCATACAGTGTTTATTCCTGCACTAGGGAATCTATCAGGACTCTCCCTGTAAATAATAAACACATAAACACATCCACTTTCACAAGTGGCCCCTTACACGTGTGCTAACTGCTGTTGAGATCTCACTCTATTTCTTTCCTTTTCCCTATAGCTCTTGTACTTCTGCTCTTGTACTTACTGCATTTTCACTGCTACTACACATTTTAATGTTAAACAAGTGCCTTGGATACAAGAAGGAAAGAGGGAATTCTATAGATCTTATGATTACAGATGAATGGATGATTTAGTGCAGTGCATCAAAGCTTGCTTTCTGAAATATGATTATATGAGAATTAACTCTAAAATCCAATGACTCGCAATCAAAGATGAAATTGAAATCATAAAAAAATCCTGAAACTTGATTACCTCTTTAAAATCAAAGAAAAAGTTTGAGGACAGTAACGCTGGCATGTCCTGGTAAAATTCCTACACAGAAAAGCCCAAAATAAATCAGTGCCCCTGATAATTTTTGAGTAAAACTTTGTTATATGGAGAGACACCTACCGATCTGGCTGGTAGCCACAATATTTTTATACTTGGGGTGCTGATTCACAGTTAGGCAGAGAATGTCATCAGTATGCTCCAGGTAGAAACTCTGACTACCTAATAAAATTCAAACATGGTTTTATTCACAATAGTATAGAAGAAAGAACCACCAGTGAAGCAAAGAATATTGAAGGTGCTTGTGGCAGCACTCCTGCTGTACTCTCCAGAGGACGGATGGGGGTAGGGCACTCACTATGTCGACAGCTGCTCTGCTCTTATTCCCAGTCACCATTACCAAATGTTCTATGAATGTAACCACTAATGCACACACGCACACATATATATATATAAAAGCAGTATTTGGTGAACTCACTATGTCCAGGGAGCCAGGAATTAGCCCAAGAATCACCCTGTAACTGCACAAAAAAAAAAAAGCAAAACTGGCAAATGCAGGGCCTGGGTTGCCTGGTAAATGGAAGCAGTCAGTGGAGAGCAAAGCCCTGTGAGATCTGTGCTTTGCAATATCCTCCCAAGGGAAAGGGCCCCAAAAGAACAGATGGGACCATGCTTCCCAGCTCCAGGGGCCAGAGGCTGCTCTCAGCCTGGAGTCCCTGAAGGTCAACAGATGTCACAATTTTTCTACCTCTGACCCTTCTTGGCAGCAGTGCTGATGACCTCACCACTGTGAGTTCACTGTGGCACCACGAGGGAAAAAATAAAGCCAAAATGCCTTTTATTTCCATTTTTGTTTCTTGAGATATATGAAAAACATGGAGACAGTGCTACAACTTAAGGCCAGATAAGTTTTTGGTGGTTTTCCTCCTTTTTATTACCCAAAATATAAGGCATATTTCTACCTTTTCCAAAGAGCAGCTTGCTGACACCGGACTGCATCAAAATCTACCTTCCCCAGAGCACAACTTTGTTAAAACAACTCTAAGTGGAACAATGGATGCTACTGCTCCTAACATTTCCAGGGGTACTAGTAATTTCATAACCCAGGCTCTCTCCTCTGAGAAAGCCATTCCTGCATCTGCAGCAGGGATTTTAGTAGAAACAGAGCAGGTTTTTATTACACTTCTGAGCAGAATCTCCTGCCTGCTGAAAGGAACACGATGGCTCTACAGGGTGCCCTGAACAGGAGGAATTGTCAATTTTTTTTTCATTATTTATCAAGTTGCAAAAAGTGAGAAAGTCACGGGAATGTTAAAAAGTTAGGACTTCCAGTTAGAAATATTTCACTCCTATAGCATTTTTTATCTGAAAGTACTGTTTCAAGTTGAGTTACCAGTAGAAAGATTTTGAACTATGCCTGCTGCAGCTGTGTGGAAAATAATATCAGCACCATCGTTTAGGTAATGGAGGTTGTTGCGACAATCAAATCCTCGGTATCCGAAAACATGGTCTAAAGCCAACTCCTGGGCAAATAAAACAGAAAGAAAGAATAAGAGTGAAATGAAAGAAGAAACAAGGTGACTAGAGAGTCTGGATCACATAAGCACAGTTCTAAAGTAACTACACAAAATACAAATATCTTGTAGAGGCAATAGAATAATGAAACAGTAATTAATCAGTTATCCCTGTTCTGCTGATTAATCAAGGCATTACATTCTCACAGACTATTAATCAGTCAACTGCATTTCTATTAGTATTTTTTTAATAATACAGCTGGCTGTAGATGCTTTGTTTCTGTAGATTTCCATTCAAAGTATTTAAAACTTACAAAACAGGACCGATTTTTATTTGTCTTCCCACCACAGTTTGATAGCTACATAGGGTATCGGGCATTTGGAAATCTCTTTACTTCTACTTTAAAGTCTTCAAAAATCAAAGACCAAATTCTGACCTTGAAGTCCTTATAAGAAGCAAAGGCAGGCAATAAGTAACTCTATAATTAAAACATTAATCACGGGTGTAATTTCAGCTTACAATAAGCAATGGCCAAAGCAGCTTCCTCCAGAAAAACCATCATGGGTAGTGGATTGCTGTTGAAGTGTCTTTTTAGCCCAGAAGACAGACTTAATGAACTGTCCCAAACACTATCCCAGCTTTCTTGGATCAATTTGAATTACACTGACAGACCAAGCAGTTGTTGCAAATTGTCCACACAGATCACAAGACTATTCCTTGTTCAGTGTATTATCTAGAAAATCAAAATAGCTCTCTGGGGGCCCCTCTGGTTTGGGGTAAATGTGCTCATACAGTATTAGCTCAAAAAAGTAAATGAGCAGATTTTATTATCCAACTCCTGCAGATGATTTCTCATGTTGAAAGTGCAGTTTTTGAATGTATTTCCCTTCGGGTTAGGTAGTGTAGGTGGGTTCTACTATGGATGCACATACACTTTGGCCCTACCTGCCCTTCAAATGAAGAGACAAATGTGGGGTTTGGAGACATCTGATATTACCGGTAAGCTTTTAACAGGCTGACTCTGAGGTTCCTTCTGACAGAGGTTGCTGTCTGTCACATCTTCTGGGGTTTGCCAACCAGAGCTGAATGCACTTTCTAGAAAATTCTCCCTGTTCTACCTATACATGACTTTAGCTGCCCTCAAAATTGGGATAGACTTCACCCAGCACTTATTATTTCTAAAACAAATGAAAAAGTAATGAAGACTGACCTCAACTAGTTTCTTTTTTTTGTTGATATTGTTCTTTTGCAGTTTTTCAGGTTGAGGAGCAGCTCTGCTAACTGGTGGCCTGAAACACACATTTAAAAAAGAAGACAATCAATACATTGTAAAGCAAACTAAAACCTTCAAAACCACAGCATATGTTTTCTATGTGAGCAGTAAATGGCCACAATTCCAACTATTTGAGCTGATGGCATTAATACAGTATTATTGTACAATAAACTGACTGAAATCGTAAGCATTTTGATGGAAAGAGCAGAAATTGATGTAGATTTTGTGGATGAGTGGCAGAACATCCCACCTTATGCTATTTTTTTTTTTAAATAATGATTTTAATCCATGAGAAAATCCTTGAATGCTAAATGATAGTAAATTGTTGCTTTCAGAAATGATCTGAAAGACTTTCTATGGCTGGCCATTGACCTTTCCCCAACCTTGCTGCTTCTGAGAAGCTCTGTCACAAAACCTTGACATTACTTTATTAAAGTCTTCTCAAAATCATATTAGAGATAAAATGATTGCATTTTAAAATATAGAAGTCATTCATCCGTGTGAATTTAATGGACACTATGGCCAGCAAAACATTTTTATATGATTATAGTTCCTAAAAAGTAGCTAAAAAGACAAATGTAGAACACAGACTGAAATAAAATTGGGTTTGTGCAAATGAAAGACAGATAACCTTTACTCTGACTATTGATCCTTCCAAGAAAAACAGAAGAGGCACAAACCTAAGAGGAGTGGAGAGAGCTCAGCCTCTAGAAGTTCACGACCTTACACAATCAAATGCCTGCTTCACTGGCTCCACGTTAGATGACTGCTCTGTTAATTTAAGCATAACGGTTCTCCCTTTCTGTTAACAGAAAATCAGGAGGGCTAATCCTAACCCTGTCAGCAGCAGAACAGAGCTGGAAAAATTGCACCGGATTACTGGAGAAATTAGCCCATAGAAATCTGGCCTAGATTCTTTACCATGTTTTATCATCTTTTACTTAGAAAATAGGTCTTGCTAGAAGGTTGGGGTAGAAGTGGGGATGGCAAAAGAATAAAACCAGATATTATGGTTAAATGCTTGCTCCAAAACCTCACTTAATGGCTGCTGTTAATTGTACAAACCCCATCTCACTGCACACCTTTAAACTCCCAACTACAAATACTAGAAATGGGGTTAAACAACAGTGGGGTTCTGTAAGTGAAAAAATAAAATACCTGGCCTCAATTTATTTAATAAACACTCACATTTGGAAAGCATTTCCCCAGTTTAAGATTTCAAAAAAGATGCGAACTTGATACACATTATATACATTGTTAAAATTAGATTGTTCTTGTCCTTATACTGTAACTACCATTCATTCTCATTTTGCAAAATTTAACTGCAGAAGAATGAAACCCCTTTTGCTTAGAGGGAGCTGCTTTTCCTGGCATTGGATCATTGATGGAAGGTATTAAAGGCAACAATTGACAAAATGCACAGCTAGAACACTTCGTGCTACACAGTTGGGATACTCAGTGCAGGGGTAAGTAGCATGAAAACCTGAGCTCTAAAAAAAGACAGAAAAAAGCTGGAGGTAAACACACTAACCTACTTCTCAAGCAAACAAGCAAACTCACTAAGTACTAGCACAGTACATTAGCAAGTGATCTTGTGACATTAAAAGAGCGAAAGAGTTACCTTGATCCCCTTGTAAGCAGCAAACAAAGCCAAGTAAGAAACTTAATACAGTTTAGGTGTACTTCTGACCACTTTACTCATGCACAAGCACTTTTAGAGTCGACCCATCATTCCTCTGTAGCACAAACCATGCTGTTCAAGCATGCCAGCAAGAACTAAAACAGAAATTAAAGAGTGCACCAGTCTACAAATTCAGAAACTTCATACCCTGGCATCCCTGGGCAAACTCTGAGCTAAAGGTCCTACAGGACAGAGGAAAAAGAAGAAGCTACGTCCATGCTTCCTGCACACTTTATACTGAAGGAGAACATGATTCCCGATTTTGTTTATTTTTAAGGTGCCTGACAGGGATGGAAACTGGTAGAAACTTACCAGTCGCATAAGCACTGTGGAGAATTTCATACAATGGATGCTTGTTCTCTATCCTAGTTCAGCCTGCAATTTAGCCTCGTAATTATTCATTGGTAGGCCAACGTACTTACGGGGACAGCTTGCACTTTCTTGTTCACAGGGAAACAAGTACCTTTATTTTCTCTGAAAGTGGTCAGTCAAGTCACATTACATAACCATCAGTGGTAACTGGACCGAATCTCAGTGCAGTCACCAATAGAGAAGGGGTGGAGGAAATGATTACAAAACTTAAAGTCTCTTACAAAATAAAATCATTACGTGATGCTACAACAGCAAAAGCTGTTTCAGCCAAGATTTACTAAGGCCTTTGAATAAGCACTTATAAAAATAATGACCATTTTCTTGTATGCTTCCTACTCTTCTTTCTGTTTTAGTGTACTTTAAAAATGGATCATTATTTACATTGTTTTACCTAGGAGTATCAGTCAAGACTTATGACAAGAGCAAGCCAAATTTCTTTATGAAAGCAAGAGAACACTATCAGTACAACATGATAATCACTAGAATGTAAGCATGAGATTTAATTTGGAAACATACACAATACACACATATACTGTTATATATAGCTATTCACGGTACACACAAACACAAACGTTGTGTGCATTCATATATACATGTACATATATGTATATATGTATACATACACACATGTATGCATTCACTGCCTTGTTATCGTCTTGATAAAACGAATGTAAAGCACCATCAAACTGTTAACATTTAAAGAAGTCTTTTCATTTTTAACAAGTCTGTGACTACCCTTAATTTATTTTGATACATAAGGTGGTAGTGCCAAGACAAGAAATTCACACTGTAGCAAATGACATATATTTACCCTTTTTGAACTATGCAATCTGCATTGTACATTCACAGCAATCTGCTTTTTCTGTGCTCTGGGTTGTTAGTACTTACTTGACAATTCCCTGCCTCCAAAGGAAAGCAAGTTAAAACATAATACAAGCATTAACGGTTTCTTCCCAGTAACTGGAAAATAAATGTGCCTATATTGTGTTATGGGATGAATGAGTCCCAGGGAAGATAAGACACAGTCAGACATTACAGGGCTTTCAGTTCTTTAGATACTGTGAATACAGCAAATAAAATTTGTGTTACTAGTGATTATCTTGATGATAGGCTTACACAAGTATGCACGGTTATAAAGCAGTAAGCTAACTCCAGATTTAAACTGACAAAACATCATTCACTGTCTTCACAGGTCCTCATGCAGAAATGTAAAAAGGTGCAAGTGACAACTGGCTCATTCTCACCCAAGCAAGCAGGCTACCTGAAACGACCATGACCCCTGAGTAGGAAGAGCACCCTAAATCACAGGTGGGTTGAACAGGCAGCACTAGGACAGAGCACAACAGACATACTGAGTGGGAACGGGGCTTTGGGAGAGGGGGGTAACTTGAGGGAATAAAAATATGTGATCTTGGAGAGCAGGGCCAAAGTAAGGGGGAAAAAGTTAGATCCATTTAGACAGAAGGTAAAGGAGAGAAAACGCAGACCAGAATGATGAGTTCTATGGGGATAACCAACTCATGTTTTTAGAGCACACAGCATAATTGCTCGCTGATGACAGGTGCTGTCAGAATCAGCAGTACACTGGTGAGAACACAAATATTCTGTTCTGAGGCCATTGGGAACAGAACTGGATCTTCAGAAACAACGTTGCATGAAAGTGGCAAACAATGAATTTTGGAGCACGGACAGATGGACAAAAATGTCCTGACACCAAGAAGGTGATGGGCTGGGCCCAGCAGGAATGGGTAAAGAATAAACCAAAGAGAGTCCAAAAGGGAGAGTAACAAGTGCATTTAGATGGCTGCTAACTGGCGAGGGAACATACCTGGGTGCTACATACAAAAATGAAGCAGGACTGCTCCCAAGAATGGAAAGCAAGGTTTAAAGAGAAGTAAGATGATCTGCTACTGGTAGGTTTGTTGGGACAAGAGAATTAAAAATCCAAGGTTTAAAAAAAGGTACTGTTTGTTTCAGGCAAAATGCAAAAGC
Organism: Actenoides hombroni; assembly: GCA_024336885.1. Classification (NCBI taxonomy): domain Eukaryota; kingdom Metazoa; phylum Chordata; class Aves; order Coraciiformes; family Alcedinidae; genus Actenoides; species Actenoides hombroni. The sequence goes on along the minus strand of WUAM01000255.1, from coordinate 65,126 downwards.
AGCTTTTAAAAGTATGCTACCATTAGGTGACAGGAGAGAGGGGGACTCTTGAGTGCCCTAAAAATGCTGCAAAATCTCCTAGAGCTTTAAGAAGCCAGTAAAAGATTTTGTGAATTCTAGATTCTGGGATTTTTGCATCCCAATATACACAGGAGTTTTACATACAACTTTTCTTGCTGCTACTTTTCGTTTACATTGTGTGGATCACACAAGACAACAAGAAAGAACAGTATTCAATATGAAAATATCCTACTCTCTAATACAGGGGATCAAAAGAAAGCTGAAACAAAATATTTTTTTAAAAGTCTATCACTAAAAAAGCCTTAGCATGGTTGCAATATTTATGATTTGACATGTATGCTGATGCACTCTTTAAAAATCAAAATCAAAGTTATTGAATAACGTGAGGTGGTGATAGCCATTTTGGTATTTTGTACAGGAAGCTCCAGTCACTGCGTTTGCATGGCATTCGAGTTCAGGCTCCAAATGTGAAGCAAGCAGAAAAGCAGATTAGTAAGAAGGGTAACCGCTTCTGAATGAAATCTGAAGGTCTTTAATTTTTAAGGAGTTCATTGTTGTAAACGTCTTGTAAATCTGGCCCTATTGCACAGAGATCTGTTGTGTGTAACGCGCTGCACAGACGGGGCTGGCTGGAAGATCCCTTGGCATGCTTTGCCAAAACCATCTTCAAGGAACACATCGTAACAAGCTTTAGGCAAAAATTCAATTTCTGGTTTGGGGCTAAAATGTTTTGAATACCTCATGTAACAGGACTTCAGGAGAATTCTCTCCATATACTACCAACACATCAGAATCAACACAACTTTAGCATATTCTGGAAGGTCTCTCTCCTTCCTCAGGCTTCTCTCAGTCTTTGTGATCATGTTTCAGAGGAAGAGTCTTTTCCATTTGTTTTGTTATTCCTCACATAAATTCTGATGTGTTTTGAAGCTGTGCTCTCTGTACAAGCAAAAATATTCAACCAATAGTATATGGAGAACTTTTGGGCTGGAGGTAAAACACAATAGGCAGATAAAAGAGCATCCTTCCCCTGCAAAACAAAACACTGGAAACAACACTTTTTTGATCCGTTCTGGAGCACAATTTACACAACCCTCTAAAAAAGGTGAATATTTGGCATCAACTTCAGTGTGGAGAGTGCTCCAGTTCAGAGACAGAAATGTTGGTAACACGTTGTGCATTTTTACAGTATTGGGATCCCTCAGCTCCATACCCACTAAGTGTCACACAAATGAAAAAGACCTTTGGACTGGCTTTGTGCTGACTCTCTTTTGGGAGAAGTGGGACTGACTCCGAGTTCAGGAGGTTGGCAGGGACTGTGAAAACACCACTCAAAATGTGTTCAAGCCTTGGGGCAAACACACTGGAACCAGCACACTGCCAAATACATTTAGGGTACATTAACTTGACATAATGCTGTTGAGAAAGTAAAAGTGCATATTCCAAAGGATGCTATTCAAACAGTAGGTTTCTGCTGGAATAAGCCCAAAGTTATTTTCTCCAGCCCAGAGATGTGTTTTTCCAGATACATTTTGAATAGTTCCCACCTACACACGAATACGACACAGATTCACATTCAAAGCTTTTACACTGCATCCACAGAAGTGCACATGTAAAAGTGCATGAGCAAAGTTTGTAACCATATGTCTAATAGGTCAGTTTGTGGTACAAAGGCTTGTACCAGCTGCTTGCGGGGGCTATTTTGGGAGCTTATCTAAAGCTCATGTTGTTGTAAAGAAATAAATACAACATTTGAAGAGAGAAAATTCAACTTCTTAACATTCTCATCTTTATCAGAAGATATGATTACAAACAAGGCACAATACCACACCCGAGAACAGGCTCAGAGACAGTTAACTCGTGGACAGTGAGACAAGCCAGTACGGAAAGAAAACAGAAAACGAGACAAACATGCTAATGCTGCTTTTTGCTTCCTACACATTCAACCTGCTTTAAAGGGTTTTCCATCACCGGGTATATTACAAGAGCTTTCAGTTTAAGGAGAGTCATGCAAGTCAAACTAAATGAAAGCTGCAAACACAGGAGATCTGTTAGCGGTTAGTAGAATGCAAAATGCAAATTCATCTTCGCTTTGCGTATTAGTAACATAAGTACGGTCTTCACGCAAGCTTGCTTTACTTCTTCTCATATAAATTCTTTGTCAGCTAAAACGGTCCCAGTTCAAAAGTTAGCCCTCTTCTGAAATGAAGCACAACTCCTACGTGACACACAGTATAGCTTACAATTGTCCTGGATTGTCTGGGACAGTCCCACCAGTGACCAAGTGGTCCCGTGGTGTGGGAGCACTGCTCTTGGAGCTCCCACACCGCGAGACTGCTCCTGCAGTACCTCTCATTGGCACCCGACTTCTGTACCACACAGGCAGAGCAAAGAAGAGGATGCCAATCAGAGGAGCAAGAAAGGAAGAGAAAATAAGGATGGGTGGGGAGGACAGGAGGACAGACATGGAAAGAGAAAAGAGGAAAAACAAGAAGGTTGGGGAGAGGAGAGAGAAACAACAGTCAATTAATCATCTTAGCCAAATGCACCAACTCATACAACCTCAAGACATTTAAAGCTGTTCCTCAGCCTCATCTCTCCTGTTATTTTTCCATCCTAAAGCTGCCGATGGAGACAGTAAACCTTGGGTCACCCACAAATGTAACAGATCATGATTTATTTCAAGTCCTGTAAGTAAAACCTATCATGTAACTTCTACATTCCTCCAAGACATTTGCAGAATCATTATTTTCATTATGTGAATAAATAAGACAGGAAAAGCACATTTGATAAAGGGCTTTGATTTCCTTTTCCGAGGAAAAACCTTAATATAATACCCAAGTTTGTCATATATAAGGTTTTTGCCCTTTATAGTCATTAAATGTCTCTACCCAGTTTGCTTAGGGCCTCAATACCCCGGAGATCTGGAGAAAACCAGAGTAATATGGATTTTCCTTTCATCTTGCTGGGTTGTGCTAAGCCCAAAGCACGTGCGAGGATGCACAGCAGCTGCTCAAAGTCACAGTTAGCATGTATCAAATATTACACCAAATCTGTCCTACTATGCTCTTTCTCATGATGGGGGAGAGAAGGGAGAAGAATTGCTGACTCCTCTCTTCTGACAAAAAGACAGCAGAGTTAAGTCTTTGTGTTAGTTTTGGGGGAATCATTTGGGAATTTTTGATTCCTCTCCAGAAGGGTGGCATTCATTGCACAGTTTTCCCCTCATAGGCTGGCACTACCGGTATCAGTTCTCAACCATATACTTGCAGTCTCCTCAGGAGACACATCACACAGTTCCTGAGATCAAACACCTCCTGAATTGTACAATGATTTGTTATTTCCAGCGAGATAATGTACTTGGACTTTTTCAGATTCACCACTCTTAATATTACAGAAACAGAGAGTCCTACAAGCTCATTCTAGCAAGCACAAAAGTTAAAAAGATGGAAATGGAACTATAATACAGAGGAAGATAAAATAGCTATCTTCTTGAACCAAAACTGTCTTGTAGGTACCATACAGTACCTTTTAAATGTATTTGTATTATATATGCAGGGAAATAACTTTGAAAGAAACAATCCACTGAGTATTACTATTTAAAGAAAGGAATACAGTGAGCTTAAAGTCATGGCCCCCAAGAAGCAGCTCAGAGCAACAGCCCCAGCTATTCCTGTGTTGTCTTGCATGAGATGAAAGCTTGTTTTTCCCTCTCTCTGTCGTGTCCCCCCCAGTTTAAAGTTACTTTGTTTAATTCTAAGTTTCTATCCTACTATACCTATGAACAACTCACAATTTTTCCTTTCTCCGACACACAATGAAAATATAGCAAGGGGTATGCTTGTTTCTTCTTACAACCTTACTGTGTTCTGCAATGACATGAACCAGCAGTTTTCCAGGTCTTGTGATTAACTCACTGCGTTTATCTGAAATGGCCTTCCAGCTTCTAACCTAACACACTGCTTAACCTTTGACAGTTATCAATCTCAAAGTATGCACAGTGAACAAATCCGATGAAATGCACAATCTCTGGTGTCTTCATACAGACACACGGTACAATTACAAAGAGGAAAGATTTGGGCTTTGGAACGTTTGCTCCAGACAAACTTCCCCTTCAAAAGACTGCCAGGTTTTCTTGGATCCCTTCTTCGTATCTGAAGGGAGTGGGAGAGGCTACTTCAGCTGTGTCTTTGGCAGAAAATGTAAAACTTTGTGCACTGGCTTTGATAATACTTGTTGCCATCTCACTCAGCCCTGTGCACAGAGATTTCGAGACTCCACATCCTGAAGACCCCCTGATTTAGATCTTAGGTTTTCCTGAACATTGACAGTTGAGTACTTGTATACTTTTAATCGCATCTGCTTTGATCGACTGTCACTTTGGACCCTTGTAGGTGCAAAGAAAAGTCAGCCCAGTGTTTTCAGGAAGCTTTTAGAAAGTGGTCAAACCTTTCATGAGGTGATGCATTGTTTTGTATGCTCAGAAGAGATTAAATCTGTCACAGCTCTGAAGCTTGCCTCATAATTCATACGCCTTATGAGAGAAGTCAGCTTCACTCCGAAGCACTTGTAATTGAGAGCGTTGAGATTCTGCATAAGTTGTGTGCGTATTGGTTCAGCTGTGGCCAAAAATTGAAGTTTTAGACAATTGCAGCAGCCAAAACCTTAATCTCATCTTGCTGCATCCAAACTCCAGTACCTTTCACAGCTCAAGGCGCTATCCCAGCACATCACCCTCAGAAACTGAAGCTTTGCCTATATTTCACCATAACATTTCTGCTTCTTATTGTTTGACTCGAGAGTTTTGGTAATTTATATTAATCTGATGAAGAAAGGAAGGTGACTATATTACTGACTAACAAGCTATATATGCAAAGTACGGGATCTGTTGACAAATTTATCAGAACATCAAACTCCAAATACCAAAGATGTGATTATCAAGAGGACATTAAGAAAATGTGTAAATAGCTGTGACTCTTTAGTATAAAAGATGGAAAGGACAGATACAAGGGTTTATTTTTAATCTACTTAAAGTATAAACCTGTTGATTACATAGAGACAGTAAGAAGAAAAAAAAGATATGGAGACAATTAAAACCTTCCTTCTAAAACTTGGTATAGATTATTCCTTAAGGCTATTTTCATGTATAGTCATATGAAGAAACTATTATGGAAATCAGAGGCAATCTCACTGCAGAGGAGGTGTCTACCCCTTTAATTAGGTCCACAAGCTATAAACAGAGTGGGTAGTGTAGAAACACTAGGGGAGCTCCCAGCTTCAGTGTTGCTTGGTAGTACTGGGTAGCACAAATCACGTTTTCCCTGTGTTACAGCTTATCAGCATTAGTGTGACAAAGAGGAGACCTGCTTCCTTCGCCTTGTTACATCCTGCTTTGCAGGTACTGCATGTTTTGTTAAAAGGCTTGAAAAAGAACAAGTGCCTGTCCATCTCAGAGGTGCCTTCCCCCACAGCAACACAGCAGGTTCAGCTCAATCAGCTTATGCATCACAGGACTGAGACACTCAAAAGTCAGGAAGCCTGAAGTGTGTGTGGTGGACTGAGATACCCCTCTGAGAAGCAGGGTACTTGCTGGCATCAGACTCAGGTTTCAGAGAAGGAAAGCTTCCTAGGGACCCAAAGGGACTGTGGTGATCTCCACTCCTGGACTGAAAATAGTGTTGAAAAGCTGCAGAAGACACGAACGCTTATGCTCATATTGCTGGTAATTCACTAGTACAAAACAACTGTAAACCCAGCTTAATCGGTCAATTAAACTCATTCTTCAGTTGCTTTAGCATCATCAAAGCAGAATAAACCAGCTGGAAGGTACAAGGGTTTCTGGTGTAAAACATCTGGCCATTGCACCATTTGGCACTTGCTATGTCCTGTGTAATAATTTAGCAGTATTTGCCTAAACCAAAACATTTCTGTTCCTTTCTTTAACTCAATCTCAGTGCATTCACATTTAATAGATAATACACTATGCTTTTTTTTTCCAGAAAAATGGCAGAACAAAGACTCTGTAAGAGTGAGAAAATGGAAAGAGATATCCTTAAAAGAAGGGGAAAAGAAATGGTTATGGTCCAACATTTTATTGGAAAAAAGCACTAATGCTCTGCTGCATGTTTTTGTTAAAATGTTGCAATGAAAAAAAAAAAGGGGTGTAATATTTTTATTCTCATTTTTCACACCCAACATTTGCTCTCCTATTCAAATACCAAGTGAAAAAATATTATTACTTTCTGTCCACAACATTCAGCACTGCATTCTTTGAGAGCTTTAAAAACATAAACTAATTTAGTTTTCAAAGGTCTGCATGAGATTAGGAAGTATTACAAACTCTATTTTGTATCTTCCAAATCAGGACACCAGAAGGTTGATAGCCAAAAATCTGAAAAGTTGCTGCTAGTTTTCAGTAGTCAAGTAAAAGAACCTTAGATCTTAAACTGTCCTATGCAATTATCTGTTACATGTTTGTTCAATGTACTGATTAAATGATCCCCACTTGCAGCTATAAGCGTGCAGATTTTTTGCAAGTTCAGCGGCACTTCTCTCAGCTGACAGCAGGAAATGAGGTGGTTCACAGTTAGAGGCTGCTTGTAAAAATACTCCATTTGCTGACCCATCACAAAGCAGCTCTGTGACAAGAACCTCAAGAAGGCAGTCCTACACAGACTCCAGAGAGCTCTCTTCTTGCCCTCCTAGCCTCTTTCTATGCACAGCTCTCACCTTCTGCAACACCTGCAGCAGGGATCCTACAGTGCACCAGCACTTCCTTCTGTGCTTAGCTCTTACCTCTTTTCTTTACTGTCCTCTCCACTACTGTTCTCCTTCCAGCTTCTTTTTTTTTTTTCAGAATGATTCAGCCTAAGGCCAACATGTGCCATGGGAAATTTCAACTTTAACAGTAACAATTCGATGTAATCATAAGCAACTGAAAATCTTTCAAGGAAAACATCACCAGAAGCCTTAACTACAAAGTAGTTAAAAGCTCATCCTATCACAAATGTCTTCCTGCAGACATATGCGCAGCTACACCTACTAATTAGGAAAGAATATAACTGCTTATCTGAACAGCAGAGAACACGACACTCACAGGTGTTTTACTTACATGTACATCATTACATACACATTATTACACTTCCATCACATTAACATGTTCTACCCTGTGAACACCATTTTAAATGTTACCTTGTGAATTTTAAAATTCCTGCCTTCTTTCTAAGGACTACTTTTAGCTGAATGAAATGAGAGTCAAAAGAACGCAACGTACATTTGGAAACCAATGCCTTCGTGTGACATACCTCTCTTCTACTGAAACTTCCTTCAGCTGCTGATGTGGTTTTGTCCCTTCCATTTCTCGGATGCTTACTGCATAGATCTTAGTGGTATAGTCAATTGCTTTTTCTCTTGCAACATCACTATCATAACCTTAGAAAAATAAAACATAAAATAAAACAAGCTACCCTTGTTTCACAGTGGAAGAGTAGAAAACAAGATCTGCACCAATGAAAGGAAGGAAATGAATCCTACCAAGCTCTCCCTACACTGAACTTCATCGCATGAAAGTTTCCAGCCCGCTTCAAGCTAAATGCCTGTGTGAGTCTCTGTGGAACGAAGACTAAATTAAAGGCGCATTTTATACAATCCTTTTTACCTCCATCTTCTTCTGCATCTGTGTCTGATTCTTCACTATCAACCAGCTTACTCTCCTGAATGCCCAAAAACTCTCTGGTCCAGATCATCAAAGCTGTATCAGCACCACCTACAGTCAGCAGCACAGAATCATTGTGTAACCACCGCACGTTGGTTACCTGCGCGCTGTGACCCACATACTTCTTGAATTTTGCATGTTGGCCCTGTAGCACAAAGAATTCGCACGTTAGCGGTCTGACGTATTGCAAACATTGTCTTCCTTAATTCCTTTCCTTGTGCAGTTTCTAATCACAGAAATAAACACATTTATTACCTTCACTGGATATGAAAAAAGCTTCACAAAACCAAAATCATCTCCTGTAGCTAGTAGCGTTCCATCTTTTGTAAGACTAGCTGCATTTACAACGGTGACATCGCTGTGCATGGGCCAAATTCCTTCACAAGTAGGACCAAGAACACATGTCCAGGTATCCCACTCAATCTTCTCTATCTGCAATCAGAATTTCCCCAAAAGAAATCATCTTAATATGTGCTAAATGCGCATTGGTTTCGTGCATATATTTTTCTTTGCTTGATATTAATGTTTTTTGTGTTCTGAGAATCATTGCTTCCAGATTGCTAATATAAACTGCATAGCTTCATCAAAAGGCTTAAAACTTTAAACATTCCCACTTTCCCGAGGTACAGCAAGATTTGGATACATATCTCCTTAAAGATTCTTTGAATTACATGTCCCAAATAATCAACATCATTAAAAGGCAGGTCATGCTGTTTAAAGATGGTTTATAATCTGTATGAACACTGATTACACAGAAACACAGGTGATTGTTCAGGAAAAGGGGACTATGGGAAATGACTGCTATTAAATAAACAATAAATTCAGAGATACAAACAGGAACTTGCAAGTTCTACCATTTACAAATACTAAAACATTAGTTTTAAAACATAGAAACACTACAGAGAATGACTGAAAAATTCTAATTCTAACCCCTGTACTGTAAGAGGAAAAAAAAAAATACACCATTTGAAGACAAAATATGCTAATTTTCAATAGTCCAGAAAAGAAAAAATCCAGTAAGCATAATTCATACCTCTGCAATTCTTATAATATGCCTTTTCCCCCTTGGTGCTTCAAAAAATAGTTGTTCTTTGGCACCAGAATTGACTTGCAGTAACTTTCCTAGATACGAAATAAGAGTTTATGATGAATCTTATTCATTATTATGAATATTATCAACTTTCTTTTAATTGAATGAAAAGATTTCCAGAAGTAAGCTAAGAAATTATCCCCCTGAGAGTTATTCATAGCAGAAGTAAAACGGATGCTTAGAATCACTCTCACGAGAATCCTATACTCCTGATTCAATGCAGAAGTAATATCTCACATACCATCCAACATCCTTAAAAAATCACTGTCTTGCAGCAAATCACTTCCTTCTGGTAAGAACTACTTTGCTTGTGTGTTCATCATGATGATAATGGAAAGTGGAAAAAAAAATGCATATGCTATTAATTCGCATAATTTTCCAAGACAGCTTTGCCAAAAGTTAAACACACTGCAAGCTCCAGCCAGTTTGGCACTGCCTAACTGGCAGGTAGTCCAGCTACACACCAAAAACTGTCCTTGAATATGAAGCCTGCTATACCCATGCAAACACTGTGATTTTGTGAAGATAATCCTGAATGCAACTTGATAGTACGTTAGCAAGCTTGTTCCCGAAGAAGCAAATCAGTTTTACCATATTTCTGATATAAGAAAATTAACATCTTTTTTCAAATTATAACAGCTAATACTAGTGTACATGGCTGTATTTTGACTGGGCATCCTGAGCTCCTGTTGTTGTTAGTGAGCTTGCACTATGTTTTGGGGCTGGCACGGCAGAGGAAGCAGAGCTCAGACACACAGGTGGTCCCACACAGAATCACATTAGGTCCAGGAAGGCTTATTTGCACGAGCTCATTATCCACCCTGCCAGACTTAATTAGCTGTGACAGTAAGGCTCTCTAACTTCACTGCAGTGATTGTCATGCAATGCTCAGCAAAGAAGAAATGAAATTGGACATAAAAGGTGGGAAAGAAAAGTTTGCCACACACTACAAAGCTAGAAAAAGAACAGGGCAAAGAAAAGCAGTGTTATGTTCATAGGTGACATTTTAGCCATATGCTGTCAGCAGTGAAGTACCATGTACTCTGGTACAAATGCTAAGAAGTGCGGATGAATTCCACCAACAAAAGTAATTGCACTGAGCCCATATGGTGCTTGATGCTGAAAAATCATTTGCATCAGTCATTACAGTTTATCTTAGTAACTCATACGAGAGCAGTTTTGTGATACTCCGTTTTACAGGCATTTAAAATGTGTATCTCTGGTCTAACACCTTACCTCTTGAGTCCCAGTCAATGTGGGTGATGTAGCTAGATGCACCTTTACAAATCCCAACTCTTTTGCTGGTAAGTACGTTGTAAATATCTACAAAATTGTCATGGGAAGCCACAGCCAAGTACTTTCCTGATTCTGTAAAGAAGAGACACTGAGGTTATTAAAGGTGTACATGTCATAATTATTGTTATGCATTTTAAATACCATAGTGAATCCAAACACACCAGTTAGGGTGCATACAGCCACACAGAACTGTAAAGCACTTAAATGCATGGAGTGCATATAAAGCCAGTGTACCTTCTGAACATTCAGTCTTTTGTCTAGAAAAGAACAACAAACTCCAAGATAAACACTGCCCTTTCACTTTATCCCCTGATTATACCTCGTGAAAACTTGATATCTGAGATCATTTCCTTTCTGTGGTGAAAGGACACCATGTCTTCAACAGTGTCAGCATTGACCACCAGAAAGCTCCCATCATTCAACCCTACGGCCAAGGCTTTCCCATCAGGAGAAAAGGCACAGCATCGTCCACCTGCAACAGAAAACAGAAAGGACCATCTGAAGGTTTACAGACTTGGGACTGAGAAAACCTATCAACAAACTGCAAGTGGAAGGTTTTTACATCAAGCACATACTTTTAAAATAGAGTTGTTATTTTTGAAAACCAATACATTATGTGATAGGAGGGCTGTAATTACTGTTTAACTAAATGGGAATGTGGCCTCTGGATAGGCTGTTCTTGCATTGACAGTGGTGACGTGGTCAGTCTTGAAATGGGTTTAGGTGCAAATGCCACCTTCCAACTACATTCTAAACACCCCCAACATACAGAAAGGATACTCAGATGGAAAATTCAAAGACTCATTATGGACAGCATAATTACACGTCTTTCAGGGATACTACACTTGAAAGCTTCTTCATTGTATGAATGAATAATGGTTCCTTTCAGTTGGAGCACATTTAAACCAGAGATGTACTACAATTCCTTCACTTACTGTTTGCCTCAACATTATTTCTGACCGTACTCCTACATAGCTATCCTCATCCAGCCCTGACTTTGCCTCTCCAGAACATGTGACTCTCTTTCTCCTCAGCCAGTTAGAGGTCCTATGCTCTGGATCTGTCACTAAAAATGAAAAATGTTCAATTTATAACATAAAATTTCCTGAAGGATATCAATGAGTAAATCAAATAAGAGCAATTTTGAGAAGGCAGCATTTCAACACAGCTCATCTAATTTTGTATAGAGGAAAGGGTAGGAAAACTATTTATTTTCAGAGAAGTTATTATAACACATACTGACACTGAAGGCAGATTGTGCTCAATGTGCAGAAAATGTTACATTTGTCTTTATAAGGAAAGTTTTTAATGTCAGGCACAAATATGCTGGCCTTAAGTATTCTTAGGAAGGAAAATGATTCTGAAATGGGAGGAAAATAGATTAAAGTTAATGTTGTTATTATTATTCATTACAATAGTTTATAGTCCTTTTTCCTTCTACCTTTTTCATTGACTTGACAGATGTCAAAGACAATTTCCTTCCTATGCTTCCAATTTCTTAGTGACCGTGTCCTCTTCCTACCTAATTAATGCCTGTGCTGTGCACTGAATGCAAAGATGAAGCTGTTACAGAAATAGAGTAGTATCATTACTGTCAGTGTAGGGCCAAATGAGAATTACCCTTTTTGAGTTTCCTCACTGCCAGCATGCGGTGTTGGGATGAAAGTTCCCAGATTCGTAGCGTTTTATCATCACTCACTGTTGCACAGACCGGCAAGAGAGGATGAGCTGCCAAGCCCCAGACTTCTCCTTCCATATGTCCCTAAAGGAAATAATTTAAAATAAAACAATGCCTTTGGGTTTATGTAATATATTCCAGCACTTGCCCTGCCTCCTTTTACAAGTCCCAGGCAAAAAGGCTTTCACCACCTCCTCTCAAAAATTTGCCACATTCAAAGAGACCTGCATGCCTGCTCTGTTTTCTCTGACAAACATCTAAAATGTACTCTTCCATAGTCTCCCCCACTAGTAAAACTGTAATCCCTGTTCTTCCAATGCTCTCTCTTTCAGACTTGAAATAAACAGGAAATAGTTATGCCAGAAACAGGACTATATCCTGAAAAACTAATGCGGGCTAAGCTTTCTTCAAGGGTTATGGAACTTTTAGATCCTCGAGAACTTGCCCAACATATACATATTTAGTTCTTGTCATCTTTCTTCAGAACTCAGTTTTCAGACTTTTAAGTCACTCTTCCTGCTTTTTTCTACATTTCTTTAAACTTCCATACAGCTTGCTGGCACTGCATTTCAGGGTTAAATAATTGCCTACTATTCTCAGCCTAGATTTCAGTTTGGTAACTGGCATTTTTATTGAGATGGGAATATACCATCATAAGAAGAAGGGGAGGAACTGTCAGGACATCTTGATTCCATCTTATGTATTTTCTATTTTGGCTCAAGCTGATGCACACAAGCATATAATTCAGGCTGGACAACAATTATAACATGTCCCCTTATCAGAAAACTCACAGCAATTGGGGAATTTTAAGGTAATTTTACTATCTCACAACCTTAATTTTCTTGTGAAGGATGAGACTGCAATTTCAAATTAGTGAATGAGTTAAATAATTTATAAAATACAACTGCACACATTTAGGTCAGTAAGCTGTCGTGCAGGCAATACAATTTGAAAGATTATTTTATGTGACCAGAACTAACTGTAAAGAAAATCACCAAAGAAACAATATTTTTGTAAAAAAACCATGTTAAATTTAGTCAGTTATAGAAAACAAAAGGTAAAAACTTGACAAACTGTACCTCAGTAAATGATATAGACCATTTTCTACATATAGACACTAGGGTTATTGAAGATACTAAACCAAAGCGATATCAAATAGACTGGTGGACACATGAATGAAAACTTTTTTAACCACACTTTGCAAAATATTTTGTCTTGCAAAAAGGTCTCTATGCTTTGCAACACATGCAATGACAACTGCATATCACTGCAGAAAGCTGTGATAAAACAATTTTTCACACATTAAAGTATAGGACCCTTCAGCATACACTATATTATTACAGTAAAAGCAAATGGAACCACACTCCTCTTCATTCTTCATTTTTTATGTTGGATTCTAAACTAAAAGGTCTAAAAAATATGTTAAAAAATCCCATCAGCCTTTGAATTTAATGGACTATTTGTTTTACCTTCAGAATTCTGTAATCCACAGTGAGTCTCAAAGTCATTTACATAAGAAAACCTAAGCAACTTCAGCCTGAGCAAGGAATGCAATGGTGGCCACAGGAAGAAAATAACTGGGAAAATCTGATAATGTCTTGTATTTCTACAGGGAATATTTTGATAAGGAAGATCCATACCTGAACAAGTAGTGTCATGGGGCCACTTTTATCAATTTCAAGTATCTCTCCATTTTTAGTTCCCACTAGTATATGCCCATGTCCTAAACTGATGGCTCGAATAGAGGGATTGTCTTCTAAAAGCAATCCTGGAGAATAAAATATATTAATTTTAGTTTTTTCTTGTGAAATCAAAAAATGCCTCATCTCACCTATAGTTCATCCATGATTAGTTCATGTGATTATCTGTGAATATCACTTTACAGACTTACTGGTGCCTGAGGTAGTACAATTTAACAGGTCTTCCCAACTCACAGGAACACTGGCCTTACTACATGAAACCTGGTCAGCTGAGGAAGCTGTTATACAGCACAGATTTTGGAACAGCCAGACTCACAGGCTTGTGACATTTTTTCATAGAATCATTTCTTCAGTGGAAACAAAACCAAATGTCACAGAATAGAGAAGTAAATAGAAGAACAAACTATAAATTGCAAAGATTATATAAAATACAACTTATATCAATGAAACCAGAAACACAGAGTAGTAAGTAGTATGCTACTGTTCTCTTTGTGTTCAGGTAAGATTTGACACGTATTACTGCCATTTTTCCAGCCAAAAAATCGTACCTTTGGAACTAGCAGATAGTGCAGCTCTTTTAATAGCATATGTCTTCAGGCATCTTTCAAACATATCATCCCACAGAGCCACAATTCCATCTTTTCCACCAGTTACAAACCCCTGTATGATCACAGCATGAAAAACATTCAGAAATGTCAGCACTCAATTATTAACATTTAAAAAGACACGTCCAAAGACAGTTTAAGTTCTCCCCTGTCCTATACCTATGAAGAAAAACATATAAGGGGAGACGATTTAGAGAGTTGTTTGTCTGGTTTTCTAGGGTTATAAAGACTTATAAACATGCAAAGTGTGTATTACTGGCAATAGTCATGTTGAACTGGAACAGTTTTCTGTATGTGGAAATAAGATAGGGAAAAACATGTGTTTCATCCTTAGAAGTAGCAGTAGTTGGCAATAACACATTCTCAAGTTATTCCCAATTCAGTGGATTTAATAGATGCCTCAAACTGAGTTCTAATAATGCATAGGAACCAATCCCTTGATTAATTCCCATGTTAGACTCTCTTTATCTGTGCTGAGTGCAAAACACAGCATAAAAAACTTCCCAAAAGAAAACTAAGTGAAGAGCATGTTTAGAAGATAAAGTGCCAAGATCAGATAGAAAAACTGATAGAAAAGCTAGACAGGGCCAGAAAGGACTGAGACACAGGCATCTTAACTAACCTCAACATACAAAAATGTTAATAGCTAATATTCTTATTCTCATGCTATAGTTTTTAAGGTGAAACTATAATCTCAAAAAGAGTATTCTATCATCAACACTTTCAAATTGCCAGTGAATTTCAAATGGCAAAACTCTGCCCCAACCTCATTTGTGAGATCTCAATAATGTATTTTGCTATAGTTTCTTTTACAAATATATTGATGCAACTGAAGGAAAATACTTTTGCTATTTGGAATAATTAACTTGGAAAACCAAAAACTTTGGATATTTGAAGTCTTGCTTGCTTAAGACACAGTGATAATAGTCTTTCAAAATTCATGTTTCATTTTTTGGGAATTCATAATGCATAAATATTTTGGGAATCACATCAAAGAGTCAATGACTGTTACCTGTTACTCTCCTACCCTCCTGGAGTTTACAAATATGAAAATGACATGCGTGAGCACAGTGAGAAATAAATTCACATATTTAGGTGAGAGAGCTATTGGTCAGTTAATGAGTACATATAATGTGGTGCTTACAAATACACAACTATTAAATAACAGAATTCATTAACATTGGTTT
This sequence comes from Actenoides hombroni, assembly GCA_024336885.1. NCBI lineage: Eukaryota > Metazoa > Chordata > Aves > Coraciiformes > Alcedinidae > Actenoides > Actenoides hombroni. Next base: position 49,835 of record WUAM01000255.1, on the reverse strand, counting down.
TGTGATGTTAGTCACATTCAGATTGATCCAGTGCTACTTGTTTTCTGTTACAGTTCTGTTTATTAAAGCACCTTCAATGTCAGTGCAATGTGGAACCATGTATTGCTTGCAGGTACAAAACCTGAGTAACTTCACTGGCAGATCTGTTAGCCAAGTACTTTTAAAATCCAGGATTGCCACAAAAATACTAAAGGTGAATGGATCGTGTAAGGCAATAAATACCTTATCCAATGCATGCATGGCAAATACAGGTCCATCGTGGGCTTTCACTGTCTTAAGCAACAGAGTATCCTTCCAGATGTAAATGTCTCCAGTAGCAGCGCCAGAGAAAACCAGATCTTCTATTCGCCCATAGGAAACACTCATCATAGTTTCCAATTTCCCAGTAGTTCCAAATGTTCCTCGTTTTGATGTAAAGCCTCCACCTGCAATATAAACTCTTTATTTTTCCATCTGCAGCCATAGTGCTCTAAAGGACAAATGTCTTGACCCCACCACCTCTTGCGATTGCCAAAGTCACGGTAGGTAATAGAAGTACTGAAAACACAGGGCACAAGGGAAAAACATAATAAAAGAAAATCCATCTTGAAGCTCTATTTTTCAGATTATTATTTCCAAGCAAATGATAAATTTTGGTGAGGAATCACATAAGAAGAATTAATACAATGTCTGACAGAATTTTTTTAGAACAGAACTGCCTGCTGAGCTCCTGCCAAGCTTTTTCCCTTTAGAGGTGACCACAACTACAAGCAAGACACCAGAGGTTTGTTTTATTTGTCCACTGGCAACCTGAAAAATCAGACAGCAGTTCTGCAGAATGGAATCACAGGATTTGCTCCTCTTCTGACTGTCAGAGAACCAAACTGCCACAGTCTTACTGTGGTTGAGACAGCTGCAAGTAGCCATATGCACCCATGAACTGGGTGCTTATACACAAAAATACACATACAGTTACAAAATCATATAGGCAGTGCTGTCCTTGCATCAAGTCATCATGTATTGGACAGCTAACATCAGACTGATATTCCCTACTCCACTGAGCAAATCTTTATTCAAAATACACCACTTTATTGCAGAGAGACTATTCTTGGAGTAAGATACTGCTTAATGCAAATTCCTGTCATAGAATTTGGCAAACAGCAATCCAAGTTTATTTAATTACTGTAAAAATAACCTAAACATAAAAAAATACAGAAAAATAAAAAAAGACATTCTTAAATTGAGAGCACCTGAACCACCTGAATGCTGTAAAGTACAGTATGAGTACAGGAACTTTTTAAAGCTATCTAATTTTGAGTTGTGTTGAGTTCTATTTTTAGCTGCCCTTGTGCTGCTACCTTTGCTGAAATTTAAACAAGGAAGATGCTCTCGAGATCTTTTTGCCGCGTACTCGTGCAGTGTGTATAGGATAAAAAGTCACGAAGAACAGAAAATTCCTGAATAAAAAATATCCTCAATCAGAAACCAACTTTTCTGCCTTTCTCAGTTTGACAGAACAGCCTAGACTGAGAGCTACTTCTCATTCCAAACATTTTGCATGTTAATTTGCATAATCATATTTTGTTTTTAAATAATGGAAAATTCACTTTTGTTTTTCATTACTTAGAAACAGAACCAAAATACCTGTGTCATATAAAAAAATATATTAGCTTGATTCTTGTGATACCACATGATGATTTTTAGCGTAACAGATAAAATATAAATTACTATAACTGACCTTCTGCAAAATACCTGGTTCTTTATTTCTTTTTTGTTTTGCCCAGGCACGTATTCTAAGGTCCAGTCTCGAATCTATCTTTCCAGCCTGACACCTTGAAACGTGTGCTTCCATCTCTGGAAGGCACCTCTGATGACTGACAAACAGCTTTATCTGGAAACTGCAGGGTTGCTGAAATGTTCCAGCGGCACCCAAAGTGCAAGCACTTTTAGCAGTGTGCCAGAGGCCCCTCAGATTCTTAGCTACCAGCTGGCATTTTCACAGCAAGGGTCATAAGCTGCCCAAGTGAATTACAGGACTGCATGTTTTCTGAGAGCCAAGGTTGCTTGCTCAGGAGAAATCCTGAATGGTATGACGAGAGTTAAAAAACAATTAACTGGAAACAACTCCCAAAGAGAAAGGATTATTCTGACATTTGCTGAGTCAGAGGCAGATTTTGACCCTTTTAGTGTGTGTGTGTGTGTATATATATATATATATAAAATTGCTTTACAAATAAAACAAACTCTTAACCTGAGAACATGATGTCCTTGTACTAAAAAGATACATATCCTCAAATTAAATTCAAAATATTCAATACAGTACCTGTTTGTTGCCAGAACTTGATGTGCTTTATCCCAGCAGTGACTAGTCTGTCTACATGATGTGGATTACACTTCACTACAAATATTTTATCTTTATGGCCCCTGCAATAAAAATATAAATTAAAAAACACAGTAAAGGTTGACTTGACTTTTCAAACTAATTTGTTTTAAATAGGCATTTCATCACATCAGACTAAGTGGAGTCATTAACAATGAGAGTCTAATCACCGTGACTGTCATATTTTTGGTGCAAATACAATGGTATGGATCTATCACATTATGAGGATTGGAAGACGAGTCACAGAGGCTATGTCTACATTATCTCTACCATCATTACCCTATCTAACAAAAAGTAGATAGCTGTATTTCTAATCTGCAAGAGTTTAGCCTTGGAAGTCTGACCCACAGAGTTGTCAGAATGTATTTGAGCATACACCATATAGGAATTAAACTACAGAAATGTGGTGGATAACAATTGCCTCCCACTGATTTTCAGCTCAGTTAAGTCATAATGAAGAAGTAGGCAACAAAGGTCAATGCAATTAAGAAAAGGTACAAAGGGTAGCATAAATATTTAAACGGATAAGAACTCAATTAATAAATATTTAAAATCCTCTGTCAGGAGGAAAAATGAGGTAGCCTTCAACCTACCGTGCTTCAAGAGGGCAAATTAAATAATCATAGACTCATAGAATGGGCTGGGTTAGAAGGGACCTCAAAGATCGTTTAGTTCCAAACCCCCTGGCATGGGCAGGCACATCTTCCACTAGAAGCTTCCATAACAAATTATAAAATTATAATTTAGGAAACGGTTAATTCAGCAGCATATACACCTTCAAATTTAGTTCTCAGGTAATTAAAGTTATTCTTGTTGGAGGATGTATTTATGGGAATTTTAGAAGTTTATTTTTCACCGGTGCAAAATATATTCCCAGATGCAAAGTCATAAGTATTTCTGTTTTGTTTTATAAAGAGCCAAAAGCAGAAATCACTAGCTCTTCAATATGAATTTTCAGGTTTTGTACTATGTTAATGTCACTTTCATGACAGGTGTAGCAGTTCTGGAAAATCACATGGTTCTGATAACCCTCTTGGTTTCAGTAATTTTTTTGTCAAATCAGCCTGGATCAAACCAGACCTTTGACAGCTAAGTACATCTTCCCACAATTCCTCTTCTCCCGTTCCTCTGCTTTGCTATAAATGATGCCCAGTCTTTCAGTTCAGGCTGGTTATAATGCTTCTTCTGGAAGCATCTAGTGCACAGGCAAAATGCACCGTTTGGAGTCCAAAAGCAAACTACGTGCATCCGAGCACAGGTGTCTCCTGTAAAACAACAGCAGGCATCTGCCTGTGCGATAGGATGAATAGTGCTGACACATGAGGTCGAGGCTGTATGGCCTACGTTTCCACCCCACTTTCCTGCAATGGTCAGACCAAGCCACATATACAAGCCCACGTGCCCTTGTGTTCCAAAGGAGTGGCACAGCACATTTTCTTTCACAGACTGAAGAAAGAAGAAGAGCGTGCTGGTCCCTGATTTAGATTGTAAACAACTTTGACAATGCTGCCCTCAGGTCCCACAGGGACTGCAGCCCCCTAACACAAACCACCAGGATCAAGCAGGACCAGCGCTGCCTCAGCATGTAAGGCATGAGAAGCAAGTGAAAGAAGCTCAAATATGTTTTGATCCTAACAGCGTATGCTTACTCAATAAGGATTTTAATAAAACTAGACAGAAGACTGTGGAGCCAAGATAGTGAAACAAGCTCTATAATTTCTCTAGTGAGCAATTAAAACCAATACATAAGAGTATATTTCTGAATATTATGACAAGAAAACTGAGAAGTCATGTTGAAATAAATCATCCGAAGATTAAGCAAGAGAATACTCACAAAAAGTAAATTTAACTACAGAATAAACGTGATGAATGTTTGTGCATAGTAAATGTACATTCCATTTTTCAGGTTTAGCCCATTAGTTCAATTCTTCTTGCGGGTCTACGTAATTGCAAGGAGTCCTTCTATTCTTCTATGCTAAGGCCATGTGAGGCTCATGTCTAAAATTCAGATATAAACTCTCCTGCCTGGTTTTTTTGTCTCTCTCTTTATGTCCCACTGCACCTAGTGGAATGGGGGACTTGTCTTCAGGCACTGCTAAAACATAAACTATCATTTGATTTGAAACTTTTAGAAGATAAACTACTTTTCATGCTGTGAGGACCTTGCGTATTTTCAAAATAGTAGATTAAAACCAATAGTAGATAAATTGGGTACATATAGTATTATACACAGAAAAGAATCTGAGTAATTAATCTTTATCTCTCCTGTGAGCAACAAGAGACAGGTAGCTATAGAACCCATCATTATCTAGTTTTTAAAAGCTTAGAGAGTCTCTATGGGAATATATAGGGTATGTAATATATAAAGTATTTCTTCACTTGTGAGTCTGAAAGCACAATCTCTCTGCAGACAGTAAAACTAGGATTGGAAAGCAAATGAACATGTCATGTTTCACAACAGAGCACTGTTGCTAAGCAAGTCTTACGTCGCAAATTTTAAATAGGACTTAAAATCTTGCTGCCTAATAAACTGTCTGTCTGAGACAAAATTTTATAGCTAATATAGATTATGGCACACACACACTTGGATCAAAACGTTTATTTATTCAGTAATGATAGTGGTGACAGGAGAAAAGCTCACTATTTCTCCTGGAAAATGTCACAATAAAAATAGTGATAATAGTGTAATACGTACATAAATCACCTCTGGCAGGCACCTTTTTTCAGTTACAATAGTAATTTCAACTGATCAATGCTAGGTGTTACATGGTGGCAGGCAGCATACGAAACAAACTCTTTACCTTTCTGGTATGTAAGTCCATGCTTACATGAATTCTACACAATTCTAGTATCTTGACCTCAGAGATATGTTTGATTTGCTGGACAGAAACGAGGTTCTCAAATAGTTTGATTCTTCTAACATGTACAACTAGTTTAGTATAAAGAAAAGGTTGTGATTCAATATTTTAGAAGGAAAAAAGAAAACATGTAAAATGTAATCCAATCTTCTTCCCAACATTGGTCCCTCAAGCAATTGTAAACTCTGCTGCAGGGTTATTAGCTCAGCTTTCCGTTAGTAATTGCAAAGAGCAAGTATCTCAGAAAAAGCAGACTCGGAAGGCAAGATCAGTAGACCCTGAAAAATCTATTTCTATCAGAGGAACGCTTTTTTCTTTTTAGAATAGTGATCTGCATATATACATTGAAGGAACTCAGAATATCATCTAATGCATAAAGGAAAATGTGACATCTCTGATGACTTCTCCCATAAATCAGGAAATAAAGCTGGGAGAAGATATTAACTTGACTGGAAAATCACTAAATAAGCTATGATATCAATGTAGCTTTCCTAACAGAAAGGCCAGTGAGCTCCTGACAGAAACAGTTCACAGGATTTCCAAACGCTAAGCTGTAGCTCCCAAGGTTTTTTAATCTGGATATAATCGCTCTGAAACACCATTCTGTTTTCAGAGAGGCATTCTGGTTTTTTTGCTATGTACAAAGTAATACATGTGAATGATATTATTTGGAAAAATGTAATCACAGGGCACATTTATACAGAGATGTGTTCTTACCTGGTTGTCGCTAGCTTTTCTCCTTTTTTCCAATCCCAAAACACAATGGCATGATTATCATCTAGCCCGACAGATGCCAGACATTTTCCATCAGCTGTAGAGAAGGAATACTTCATGTTAAAGTTGCTAAGGCTTTAGCTGAAAATATTACAGGCGACGAATGCAACAAATATATTGCAACTTGAATTTCAAATGATGTACTATAAATGAAGCAAAAAAAGGAACTAGTACTTTGAGAGACCAGGGTTCAGATTCACTGATGGTGTTCAGTTTCTAAAACAGACTGGTTTACTTTGTTTTAGAATTAGTTTGCTTAGAATTTAGTTTGCTTTAGAATCAGTTTGACCTGGTTTAGTTTTTTCATATTTGTACTCCTTACCAAACCACTGGTCTTTCCCAAAGGTAGACACAACACATTCATGAGTGTCAAGTACAAGGAAGGTAGAGAGGATCAAACGAGACAATGAAAATCCATTTCATAAAGTCCAAGTACTCCAAAATCACATTACACTTTATTTGAAATATTTCTGATCAGATGATAGTTCTTCTCTTTTGCTTGAAATGGTGGCAAGAATTAGTGTATAATGAAATGGGTGGTTAGAAGTTACTAGGCAATGTAATGGAACTATAAATGTGATAGAAGATTATAAGGCTAAAATTAACTGATGGCTACCATCTCTTCTACTGCAGGAAAGATGCAATGCTATTGATAATGAAAGGAAGAAAAGCAAGAAGAGAGTATCATAAATGATTCAACAGTACCTAGGCATCTTTGGTACATGTATGAAATAACGATAAACTGGACCATTGTTAAGAAACTTTTAGAGACAAACTACTGTCATAAAAGTTTGAAAATTTTAAAAAAGTAAGCCATAATTACAGAAGTATGTGATAGAAGAATTGAACTGTATAGGTTGTAGCAGGAGCTGATTACCTGATATTTTTTTTAACTGAAGAAAAATTAAAAGTGGATGAAGAAGAGAACTGAGGAGGTGGCCAAAAGAGTGAATGAAAATAATGATTTGAGAATGTTACTTCTTGGAGAAGTTAACAGATGTTATGGACTCCGTGCTCAAGCATATTTGACTTCAAGAATGGAAACAGCGCCACTGGTAAAACTCCATTAGAACTACTTCAAAGCTCCTAAGGCTCAATAGGTCCTCACAGCTAGAATGGGCTCACTGTATTTAGCGACTGAGTGCTACAAGAAGCAAGTCAAGAAGGAGAATGGACATCACAGAAAGAGGAAAATGTTCACAGTGAATGACACAGGCCTAGGTGGAAGGAATGTAAGTAGGAAGGAAGGAATGAAGATGAAAACCAGGACAGGAAACCAAAACTGAGCAAAACTGAACACAAAAAAAAAGGAGGAAAAAAAAAAAAGATACAAACATGGAGATACAAGAAGTTAATGAGAAAGGAAACAAAAGCAAAGGATAAAGAAAGAATGATTCTACAATACTTGTAGTGAGATAATACGCTATGAATAGCTGATACAAAAGGTAAATATGCATTTAAGAAAGAAATGGAAGGTTTTATGCACTAACATGGGCTATACCCTCTGATTAATATCCAAAATTATAGATGTTAAATTAACCACCAGAGGGCACAAACAAATGTCAGATGAATGCAATTATAATCTTCAAATCGTAACGTCATCAGAATGGTCCTACAATCTACTTTCAGAGCTAGGTTACAGGCCACAGAGGATCAGCAATTTCACATTTGAATTCCAGCTTTTGGATGAACACCGAGGCTCCTCTTCTGATAGTGGAATATGACTCAGTTCCACAGACTTATCTTTGGGGAAGTAAAACTTTTTTCATATAGTCCTGTCTCACAAATGTGATGTCTGTCTTAATGAATTTTTACCACATTTCTAGAGAGAATATGAAATAAATTACATTGAATTGAAAAAAAAAACAACAAACCCAAAACAGAATTAAGAAAAGGATAGTTAGGCCAGAGTAATCCCCTTTTGTTTTCAAATAGAAAAAGGAAGAATCGACTTGTAAGCACTTTTATAAAGACAGAAAAGTATGTAAATCACCATCTTAAGGATGATGTTGAATACAGTAATTACCCTTTGAGAACTGACACAAACTTAGGTCATTAATCTCACAAAGACAAGTAGCAGAAACAGCAGACAACTGTTTGTCACATTTATTTCTTCTGTAAATTCACTGAAAAATGTGGAATTGTTAGCAAATTTGAAGAATTGTATAAGCCTACAGATGACATTTCCGTCCATTTAAACACTTCAAAGTCACCATTTTGACTGCTTTAAAATTATTACATCACCATAAAGACAGCCACCAGAGTCCTAGCTGTGCGCTTGGTATTATATATCAGATATAAAAAAAATAAAATAAATCAGTTATTGACTGATTGAGAAAATACCCATGACTGACTCTACTACACACATTATTTTAACAAAAACTGTCAGCAGACTTTTATGTAAAATTTGTACTGGTTGTAAAATTGGCTAGCTATTCAAATTAAAGTTTCATCATAAGGACTGCTTTTTAATTAATCGTTTAGATAAATATAGTTTGTGGCTTACCTGAAAAATCCAGTGCACACACTCCTCTTTGATGCTGGCCTTTGAGCAACGATAAACATTTCAGTGTCTGTGTGTCCCAAACATGGATAACAGCATCTCTTCCAACCTAAATCAGAAGGTTAATCAGAATATCTCCTCATAGAATTTCAAAGCGCACCAATATCAGTAATTAGCACTATCATATCTTTGAAACACTCCAGAGGTAATTATTTTTCCACTTGCTCTATTTTACCTTCCTAAAGATCTAGCTTCTCTTTTAGAGAAATATCAGTAGACAGTCTCTAAGAAACATCAGTATTTAGTATGATATTAGTGATATAATTTAGCATGATATATTAATATATGCGAACATACTAATATATCATATTCACTACCAGGTATCAGTAGAGTGCCCAACATAAAATAGTCATTATCTGATTAAGGCTTTTGAATGCTACTACAATACAAAACTACTGAGACTGGTGAAACCCCCAAATCTCCCAGGACTTAGATAAAATACAGCTCCTGCATTGTACAGATAAAAGCAGAGGTTCAAAGTGAATATAAGATTTTTTTGCAAGGCCACAGCGTAAGACTGGCAGTTTTGCTGTTATACAGGAATGATTTAATAATCACCTCAAGCAGTTTCCACTCTAGCACTCCCCAGCAGTTTGGCAGGGATATAAGAAACAACACGAAGCTTACCTGTATTTAGGAGGAAACAGTATACGGAAGGACAAAGAGAACCACATTTTTTCTAATTATATATTGTAAAGGGAATTTATTTCCATATTTTGCTAACATCATCAGTTCTAAACACCCACCTGTCCAGTAGCAACATAGTCTTTCACTGGGTGAATGCTTAGGCTGAGGATGTCGTCGTCGTGACCAAGATACAGCCTTTGAGTGTGTTGCTGCCTATTATATACAACAGCTACAGCAGCAATATGATACACCACTTCTCCAGCTTGGGTGTAGAACAAGTTATTTCGACAGTCATAGCCTCTATAACTGAAAGAAATAGAAAACAAGTCATAATCTGTTTCAAAACTATCCTGGTGATTTGTTTAACAAATTGTGCAGATAATTTGTGCATTAACTTGGAAAGAGTACAGCTGCGGCGACAACTTGAGCTCTAAACTATCACCACACACAGGCAGAGAGAGACTGCCAAGAGAGCAGGCACTCATGAGTTTTCAGATGGTTTACTTTGCACCTAACTCCTAAATTAGTACTGATTTCACAAAAGAAAAGCCAATCAAAAAGCAACCAACCAACAACAACAACAAAATTCTCACAGGATTGTATCCAGGTAAGTTTTACAGGGAACTAGATTCAAACAGAAATCTATCGGGCATTACAGCTATCATGATCAGTTTAACAGAGAATCTTTGCTCCAGGAAACATAAGGTGTAGTCAACAGCTGGTTGAAAATGTAATTTTATAAAATGCAATGCTGATGTATTATTTATTATATGGCTCAAGTATTATAACCATCTCTTGTTCCTTCCTTAATAAACACAACCGAAAAAAGAAAATCTATGTCTGATATTCCAAAAAATAATAATGACAAGCAAATTAATTTTGGTAAGCACTGAAAAGTGCTTTGCTAAACACTCTGATGTGAATTAACATTGCTAGGCTGTTTTAACAATCAGAAAAAGCAAATACTATCTCATATTACTCTACCCGTGTATAAACTGTAACTTTAAACTGTCCTCAGGCGCTCGCTCTCTTTTAAGGAAGGGCACAGAATGGTTTTTCTCTTTACTTTGCTGTTTCAGCTGAGGTAGGTCTTCTTTGTAAACCTGAAGAATAATTGTTAAAGTTAATGGCACATCCCTAGTTTTCTAAATATTTGTATATATGAATAAAAGTGATTTTTAAGTATTGAATTTTATATACATTAATGTGATGTTCAGTAGTTACAACACAGAGTAAATCACTCTTGCTCCCTAGAGAACTGCAGATAGTAATAAATGTTTTTTCAGACAGTGGAGTCCTCTGACATGTGAGCAGCTCAGAACATGACTCTGGAGTAGCGGCAGCAGAACCTATTTTTTCTTGAAGACTCCAGTGTCACATAGTGAAAAGGAATATAAATATTGACTGGAGCTCTTCAAGTGTCTTACCTTCAGATGTGCTTCAGTGTACATACTCAAAGCTGAACATAATGAATTAATTCTATCTAGGGATTATGGTGAAATATACAGTAACCAACTGCACTTAAAGGGATTTGTGAATGTGTCCAGAATCCCAAAGTAGAATTACAGTTGTATAAATACACTAAAGACACAAAATACTATACCCTTAAATCTTTCATCAATGCTGAAACTTTGTGGAGCTGCTAAAGATGTTTGAAGCATCTTCAAAGCTGTGGCATCAAACAAAATCCATTATAATGCTGAAAGTAGAGCTTTTCTGTGCCTTCATTTCTTGGATTTTGCAAAAGGACAATGAAATTGCCATTCCCACAGAAATCTACCTGGCTGCAAAGATGGAGTACTGGCTTTTTACTAGAAAGGTGTTCACAGAACAGGCTGAGCTTTGGAAATGGCAGCCAAACAAAGCCTTATCATACTGCATCTGTCACTTGTATATATTGTACTTTTCTCCCAAGTGTTCTCATCCATTTCCTCTGGCTCCTCAGTGCTACCAATGAAACAGAATATAGGATCATCATTTTCTAATGCATCTCAAAATCTAGTACCCTCTACACTGCTTCACCCATAGCATCAAAAGAACCCACAAACCCAAACCCAATTCTCAAAATAACATTAATGTTTTTGCTTCCACATGTTTTTGTAAATTATTTCCTTTAACAAAATGAAAAGTGCAACTTATGCGTGGGGTTGTCTCACACTTCCTGTGTATGATTCTATTTTAAGTTGCTTTTTCATGCATTGACCTGCTTGAAATATTGCTGTTTAACTGCCTACAACTACTTTTTTACTTTCAATTTTTAAACCCAGATGTCCTTTTTGACACATAGACAGTGTGAAGGAGGATGCTGACTGATTTGAATACAAATGGAAAATCAGGAGAACACAGAGGAGAGGAGGAGAGGGATGGGACAAGCACTCCATTGAGACTTGGAGTAAAAGAGAGGGGAGGGAGAAAGATCGACAAAAACCTTTGTTCCACTTGGCAAACATGATCAATCTCTGTAATAAAGCTGTAAAATAAGCTGTAGTCAGAAAGATCTATGTAATTTATTGCAGAATCTTAGAAAGTGAGGTGAAAAGATGAAGGATGGTCCTTGGCTAAAGCATGGAACATTGGAGGTTATCATCCCACATTCGAGAAAGAAGCTATATATCAGCCTTTAAATCACTCAAACCAAACTGAACCAAGCTTACCACATATTTCTCATGCTTAGTATAATATCCTGGGACATCTGGTCTGAGGAGGCTCTGACCTTTCACCATTACAACTGATTAAGGTAACAGGACAAGGTGACAAGTAATATTCTATTCATAATGACAGTAGCTCCTGAAAAATCATGCCCTAGATATTTTTAAATAGAAGTGAAAGTCCAAAGACAGACAACAGAAGTTGATGTTTCCTTTCCTTCAAAACAAGGATAACAGCACCCTTCCACATCATAGACTGTTAAGAAGATCAGTGTTTGCAAAGCACTTGGTATCATGAAGGGAATGAAAAGAACTACAAGAAAAATAATGCTGTCTTCAGAGACACGTTCAAGCAGTGTGCAATAAAGGCAGACAGGGAACAGCCTGATGAATGAAAAAGGGTTGAATAGTTTCATTTTAGGTAAGAACTAAATATCCCATACACCAAATGAAGCAGAAGTCCTGCAGAAATGTGTAATTATAATCCAAGCACCTAGAAAGGGCAAAACCATATTTTATTATGGCATTTTCTAAACTTTGTGTAACACTGTGACTTACATAATGTTTTCTAATATAGTAGTGTGGGTGCAAATTGTTTTGATGCAGGTTGGGTGAAACCTCACATCAGGAAGCAGCAAGGTAAAAGGAGGCAAGTGCTGAGCATCATAACAAAGCAAGTGAGTGTCCTCACAGAGAAGGGTGCAGTCCCACAGTGCCCACCAGATGTGAGCAGAGCAGATTTGGTGACTGTAATGAAAGTCAGGCCACAGTCCTGACCATCAGGCAAGCCCATAGCGACAGAGCATAAATCATCACTGAAAGACCAGGGTAAAGAGTGAAATGGCATACTACCATTCCTGAAAAAAATCCATGCACTAAAGAATAGTTATGTGATTTTTTTTATTTTTTTTTTTCCTTGCATGGAAGCAATCTATCTTAATTTATCTCAGAACAGAGTTGTACTGAAAATACACACACAAAAAAAGAAGCATTTTAAGAGATTATTAGATACCAGTCTGACTTGGTTCCCATAAACTAAGGCAATTTTAATTCTTGGACATGGTTGCCCTTGGCAATAGAAAAGAATCTGTTGCAAATAACTGCATTATACAGGCTTCATATTCATCAAGAGTATTCTGCTTTGAATATGCAGAAGTCATATAAAAACTCTGTGAGCTGCATTCTAAATTGGGATTCTAAAATTGATAGGACCAAAAAGTCTTCTCTAACACTTACCATGGGAATGGGAATAGCAATAAGCTCTCAAAAAATCTTGTTTAATTTGGTTATTTTAAGATATATTCCTTATTCTAATATCTTGTAGTATATATGCTGATCTTTTGTCTCCAAACCCTTTTAGATTCTCATCTCCATCTAAAGTAAACTCTGTTTTTATGCATATTGGTTGCATAATCAGCTGAATACTGTCAAAATAATCTTCCTAGAGTAGTCTGATGAATTAGCTGCAAACTTCTTTTACTTCTCTTAACTGAACAGTCACAACAAATTGTCAGGTAATTGGCACAGTGTGTTAATTTTCACTCACCTGGCGATCATAGTTGATTTGAGCTTCCTGCTCAATGTCAGAATCTAACTCTGGCACATCAGATAAATCTGAATCTGATTCTTCACTGTAGGAATCAACTCCACCCTCTGCATAAAAAAATACAATGAATAATTAAAATAAATAAACATATTGGACACATATAATCACAAGAAAATAGTATGTGATGTTTTTATATAATTTAGACTATGTGCAAAGCAGTATTCAAGAACTTTGGAAGCTTAAACAGCTTGTAAAAGTCATGAGGGCTGACTGAATGTGTCAGGTTCCATTTCTGTTTCTCCTGTTTCAGTGCCTGGGGCAGGAAGGTAGCAGAAGGAAAGAGAGTAACTGAGTAGCTGCTGGTACATTTCCGCCATCTGAGAGAATGCTGTTTTCTTAATAGGCTTTGGAGTGAAAACATACAGAAACAGTAAATAAAAACTTTCAGTGTGATCACTTTCTGTGTTTAAAAAGATTTGCTGTAACATAGGTGTTTTACCAAATAGTGCAGGTACACACTGAAGTTTTGTCCTCGCTGAAGGGAATTCAATTTTCAGCAACTGTCACTATGTAGCTCATAAGGCTTTCGTAGAATATTATAAGTATCATGAATATAAAAAGAAAAAAATTCTAAAGCACAGCTATCACATACATATGTGAAATTGCACTGAAAATATAATGGAACAATTCAACATGTGTAGTCATACTTCTGAATGCAAGTTAGATGGCTAATTCTGAAAATTTAATATGGTCAAGTAATCTTCCTCTAAGTGTCTTTTTTTCACATACTTTGATGAATACTCCTTGTTTATGGCTCAACATGCAATAGATCAAACTGCAGAAGAGTTTTTAATGCATCTCATCTGAAACAAACAGTTGCCTATGAAAACTGTCCCATACATGCCGAGTATATCTAATTCCAGGGAATTATAATAAATATCTGTTAATTCAATAACAGCTTTTCCACTAGCGCTGCATTCTATTTTATTTAATAAATACTTCAGAAGAGATTGTTTTTACCCTGCGGAGATGTTTCAAGGATGCCATTTGTTAGCCCTTCTGGAATAAATCGCCACTGAAAAACAGAGTGGTCGGCACCTCCTGTACTTAAAACCCACTGGAAATCATGGGACCAACGGACATTAGTTACATGTGCTGAATGGCCAACATATTTTCTAAATTTAGCTCCTAAAGAACAAAAGTAGAACTGTTAGTATGTAAGAAGAGAAAAAATAAATATTGAAACTAATAAAGTTAGGTTTTTAATGGAAACACGGTCTAAACACTCTTACGAGAACTGAAAACCAAAAAATACTTAAATGGCTTTTTGATATTCTGATACTAAAAGTAATTATAATATAACGCTAAATAGCATAAACCAGTATGAATGACACATTCACTTCAGTTTTCAGAAAAAAATTATCCTAAATCTCAGCAGGAAGTACCAGATACACACAGGATTTAATTTTCACCTTTATGGCCATTATACACATGTATTATGTATTGCAATATAAACATAAATTCAAACTCACTATAGGAAAATATACTGCTAAGATAACAAATTAAACACTGAAGATCATGGAAAATCAAAAGGTTGCTTTATTTAGTTTTGCTGGATTTATGCACAGTACAATGCAAATCCTGAGGAGACAATCTACGTTAAAAGCTTATGACAGATATGAAGCAAATAGTACACACCAAATATTGCATTCTTCAGAGACACAAAATACTGCCTTACCTTTCTTTAGGCATGGAAATCTGAATAATTTAACGAGTCCAAAGTCATCTCCAGTCACTAGCACTGAGCTGTTGTAATTTCCATCCACAGAATTGACATCTGTAATGTTTGTGTATTTTGGCCAAATTCCGTTCACTTCAGATCCTATCACACAGGTCCATGAGGCCCAGTGAATTCCTTTGATCTCATCTTTGCTAGTTAGATGCTTCCCAGCTGAAAATATGCAAGTGAATAATCTGTTTAGTCATCTGTTTTTCAGCAAAGTTCATTTCTTTTCATCACATTTAGCCGTGTATTCTTCTTGGGATTAGTCTTTTAAATTCAACAAATTATAAAGATTCATGATTGTATTAAAAATAACTATAATATCACATTTGTGGTATTTGATGACATCACACATCTTACAAGTTCTAATGCAGCTGAACATAAGCATGCTAAATACATACAGAAGCTGAAAAACATTAGATGTTTATGTGAGTTCCAGTCAAGAAACCCTGCTTGCAGATCTACTATTTATACCACATTTCAGTTGTTCTTTTCAACACTGTAGTTCCCTTGTTCATACCATGAGCCACTGGTAAACTTACATGGCATCTTGTAGAACAATCTCTCTCCCGCACCATCGTTGGTTTGCAGGAATTTACTATCCACAGACCAGTCGATATGAGTTATAAAACTAGAAGATTTGTTGCATTCTCCTATCTTTTTGTATCGCTGAGCAACTGCATAGATATCTACTGGGCCATCGTTCGAACCCACAGCAAGGTAAGAGCCATCTGGTGAAAATTTCATTTCATGGATCACTTCTTTTCGGTCTTTAATATGAACTACTTCTGTCATGTCTCTGCAAGAGCCAAGAGTAAAAATGTGAACTGTAAACTTGGAAACACACAATCCACAAATATTTGAGACAAACGTTAAGATAGATGCACTGAATAATTTCTACAACAAAAAGTAGATTTGACAAAAGTATCCTTTGTGTTGAGAAGTTCCTATTGCTTTCATTGGTTAGAAACACACCTTTAAAGCAAAAGTTAGAAACAACTTTACCGTCACTGACACTCTTCATCCTATTCACCTAATTTCAGCTGTAAAATTGTTAGTTGTCTAGTTTAACTAGAGCAGACTTTTTTTAACACAGACAATAGAAAAAGAGTTCTCTCTAAAGAGTGATTACTCTGTCTTTCATAAGACTGTGCTGAAATGGTCTTTGAGAGATATCTATTTCTTCACATTGACTCTTCTGGGGAGAGAGAAGACTCTTCTGGGGAGATCCTTCATGACCAAGAAAAAGGAGAACAAAGATTCGTGTCACTGAGTGCATGATTCAAAGAAATGCCAACAAACTGCATTGCCAATGTCCACGACCAGGGGCTGTATATTTGTTACCCTGTCACAGAAAAGGACCAGATGGAGAAGCAATTGCACTCAGAGCCTTACACAAGAGTGTTGCCACTCTTCCAGGAATAATGCTGGGCTTATCGCTATCAACCTCCGCCAGCTGAATCACAAATAGTGTTAGGTATCAGGGAAATTAGCAAAGACAAGATTATTGTGAGACAAAGAAGATTAACTTCTTTAGAGAATACTAGTCCTTTAATGGATTTTAAATTAATATGAACAGATCAATTTTGTTTAAGTCATTAAAGCAGTGCATTACAGGAGTGTTCATACATCCTCCATCGATTACAGGCTTCTCCCTCCTATCAGCTACTAGTTCTAAGTATTTTAAATATGCTAACCAAACATATGCAGTAATATTAAGGAAGCAGTAAACTCTTCCAAGTATCAATTAAAACAGTTTATGTGCTTTGAAATCATACTATTTTCTTTGGCTGTTTCACGCTATGGCTGATTTTTACCTGCTTTTGTGTGTTTTCCATAATAGTATTCCAGACAGAAAGTGCCTACTGCATAAGATGCATTTATGCAAAAAAAGGCTTGTCATCTACTATGAAAAGCAGAATTCACATATAACTTGAAAATGCTTAAGATTATCTTTCAATCACTGATTATTTTGCCCAGTATCCATTCTTGTATAAGACAGGAAAAGAACAATATGATCAGGGAGATACTTTTCAAAAACTATGTTATCTCTGTTATGCACATTGCTTTTCACAAAATATCTGTATAATTGCAGAATAAATAAATTTTTTAAATGCCAAACTTTAAAATCTTATATCAACATTATTACTATGAGCTAATATATTGAATTAAATAAAGAATAGGATTTCTCCTCACTGCCAAACTACCATCTTTTCAAACGCCAAGTGATACCACGGAAACGTATGTTCAATTTTTACTCTTCGTTTCTCATAAAATATCCAGCGATCTGTTTTTTTTTCTTTTTATACAAATAAGAGATGTTATAATACAATCTTGAGTTACTCAGGAAAAAACCTGCTAACGTGAGAAACTAACATAAGATTTTCTCACCTTACCTTACTCGAAGAACAATGAAGGAGCCATCCTTCATTCCGAGTGCTAACTGCGATCCATCAGGACTGAAAGACACGCTCCGCACTGCTTCTTCCATGTTACAACGAGCTATCAAGGCATGGTCAGCAAGACTCCACAATCTGCATCCAAGGAAATGGAACGTGGTAGCAGATTTTTCCTGACTGCATGTTTCAGTGTCATCAAGAGTAACAACAAAAAGCTTAACTTAATTGGCAAAGGCCCATTTGCATGTGCACCTTACATTAAGATTTTATAAGGTATTGAGTTCCTTTCCAGCCATGGAATGAAGATAATTTCATGGACTTGAGCTCACAGACTTACAGAAATGTAGTTTTTAGAAACTCAAAACTGCTTATCAGTCTAGAAGAGGAAGAGGGTGTACAATGACTGCCTGAATCAGTACAGGGACACAGAATTTTCTGACAATGGCACTGAATGTCTTGGCAAATAATATCAAATGAAGATTTCAGACACCTTCAAGTGAAGCTCCAGGTTCAAATTTCTTTAAAAAATAAAGACATCTCTACTGTTCCCAATTCTAGCATGGATGACACCTCAGACCTGAACATGTATTTGTGACAGCAGAAAACAGGGTGAACCTAAACTACATAATCATTTGGGGTTATCTCCGGACTTTACTCATCTGTTATAATAGAATTCCTCTAGATGAATAATGAAAAAATGCAGTTTCTGTAGACAGAAAGGGTCAATGCAGATCAGACTGAAATTTTCACTGAGAGTGGAAGTAACAGTCAGCAAGCATAAAAATCCCAACCATGGGGAAAATTTTCTTGTTGTAATACTGAACAAACTAGCAGACAAAACTGCATGCTGATTCACTCACATAATTTTAAATAAAAAGAATCAACAAATAAGCTATGCCATAAGATGGAGAAAGGCAAATGATGTACCTATATTTTTAAGAAGAACTGGAGGGAGTTTCCTACATCACTACAAGCTGGTTAGTCAGATCTCAGCAGGATGCATACAAGACCTCTTGGGGTAGAGAATTCACTCAGCAATACGCAACTACTTTTCTTTTGAGGACAGTGTTATAAATCTAATACATTTGTAAAAGATTTATAAGATATTCAGTAAAATATTTAAATACTAGCATGTGTGATTATTGGTTGAACTCAAGAAAATGACAATTTGTACAAGAACTGTAATGTGATACTGGATGAAGTTTAATAGCAAGCTTTGCAGAAAGAAACAATGAGGCTGGGTGGATTTCTAGGCACAAGCTTTGGAATAGTAACATTTAATATTTTCACTGAAGACACTAGCACAAAAGATGAGAATGCTAATGGACAGCAAGCTGGGAGGCACTTGTGAACCCAGAAAGGGATTTCTCATACTGGAAGAAGCAGAGGTTTCTTGATGATGAAACAAATAGACATGGAATGAAATTTAACCAAAGCCCATACTTTCAGAGCCTTACGTCTAGCACTGTGCTGTAAGCTTGAAACACAAGTGGAACCAGCAAAAAGGAGCAAGATCTCACACTGTTTTTTAATTATAGAATGACTATGATCCATGAGTGAGTTGCAGACAGGAAAAGGGCAATTTGATCCTAAAATATATCCTGGGCATTATTACAGGAGGTACACAAAAACAGTAGCACACAACACAGTGCACTCATCTGGCATGTTCTTTATGAATTATCTCAAGAAATCAGAATAAAAACAGGAACAGATGCAGGGAAGGATTATAAGGATGATTAAGAGAATGAAGATTGTATCACATTAAAGAAGACCAGAAGAGTTTAACTTTTATACCTGAGTGAAACAAAAGCTGGGAGGGGATAGTATTGCTTCCAAAAACACTTCAGTAGGATAAGTGTCAAAGGAGAAAAAGTTATGTTGAAGGACCGTGTTGGCACTAGAACAAATAGCATAAACAGAACATGAATATAGCCTGAAAAGAAGGAAGTTTCTGATCACTCCAGCACTAACATTTAGATACAGCCTTGAAGTAAGAGCAACGGGAAAAAAAAAAAAAAATTAGTTTGATACATTTAGTAAAAGGATTACAGAATTTGACCACCTGCACTGAAAAAGGCTGGCACTCTATGAGATGAAAATTTCGTTTCAATTGGAAACCCTTCAGGCCTTGCCAGGTTACTGTTATTTGGATCAGTCTAGAATCAACAACCCTAAATGGCGTTGGTTTCCTCTTAAGGTGGGAGAATTCAAGGATGAGAAAGAACTTGAAAAGGCTTCTCTTCGAAAAAAATGACAAGTACGATTCTTGGTGAAAAAAGTGTGCACGTGGGATGTTAAAATTGTTTTCAAACACAAAACAGGAGTCAGATCATACTCAAGAGTCTTAGCAGTCTTGCTAGGGAGAAGCTATGAGCCCAATATAATATGGAATGAACTGGAAAGGATTTGGAAAGATTTCAGAGGAAACACCAGGATAAAATTTCCCTCCAAAACATTGCTTCCACATGAATCACTTTGTCCAAGACATTAGAAGTGTAATTGCAATATAAGGTAATGCAAGTAGACTAATTTTCTTTAAAAAAAAAACCCCAAAACTTTTCAAATTAATGGAAGGGTAATTCATAGAATCACCAAATACCAGGTTGGAAGGGACCTCAAGGATCATCTAGTCCAACCTTTCAAGGTAAAAAAGTATATATAAAAATA
>WUAM01000255.1:6648-29574 GCA_024336885.1 Actenoides hombroni | reverse complement strand
TAAAACTGTCCAGTGTAGGGGAATCTACCACTTCCCTTGGGAGAATTATTCCAATGTCTAATTGTTCTCACAGTGAAAAATTTCCTTCTGGAGTCCAATTGGAATGTCCCCAGGAGTAACTTGTAACCATTACCCCTTGTCTTTTTCATGTGACTTCTTGTAAAAAGGGAGTCTCCATCTTCTTGGTAGTCACCTTTTATGTACTGGTACTTGGTAGTAAGGTCTCCTCCCTTAAGCCTTGTCTTCTCTTCCTTCTGGGTACAGCCTGTCAGCCAGTTCCCCACCCACCACACAGACCACTTGTCTAGGTCGTAATTCCAAATATGAGCTTTTTAAGTTTAAAACAGAAAAAAACCAAACAACATTTTGCATGCATACAGGCATTTGTATGCACAGCTGACAAAATAATAGCCTGGCTTTGCTTGTGAAATCAGAAAAAGTAACTTTTTCAGCAAAATACTTCTGCATATTGTTTTTTGGCAAAGCCAGATAAATAAACTATTTCCATATAAAAAGTGTATATATTTTCAAATAAGGCAAAGACGTGTTTCTGCCGTTCTTTGGCAACTTTCCTATGTATTTGTTTAAATGACCGAGTTTAAAAAAAACCAAGTAGGCTCATGAAACATTATTTTATTAGCCAATATTCCAGTCTCTTCTGTCATATACCTGATAGGTGAGTTAGTTTATTGGAGCATATCCTGATTACAGCATCCCAAGAGGCTTACTAGCAACCACTTCATCTGCAGAAACAGCCATAGCTGATGACAGAAGCTTTACTGCTGCTCTGTTTCATTCCATTGGCAGGAAAATGCTCCACTCAAAAAATCAGAGGTATAAACATTCAAATGTATTCATATAAAAACAGGTTCCTAAGCAATCTTCTTATAAATGCAGGAATACAGAAAGATATTCGAGCGGACAGTCAGCGTAGCGATGTTCTGCTAGGAGAGCAGCTCGCTACCTGTGGTCCTGCAGCCAGACTGTTCTAACACCGTGCTACAAAATGACACGTGCGAGGCCCACGGAATTCATGTCATACAAAATTCTGTAGGCCTCTAAGCATTCCGAACCGAATGCCACTTTTCTCCTTGTCCTGTTGTAGGAGATGGGAAGCAGGCAGCTTTCCTAGCTGATAGATATGCTTTTGAAGTTTAAAGTGTAGGAAACCCAGATTTGGCTAAAGCTTTCTCTCAGCTGTGCCAGGGAAAATCGACAGCAGCTCCCCGTAACTCTGCAGAGGTCCTTTCCATGTAGACATCTCACTTGGGCGTAAGAATATAATGTGGCCCACTAAACCATTTGTAAAACAATTTAGATTTACATTATATAGCTGCTCTTTTCAAAATAATGATAATCAAATACTAAAAAAATGTACACAATGGACAGAAATATAGAAACTTTCCCGCCAAAGCAATTTTGTTATTGAAAAAAAAAAAAGTAAGAAAACGCTTTTGTGTACTCTTTCATATTAATGGACATACCTATGTATTTCACTGGAATTCCTCACATGAAGCATTAATATATAAAAAAATAGCACTGTCTGAACTAGAATTCACCTCACACATTTTCTAGTGCCTGAACAGTTAAATGGATGCGTGATGCAGGGCAGTAAAATACCTGCAATGTTAACAAACGCACATTTTATAGAGTAGCAATGTTCAAAGGCATCAGTAATCTAACAGCAAGAACTATAATAATCATAAGAGCACCACTGATTAAGGCTTTATGTGCACAAAGAACATGCTTGCATAGTGTTTCATCGAGGGGCGCGGGTTTGTTGAAGCACCCTTTGAGTTAGCAGCACACTATCCATCCCCAAGCAGCACTGAATTACCAGGCTAACCAAGAGATGAGTCCAAGACAATAAATCCAAAGACCTAGCCTGGCTTATTAGCTCGAGGGCAGGACAATGCTAATCCCGGCTTTGCAGGTCTTGTTTCAGAACTGGCTTGCATCCTACCAGAAGGCAGCAGTGTGAATTTGTGCCTGGCTATAAAACTGTGCAGCCAAACCCAAGCAGGAAAGACTATTCATGCGTTTTATAAATGGAAAAAATTAATGCTAATGTGTAGGAAACAGGGAGATAACATGACTGTAGAGAACAACCTGCAGTTCTGGTAATTCCACACTTTGGATTTTAATTACAGTTAGAAAGAGGTGAGGGATGGTAGGAATAGGAAACCAGTACAAGTAAAAAGAGAGAAAGGAAAGGGAAAAAGAAATTCCATCTGACCCGCAAGATTCAAGACAGAGGTGACTCATAATGTGGAATCTGAAGGACTATAAATTAGAAGCTGTATGTATGGTAAAATACTGATTTTTCCCATTGAAATATGGCCAAATGGTAGAATCCACATGTGCGTTTCTGAAATCTGTTGACTTGCAGTCCATAAAAATGGAAAAATTGTTTGGTAACTGCCTAGGGTTGACTTAAAAATATGCAATCAAATTATCTATATAAGATGAAAAGCAGCCAACATCTATCTTGCATAGGGTTGGAGAAAAGCTTGATGGAAGGGTTAGAAATTAGGATGGTAAGGTCAGGAGAAACCACTGAGGAGGACATCAGGGAAATCAGAACTTGGGAATACCATTGTATGCACTGTGCTGCAAGGGGTAGGGCTTCAAGGCAAGGGCAGAAACTCAGTGTGAGGAAAGACTGAGGAAAGTGCCATAAAAACACCAGGTCTCCCAAAAATCTCTCCAGTCCCTGTGGCTAGCTTTGGCAGCCAGGGAAATCTCAATCTCTTTAATCATAAGTAAATAATTAGGCACAAGGAGCAGTGCCCATGCCCAGTTGAGGTAACGTAGCTCTGTGAGTATGGGTGTACATCCACTAGGGTGAGAATCTTAGCTTAACCTCCAAACTTCACTGTGAAGTCTTACTAAGCACATTAAAACCGCTTAGCTTATCAGTTTGCCAAATTTTAACAGGGACTGGAAAAGAAACATCCTTGACTTTGTGACAACTTCCACAATTATGTGAACAAAATGTAAATCCCTGCTACAAAGGCTTGAGGCACACGTAATACAGCTAAACATCTAGAAGACCTTTTTCACTGGGATGCACCAGTGCATTTTCATTAATCTCATTTTCTGACATGTTAACTGAATTGGTTTTAGATCAGATTTCCTAAACCTCAAGGCAGACACCTGCTGTGTGAAAGACTGGTCAGAGGCATTTAGGTTTTAGGTTTGTTGCATCCTATTTACAGAAGTACGAGGAGACTGGTCTCCATTTAGATATGTACACCTGCTGGTCAGAACAGTAATTCATTAGTACTCAAAGCAGAGTGTATAAATCCCTCATGTTTTGACAACAATTTCTGATTACTTTTACATGATGTATGGAGCCCAAAGATAATGGCTGAAGAGAAAAAGCAAAGGTGCTAAGAAAAGCAAGGGGAAAAAAAAAATGTTGTCTTGATGGAGTCTTAAAATAAGGCCAGAAAATAAATAAATTACAAATTACTGTGCACATGAATGGATAAAAAATAAGTAAGATCTAGCCTTACCGTACAGATCGATCATCACTGCCTGTGACTGCTAAAGGCTTCTTTGGATGGACCGCCAGGGCCCAGAGCTCCCCTTCACAATGACCCTGCATGATCAGCATGGGTTTATCTCTCTCTCTTACTAGCACCTCAAATATTTCGCTGTCTTGCGTCCCTGCTAAAAGTCTGTCCGCTTTCCAACAGACACTTCGGATGGACAAACCTTACAGGGGACAGAATAACCTTAGATTAATGGCAATGACAAGACAAAGTGATAGTACAGTTAAGAGCATTAAGACTTCAAGAGTTAATATAACAGCTGTTATGTTTTGACACTGAAGTCTTACAATACATGACAGCCGATTAAAATCTCAAACCAGTTCTGTTAAATTATCTCCATTTGAAAGCAAAACAGAAGGTGCAGTCCTGGGAAAATGCTGAGTATCTAACATTGCTGTGCCAGTTTCCCGAGGCATCAAGTTCTTACGCTTTGCATACAACTTGGGAATTTACTCTAAGAAACAATTGGATTTCCCATGATTTAAGGATTTTAATTTTAGATTAGGCAAGGTTGCTGTGACTGAAGATGGATTTATTCCTTCTCTAAATTTTTGCAAATTTAAATAAAATGTCAAATAAAATTTTAATGGTAAATGTAAATGGTCTGTCTGTGTTATCACTTCTCCTCTTTAGCCCAAACTGATTATTATTAAAAATAAAAAAACAACTGACGTCATCTTGCTACAAACCAAAGGCCACACAAGAAATTAAGTTCAGCTGTTAAGTGGAAAATGGGTATTGTTAAGTTTTAGAATAGAAAGGACATCTTTTGATGTGGGAAAGGTAACGTTTTCTGTGACATTCTGCACATAGACAAAGATTATCTTTTATCAGATTTTTTTTACCAATATAGATGTATATATAAATACAGAAGCCAAGCCTATGATCAGACTGTTACTGGTGATGCATCTTATTTTAAAAGTGTCTTAAAAGTGTCTTAGTACTCTTCAGCACAGGATGACTGATGAATGAGCATATACCAGGTGAGGGGAGAAGTCTTCCTGGCACCCTAGAAAGAAGTTTTAAGTTTACAAGCTGATGCCTATGTAAACTGCTTTGGAAAAAAAAAAAGTCATTGGAAAGAGGGGAGAGAAGGTCATAGGTAAGCAGTTAAGGCTACCACTGTTGCTTGAAGTTACATATGTGCTTAGACTAATCAGTGCCAGTGACATAACTGAAGCCAAAACAAAATGTCCGCAGTCTGTTGGGAGCAAGCACCAAGTGAAAGTGGTCATCAGTGGCTGACATATCAGACAGAAAGAGCAGAAAATGACAGAGGTATAACAGGAACATCACAGGCAAGAGTTGCATCACACTGAGAGAACACAGAGAGAGAAGAAATCCTGAAACAGGAAAAAGACAAATATATTTTTAAATGATGGTGATGGGGTATAAGTGCATGCTGGGATTTTATGGCCTGCAGTCATCCTCAAGGTTCTAATTTTTCAGTTGTCTTTGACAACTTCTTTTGAGGACTAAAGTCCATCAGTTTACATTACAGTAAGGCAAACTGGTGGAGCAGCATTCGTCTAAGGCTGTTGGCAGTTTGCTTGTTGGATGAGCCTGGATACTGCATTTCACAAGTATTAGAATCACCACCTCATCTGGTTTAAGCAAGATGAAAAATAAACAGAATCAGCTTTTGTCTAGATCACAGGACAAAATATCCATAATTGAGAGGAAATCTTATCCTTTTTAGTGGCCTCTTCACTATTTTAGTATTAATTTTAGTATGAAAACTAGGTCTAAAAACATAAGCTGAACAGCAGGGGAAATTAACTGACAATGTTGGCTGCCAGAAGCGTACAAAGCCTACTTCAAATCCAAATGGCTGTGTAAAATTCCCAGGAGACTAAGATCTTGATAAAGTGTGCATTATGATCAATGGGGACTAGAAGTGCTCTGAGAGCTTAATCATGAACTAATGTGATGACTAAGCTCATAGGAAGCATGACTGGATTCAACAAATACGATGGTCAAGAATTTAATAACATTATCTCTATCAAATATGCCAGGTGCAACCATTCCAAATGAACCTAATGGAGTGCTCAGGTGCTCAGCATCTTTGAATACCGATTTTCAGAAATCTCAATTAGCTAAATGAATTGCAATTAATTAATTGAGTTAAAGATTGGCTAACCCAATTCGCCTATCCTTTTGCGTTTAATTAGGTTTTACTTATCTTCTTGTATTTGCATGGTGGGGAGCAGCAGCTATAAGCATCCCTCTCTTTGTACTATGAACATGGAAAAGTCTTCAGGCTACATCATCATCAGAGAAAAAAAGGGAACACAAATCTCCAAAGTAAATACAGTCATTAAGTAAAAAAATCAGCAGTATGCAGAGACATTTATGCTTCAAATTAAATCATGTCATAATCCATTATCTAGATGTGTGAAAAACCATTAAAGTAATAGGTCATTACCTTTGTATCCTTGTTCAGTCTCCCTGAGATCAATTTTAGTAATTGGTTTGAAATCAGTGTCCCATAACCGAATGCAACCATCTCTCCCTCCAGTGGCAAAACCTTCCTCACAAGCATACATACTAAAAATTCCAGCCTGTTAACAAACAGCGTAACAAGTTTTAGAGTTCTTTACAATGGATTTAAAGACACAAAGCAACTGGTATTGAACAGACTCTTGTTAAAGGCTAGAAACTGCTAGGCAGTAAAAAGTTGTCCATCCAGAAAGCAAACCAGCAAACACAGGAGGATACTTTTATTTTAAGTGCTCCCACTTTAGTGATTTATGTAGAAGGTTTTGTACCAGTAGCAGTGATATAGCCTATTTGCAGAATTTTAAATTTGGTTTAATTAATATTATTACAAGGACTGTTAAATAAATAATGAAACACTTAAAATAAATAGTTAACCAGAATAAAGAAAACCAAGCAAACAAGCAATACAAGTATTCTTACAGGTGTGGAGATGATTGAGACATTCTTTCATTAATTCAGTTCAGACATCATTTGGAATCTGACAGGAACTGAAAGAGTGTCAATTCATTCTCTTCGTTGAAAGACAAGTTTCTGTTACAGTTTGCATTTCTGCTTCATTTTTGGAAGTGCCTCATTACTGATGACTGTGCTGTACTACATCGGAACACCTCATGGAATCCCTGCTGATTCAGTATTTTATTAGAAAAGCCTCTTAGTTAAGACTCAAGTTGCACTGCATGGAAATTAATACAATGAAGAGAAGAACTCTGTTTTGAAAGTGGTCTTGTTCAGTGTCTTAATAAATTAATATTTCTAATAATTCATTACATAGAGATTAGAAATTTGGCAAGAGAATGCCTATTAGCCATGGCAAACACTGTAATTTAAGAATGTAATGGAGCACATTATATAGAGATTGTATTTAATAATTCTAATGAATCTCAATAAAATTATGCAAACAAAATTCTGCAAATATACTACAGGGTTTTATTGCTTGCCAAAGACACTTCCATGTTATTGCAGTTGCACATAAACACAACCTGGCAATTACGCAGGAGTTCTGCAGGTAGTATAGCCCACCGACTTCAGTCTGACTGCTTTCCTAAATCAGGGATTACTTCTATAAATACCAATTACTCTCCTGCACACTTAGATCTCATTTGAAGAGCTAATATGAATCTGGATGCACTTCCAATGTAACTAATTCTGGGGGGGTCAGAGAAAACTTTTAGATTTGCAGTGCTCTTTTCAGAAAGGTTCTAGAAGAAAACTATGGCGACAACTGTTAGATGTCATATCACTTTTATAAGGAAAATACTCTTGCTGCCTTTTGTCCCAAACACCCATGCTAGAATGCCATTAGTTACAATCATAGTCCAAACAGGAGTATTTCTCAAATACATTTGAAACAAGACATGAAAATCCTGCTGTGCCTTTACTGCGGCAACAACATAGACGTCGATGTGTTGTACGAGAGCGGTTAGAAATCTAACATGATCCTCCACGTTTCCGTCTCTCTCTGTAATTATAACTGCTCCAAATTAGATGTTGTTATGAAGCCAACTGGAGTAAACTGTCTTGGGAATATTGTTGAAATGCAATTCACAGATTAAGCAGGTTTACTCCACACTGAAGTTTTCCTGAAAGCTCAGTCTTTGGTGTTGGAAATTTCAGTGATAAAATTCTATTTAAAATAAGATCTTTTGTTTATCACGTATCTTAAAGTAAACTGATCGTAACTGAAGCTACTCAATCTGCACAACTTTAGATTTAGAAACTTTGCTTTAGATTTAGTCTCCTTGGTTAATTCAGTGCTATAAATACCAGCAGTTCTGGCAGTATCTGTTCAGCAGCTAGCATCTGTTGACAAGATGTAACCAAAATACAAGATTACATATTATTTCTGAATTGATGAATAGTCTTAGACATTCCTCTGACTTGAAACAGAAGAAAATCTCTGTAGATAAGCCTTCAAGAAGTTTTTCAATTCAACGAACAGTTCATTTCAGGAAATGACATTAAAAACACAACTTACGCTATGTGCTCCTTGAATTGTCCGGACTAAGTTTAGTCCTTTCCAAACGTAGATGTCTCCATTTAAAGCACCAGAGTATGTGATATCTTCTTTTGCACACGCTAAACAAAGGATAGTTTGGAGATCTCCTGTTTTACCAAATATCCCTCTCTTTGCTGTCAGTGCATTTCCACACAATGTCCAGAACTGTGAAATGTAAACAGCATACTAGGAAACATTTCTGCAGAATTTCTGGTTTTCTCATGTTAGTGTGCAGATCTGACAAATGTACATTCTCACAGAACAGTGTCTGGACAGACATTTGAACAACTCCCGCAGTCCCATCAGAATGACTGCTACTCCAAAACCTGCCTGCTTACCAAGGAAATCCCAAGAAAATGCAGCGAGTCTAAGAAAAAAACAAATTGATCAAACTGTCTGAGAAAGTGAGGCACAATTCTGATTCGCCATTGCAACACCACCCCTTCTCATTATCTCACTATCTTTTATCATGTTTTGCTGAGTGATATCTGTCAATGCAAATACACACTTTTTAAAGC
Organism: Actenoides hombroni; assembly: GCA_024336885.1. Classification (NCBI taxonomy): domain Eukaryota; kingdom Metazoa; phylum Chordata; class Aves; order Coraciiformes; family Alcedinidae; genus Actenoides; species Actenoides hombroni. The sequence goes on along the minus strand of WUAM01000255.1, from coordinate 21,004 downwards.
CAGGAGCAGCCTATTTTTCTTTTCTGCAAAACTTAAAATATAGCTACATTTTTGAAGTAATAAAATACTTGATCTTAAAGAATTTACATGTCTGAAGTAGACATTTCCGTGCTTTTCCAGTACACTGACAGAGATATGTCCTTCAAATATAGTTACATTTACTGAGAAACCATCTGTTGGACGGAGACTGCAAAAGCTTGTACGTGAAACAAGTCTGAATATGACAGCAGTAGGTTCTCTAAGTGTGCAATAGCAACTTGATTTCTACAGACAGTAACATTCTGTGAAAAAAAGAATGCAAGACAGACTGGGGAAAAAAGTCAAGAGAATATAAAGTTTGTCTTAGAAGGGTTTCTTTAGTGGTGGGCTAGATACACTTTTTCTTTCTGAATCAGTTCAGAGTGCTTTTTCCTTTTTCTTTTTAATAAACATAATTTTATCTAGCAGGGAGGATAGTTAGCACAATCAGCTCCCCCTCAAGGATCAGGCTTTCCAGGTAAAGCAGAGCAAAGAAAATTTCAATGAGATGTGCAAGAGAAGTGCTGAAATATCCAGGCCTGCCAGTACGAGGGTGTTCTCGACACCTGCAGAAACAGAAGAGTAAATCCACATGGTGTAGCACTGTCCTGAATGGACTTGCCAGCTCTGGGCTGTACTAGTTGAGGCATCTGTGCTCTGTGGTCCACTGCACACTGGAGAGATACCTTCAGAGATCTGACAGGAATATTGAATCGTTTGACATACATAATGTCTATTTCATTCCCACTTTATATGCCTACATCTTTTTGTGGCTATAAGCAGAATTTTTAGATCTTTCTATTTGTACTTACTCCTATAAAACTCCTATAAAGCCAATTCCAGAAAATCCTTGGCTTAAGGATTTTTATTTCAGATACATCTCTATTTCTAATTCAACTATATTTTCCCTTTGCCTCTTAACATAAGCCAATTTATGAGAAGGCAGTAGGAATACTTCCCCCAGGGTTTTCATTCTGTGAGTAAAACGTTTACTCTCCTCACTCCTGGTTAGTGGTGGAAGGACAAGAGAGCAGGTAGAAGTGTGAGGAAATGGGTGGAGGGAGGATCCTGAGCTCAGTGTGAGATTCCTTAGCTCCTAGGCTTTGCTACAGCTTCAAGTATCTGCTCAGCCAAACAAGCCAATAGAACAAGCCAAACAAGCTAATGGAATAAATGGCACTATTCCCAAGTATTAGTCCCACTTCTCACAGTAATACAATTACTTTAGAGCTGTTCTTTTCCTTTGCTGCAAGTTAAAGTAATTATCACATTCCCACTGCCTTATAATGAATGGCAAGTATACAGACTGCTGTCTGAGCATCACTGGAGAGGAACATCTAATCATTTCCCCACTTCACTTCTTTTTTTTCTACCTTTTTTTTTTTTTTTTCCTGGTATGCCCCTATCCATATACATTTGCTTTGCCCGGTATTATGCATGTTCAGGGTAATTATGGCCATTTTAAACAGAATACAGGTGCCAAACAAAGACAGGTTTCGGAAAACAGCTTGCAGAATACAACAGATGGTATCACTGCTGCCAAAACCACCCACAGCTTGAAAGCGGTGGTGGTTTTAAGGGCACAAGCTTCTCAGTAACCAGAACTAGAGATATTAACTGGTTTCCTAAACTTCTAGTTAAAGCTCTTCCCACCTCAGTCATGTGAAATAATTGCCATCTGTTAGAAACTCTTTTGATGAGACAGGAGAAAAATAGAAACCTGCAGGGAATATTGGCAAACAAGGTTTTCTTTCTAAGCTTTTCACAGGCACGAGAATGTTTAATCCTAAACTTACAGAATGTATCTAGATTCATGTTTAAATCACCTCCAGAAAAGGTGATTTAGAGGGAGCAAATAGTGTCACTAGAGTTTTCAACTTCATCTCTGAAAGCCTTGCATATTTTCTCTGGGGTACTCCTGCAAATGCTGGTAGCATGATAGACCAAACAGCAGTTCATTCCATCCATACTTGCAACTCAGTTCCTCCTATACCTGTTCAGTGACCTTCTGGGATGCTTCAGGAGAGAAATCACTAGAGGCTGAGACAATTTGGAGACAATTTAGATGGAATGGAGAGAGAGGGCAGAGAACCCCAAAATTACAAGTATATAATGATGAAAATGATACCAAATGATCTTCCTGCCTTGCTTGTTAAGTGGACCTGCACCCCTGCGCCATGTCTAAATTGTCTTCAAACAAAACATATTGCTGAAATGTTCACAGTGTAAAGAAAGAAAAATATAAACTGTCTTATATTTAAAGCCCTCATCATACAAGAGGACAGATTTCTTTCATGACATTTCTTTACTCTTCAACAAGTAAACTATAAAAGCTATTTACCTTTATGTGTTTTACTCCACAGCTGACAATTCTATTTGGCTGATATTGGTCCCAGGAAATATCAAATATCTGTTAAGAAACACAGTAAAAGCTGATATTTTAAATTATACAGCAATTACATCTCGGCTCAGTTCGCTTTTACCAGTTTTCAGGCATCATTTCTGTTGCGACATATTACTAAAAATGAAAGAACACTGTTTAGGTAAATTTAGAACTCTTTGTAAACAAAGATTAAGCCAAATATGCAGGCTTCCTCACATAGTTCTGTCAACACACCTCATTCCTGCCTTCGCACTACAAACTATCCCAGCTCTGACATTATTCAATAACAATATTTACTGTCTCAGATAAAATGGGAATTATGGCGTAAACTAATGTTCCTCAAGTTTAGATGAATATAATTCAGCTGACCGAATCTACAGAGTTAACACTGAATTCTTCATTTTGATTAATGTTACATTTACAACAGCATGCATCAAAAAATGAAGGATCAGATCCTATACAGCTTACCAGAACAAGCTCACAGTGTGTTCTACGACTATGCGAATATGTCAGATGAAAAACACTGCATAAAGTTTGGAAACAAAAAGTTTGCATTTTGGCCCAGACTTTCATCAATATGTCACTTCTAGACTTTTTGCCTCTGGCATTCAGCTTTCCAATGTTCAAGCTAAAAACCAGTGAGGTTACCACAGTCATTAGTTCCTTCAGAAAATGTGTGTCTGGAGAGAAAGGCAGTGGGACATTTTGCTGCTTTTAGCTCTTCAGCTGTTAAGTATAAATCATGGGAATTTCAATCGGCTTACAGGATCATATCATCTTCAGCTTACCCATCATTCATTTCATACATGAGGAAGTACTGCCTTCCTACAAAATATTTATCTTCTTTATAAGCATCAGGATTTACACTAGTTCAAGTGCTATTTCATTCAAATGTTGTTAGAACACACGGGGTATTTCCCCTTCAGAAATGCTTTATGACTCCTGCACACTAAATCATCAGAATTTGTGGCCTAATTAGGTATGCTTTCTTTCCCACACCCTCTTCAGTGCAAAATCTCCCTTTTCTGGTTGTGAAAGTCCACTGGGACTAAGACTTCAGTACTTCTTTCCTGTCCTGAGGTCTTCTGCTAATTCAGAAGCAGATCTTGTACCTACTGAGGTCAGTAGCAAAACTTCCACCGATGTAACTGGGAAGTGAAACAGTTCTGAAAGAGAATTTCGACTAAGGACAAAGATTGGGTTGTGCTGTGAACATTGTAAGTAAAACTGAACTACCAGATTTATTTAAGATGACATGTAAGATGCAGACAGAATGTATGCACACACAAACTGTAAGGAAGGGTTTAGTCTGCTGCTTTGCATATATAAATACTCCATCATGTGTAGTAAAACATTTTAGTACCTCAATATTATAAAATTCTATCAAGTTATAATATCATAATACGGATAAAAGTTGTCAGAATATCTCCATAGCTTATTTTAATCTATGCATCCTTGTGCTTATCTGCGCTGGGCAAGTATTTTGCTGATACTAAACCTGTTTAACCATTTCCTAATCCTGAATAATATTCTAAATTCAAACTTGCTCAGTTCTCATACTTACTGACGTTATAATGCTTTACCTGAAGTTAATAGATATAAAAGGAATATTTATCCTAATTCTGTTTCTTCTACAGGTAACTGCCTTAAGCAAAAACAAAAGGGAGATAATGAAACTTTCCCTCAGGATAAACTGTCTTTTTGATATGTTCAGAAAGAACATGATTGTTGCCCATTGAGCTGGCATTTCACATCTCATACAAAGAGCTATAAATCATCCTAATCAGTGTGCAGTTACAAAATATTTCCTCCCTAGGCTTACTAGACGTTCGGCTCAGGAATCCATCATGCACCTCTCTTACTAACACAGTGCTTTATGCTATGGCTGGCAGAATGAAAAGAAACTAACACCTCGCTCAGTGTTTTAAAAGCCACATAGAATAATTAAAATTACCTTTGCAATAACCTAATATATAAAAAAATTATCTTTAAAACACTTTTGCAACTCCCAGGCAAAATCCAGCAAACCTGTCATACAATTACCCTGTCAGAATGGCCTGTAGCTGTTGCCAGTAGTTTTCCTCTCTTCCAGTCCCAAATGCACACTGTATTTTTGGCATCCAGTCCCACTGAAGCTAAACGCTAAGGAAAAGCAATAATAATCCAGTTAACAGAAAATCAACTCAAAAATTACTTTACTGTAGTTCAGATTATTTTGTGTACAAATTGATTTATCCACACGTGACTATGCTTGAAGTACACTGCAAAGGCACTATCAAGATACTCACACTTACCATTTAGTCACTGGAGAAAGCACTGAAGTGCCTTATCTGTTCTAAAAAGCCAGGTTATTAATTTCAGGTTATCAATGTTTCAAGTACAATTCTTGTCATTAAATATTTGAGATGCTTGTTACAGGTTCACACTATTCTAGCATTTTGACTTATTAATCTAATAATAAAAGTGAAGGGGAAACAAAAGCTCTGTTTCCAAATATGATTTTGTTCATTATGATCATATTGTTGAACTTTACAGTCAGAACTGGATTTACTTTTAATAATTGCCTTTGACATAGCTTAGCATATCAAATCACCAAATGTACTGCGACTGTATATAACGGATGCGATGCCACCGTATGTTGGATAGGGATATAGAATGGATATGTCCAACATATACTAGTAAAAGGAACATGCCTGAGTAACTTGCACTATGGGAAGATGAGAGACTATTTTTATGGGAAACAATGGAACATGGCTTCTTAAAACCAGCCATATCTGTTGTGACCATACTGCCTGTGCCATGTTCTTCTCATTGTCCTCTCATTGAAGGTCCTATGTGTTTTGCTCTTACAGGAAAGCCTGCACTTCAAGAACAGGCAATAAACGAAACCTTGCTTTTTGTTTCAGAGATGAAGATCAGCAGATGAACTGGCTGGTCCAAATGGATATATGTTTCAGAGATTACATTGACCAGGTCTTTTCCTTGAAGACTTCCTTCAAGGAGATGACTTGCAAACTGAATCTCTTCAATTGAATTTTCTTCAATTCAATGTCTGCTGTTTTTTGGCTCAAATTTTCAACTGGCAAATTGTTTAAAGTCTGGAGATGTCTATGATAATACAAAAGGACAGAGCCAGCAAAGAAAACAAGTGTAATTACCAGAGATTCCTCTAAAATGATATATTAGAAAAAATACTAATTACAGTAAGGTTATTAACTACTGTACAACTGAGAGAATAAATTATTACTCACAAAGAAAGGGAAAGCTCCAGTTTTCCTTCTGTAACAAAATAATTTGGAGGCAAAGTACTCTGTGCCTTTTCAGGCCATGTATAAGCAAGCATTAAAACCTCATGTTCATCTTCCTTCTTAAGAGAGCCACTATCAAAAGCCTCTGGTTCAAATGCCGTAGGTACACACACCCCTTCACTGTCTCCTTATTTTAGAACAATGAAATGTATCTTTTTAGATTTTGGTTTCATGGGATTTGACAACTTATTAAGCCTAATGCAATACCTGAACTCTGCCTAATGAATAATGCATAACCTAACCAATATCCTCCCAGCAACTGTACTAAACAATATAGTATTAATGAAAAGCAAGACAAACCAAACAAAACCCCCCACCCTAAAACCTATTTACAGACTTCTACCACAAGTTCCTCTGAGTCCAGTCTACTTTCATACTGTTTTTCATTGAAATAAAAACATCTGAGAGTTTGTTAAACCAAACCGTGTCAGAATCTACTGCAGGAACATGCAAGACACCAAGTAGTCAAAGACTTGATCATGACATATCACAAAAAAAATCTGTTTCAAGACTCTCCATATGTGAGTCTTTGAAATGTTAGATAAAGGCAGGTTAAAAATTTGGGATTCCATCTCAGATCTGTCCTGAATATCTGCATTTAACTTAGGACAACATGCTTGATTATTAGAAGCATGGTAATGAAATGAAATAAAAGGAAATATGGGAAAAAATGAACATGCTCCTGCCAGTTACCAACATGAAAATATTTATTTTCACAAAGGAGTATTATTGTAGCAAAAATAGTTTTATTTGGTGTTGAGAAATCTACAGATACCCAGGGGTTTGAATGTACTGATCATAACACAAGATATTTTTCATGGAACCTTCACCGACTCCAACTCTTTCTCACCTCTTTTATACTCTTCTCTTCACCATGGAAACCACGGCAATTCTTACAGTACCATTTAGATTCATGATGTGAACAGCATCAGACCTGAACTGTAACTACCAGTCAGGAAATTACCATTAGTGCTGTAGATGGACAATGAAAGTGCTAGAGGAAATGAAGAAATATTTTGTGTTTTCTTTCAACAAAGGTCTACTGAGGGAGGTCTCCTCCTGGCAGAAAAGCAAAGTGATAAATCTGAATTTCCATTTTGGTTCAAACACACTTTTAGTCCTTCTTCTGGATGAGAATTTGACAGAATTCTGTTCAGAGAATTCTCAGTACTACCAGAAGAAAATATCTGCCAAGTAGTTTATGCACATAATTAAATAATTATTTTTAAATCTACACAGATTTAGAAGATCTGGCTAAAGAAGCCTACTGCTACCTAATGCCATATTTAGCTATGTATGTTTGTATTATGGCAGTGTCCTCCTCACTCCATTAAAAAATATATGTATCTTTTTAGAAAGCACAAAAAAGGCTTCGCCTAAAATAGAACAGAATCTGAACTGTATAGTATTGGTGAAATACTTCCATACAAAAGCCTTGTAGGTAATTCTGTGAAGGGTAGAAGTTAGTACTTTTAAGAAGAAACTGCAGTTAATTCCTGATTCAACAGAAGACATTCTTAATTATAGGCAAACTGACAGCTCTTCATTATACATTTGAACAAAATGCAGCATTCCTTCCACCAAATGTCATCTCCTGGTCATACAGAGAAAGCTCAAACTAAAATACATAATTTTAAAGAGCAACAGTTCTGCAAGACATTCAGCTCCCATCAGGACTTTTAAAAGACAGTACTAATTACAGGTAATATAGAAAATAGGACATTTATCAAAATATGTTTGTCGACAAATTTAAAGCTGTTCTGAAGGTACATAAAATAAAGGAAGCATATAGGCTCTTCCCTGATTTAGACTGCATATTGACCTTCTGCGTGTATTATAAAAGATAACAAATCCTGTTTACTCTCCATTCCCCAGTCTGTGGTACATTGCACCAGGGAACACTGCAGAGACAACTAAGCTGTCTCCATGCCAGATCAGCTGAAGTCCAGCAGGGAGTAATATTTCAGAACTAATTCATTTGAATGCCTGAAACAGGCACCCTAGAGTTTCTGGTACAAGAAGAGCTAATTAACTTTGCTAAAATATAGATGCAGTGTCCCTCTTTTGAGACCCCCCAGTAAATGCATATGTTGGAGCCGTGCAGCATTCAACACAGCAGCTACCCTTGGAACCAGCAGCTGCACACAGCAGAGAGGAAGGAAGCTAGGCTGACTTCATGAGGATCCAGATCAGGTAGAAAAGCAGAATTATCTGGGCTTTTCCTTATCCCACTTTTATTTAGAAAGGAGGCAGCTGACAGAGATAGAAGAGAAAAGAATATGCTTCTTACTGAATCTGTATCTTGCAGGACTGATAAAATTATTTGTGTTTTGGGGCTAAAATACAAATCTTTCTTGGGTATTGAGAGACATTCCATACGAAAGAGTGAAAGGCACACATTAGAAAGACAGGCGCAAGCAACGTATGCAAAGTCTGTTTTGTCCTATCATGAGATGCCAGCTCCCTTGGGCGTGCTGACTAAATAAACTGGAACTGCTAGCAGCTCTGAATTCCAAATACTCAAAGTCTTTCTGCCATGCCCTTTAATTTTGGCTCAGCACAGCAGCTTCTTTTGCAAAGCGCGAAAGAGCAGCAAAAAGCCAAGATACATTATCCATATTTATGTTTTCCAGCATTGATCTTTCTCCAGAAATAAAAAGTGTTCTGTGCAAATTTTTATTTCCAGAATAAACTGTAACTTCTTCAGCACTTGTAGAAACAGAACATTACTGTTCTGCAAGGTCAACACAGCAGGAAATTAAGTTTTTAATTACAGCAAAGCAGGCAGCAGGATTTTCAGAAGAGCCTCCACCTTTAGCTCATACTGACTGGGCTCTTCAGTGAGTTTTTATTTTCATTAGGTGCTTCAATAGGTTTTTATAAAAAGCTTACCCACTAGTCTTATAAGTTAAAAATGAGAGAAAATGTTAAGACGATGTATTTCTGAATGAACAGTAGCTTAAAAAAAAAATTACAGCGCTCGAAATTTTTTGCTGTGGATTTAGGGGTTTTCTCATCTGATTTTTCAGTCCACAATTCCCAGGAACACCTTTGTCCTTAATTAGAATTGGCACATGAGATTTCAAAGGAAATGGCTTTAAGAAAAGTGGAAGAACATGGTTGAAAATTCAGCTTAAAATAGAAAGCTAGTTCCAATTTTTTATAAGGAAATATAATCCATTGTGCTGTTGAGTAATTCAAGCTACCCATTGTTTTTTAAACATGTTAAAGTCAATGGCTCATGTTGGTGTCCTTCATTTCAGACTAATCTTTAAACTGAATATACACAAGATAATGCACAATAAAAAATACTTTTGTTTCATGTGATAATACATTCTATGCATTGTATGGCCAGTTCTGATCTCAGAAAGAGTAATAAACCACCGTGTAGTCAGTGGAATACTGGCTAGGCAGATGATAATAAAGCACTTCTCAACAGACAGCTAACCACCTAGTACATGATTTTAAGAAAATCACCTACAGGCTGTTCTACCCAATTGGGATTCAATTCTGAGGTACACAAACAAATACAAAACCCAGTAAGGATCTGTGCAAGAATCCGGGTATCAGCTAATCTAAGCATTCCTAAAAATATTTTAGCAACCAACTACAACATATGACCACAGTGTTACACTGGAAAACTCATTTGGATATCAATAATGACAAAATTGCATAGACAGATATTTATAAAACTATTAATGTGACATGTTTCTCATGTTTTTGTGAATCATAGATCTGTTTTCCTCCTACTTCATTCACAACAGAATGCTTTTAATGTTTCACCTCCAGAGGAAAAAGAAAAAAAAAGAAATCCATGTGTTTAGCTGTGAATAGCCCACCACTTCCTTATATTTTAAATCTTGTCTGAAAATACCATATAATCTAATCACATACACAACTCTGTGTCTTATCCCTGTAACTCAATCAAATTGACTGTGCACCCCAGCCAATGAGCCTCTCTTACAAGTGAGATTCCTGGAGTTCCTCTGGCAAAAAGCTGCAGGCTTGCAAGGATTTTGCCAGGAAGTAATCTCTTTGAACAGTAGGTGACAAGTATGTGGTGCATCTATTATACCTGAGCTACAGGGGGCCATTTCTTCTATGGATATTTGTCCAACACCCAACGCCTCCACTTGAGGTGAATGCTAAGTTGCAATCTTCATCTCAAAAGCATCTCCTTTGAAAGACCAGTACTTGCAGTCCTTGCATTACACATTTAATTGTAATAGGAGTCTCAATACTACAGCCAAATAGCCACCGAAACATAAAATACTTCAATGCACACACCTTCTAGAATCAGCAGTTGAGCTAAATTCCAAACACGCAGAAAAAAAGATATACAAACCTGGCCATCTGAATCGAAAGCTAAGCAGGCAACTCCATGTGTATGTGCATCCTTAAGCACAGACACGGTCTGCACGCGGTAGGAATCCCAGATGCAGATGTAAGGGTCCTTCCCAACCTGCCCCGTAGCTACTAACGTTTTATCCGGGTGAACAGCAAGGCTGAAACAGAACACAGTTGAAGTTATCCTACACTTTCTGAATCAGTAACATAGTATAAAACGTAATAATTAAATAAAACCCCCAAACTTTAGTTCTCAAAACCTTCAGTTCCTTTTGATTTATTGGAATGATCATATCAACTGTCTGCAAAAGTCAGTCTATCCCAGTATTTACAATTGTTGTCCGGAGACCAACATGGCTAATGCAGAATACAATTTATCAGGTAATAACATTTTAACTAGAAAATTTAAGGAAAACATATCATTTTTCAGAATTTTTCAAAACCAGAGCATTTTTCAATACTTTTGATTTACAAGCTCAATGAACACACAGGCTTTTATCTTTTTCTTTCATAGCTTTATAAAATCAGTGGATGATTTTCTACAATTTATTCCTCTTTTACAGATCAGCTCAAATATTCTGAAATATGGAACAGTGACTGAATAATGTATATTTTTCACTATGAAAATTATAAGCAAGAAATCCTCTCATGTTTACATGTTTATAGATAGAAACTGCAGAAGAGACAGAGAAATAAATTGTTTCTCCTATATTTGAAGAACAATGATATATATATTTTAAGATCTACTTTTTGTTACTGCTGTCCAAGGAGAGGTGAAATTTAGTGTACACTTACTGATTTACCTTGTTTTCTCTATTGGCCAATTAGAAACAGCACTTTGCACAAAAACCTGTCACATTAAGATGTATTTCTACTACTTAAATCCAAGGAAGGTGACAGTGTTTCAGCAACCATTTCCTAGTTTTCAGTGATTAACTCCACTAGCATTCAGAAGACTTGCTTGACCAACTCTTTCTTATATCTTTAGCAAACATATAAACCACTCAACTCTTTATACCCTGTGGTATTTGTACAGAGATAGGTTATGCAAGCTGTATTCTAATGCAGTCTCTGTTGGCTGAATCAAACTCCATTTCTGTTCACAGCCCTTCAGGTATGAGAATCTTCACCAGGCAGCGCTCAGCACCCTCTCTCACCCCTGCCTAAGTGAGAACACTAATATTTACTTCCATTTTGTTGTGTAGGGAGCATTTCTCTTATGTGTCAAACATCTTCTGGAACCAAGCAGTAACATAATTCAAAAAAAAAAAAATTAAAATTCTCTTTTCCTCATCACACATAGCAGAGTTTCACTGTAACAGCACACACAAAAGGCTGCCATTGAGCAAACTTCAGCCCACATTACCAAGAGGAATACAGGCTATCAGTAATGACACAGTACCAGAAGCTGCTCTTTGCAACTGTGCTGAGCTATTGTCGATCTACCCTTCAGCCTTTGAGGTATTCTCTTTGACAAATCCCAGAGGATCTAGCTCAAAAATCTAGCTTGGGGATATTAATAATAAAAAGTCCTCCCTGAGGCCATATGAATACAAAGACAGTTTTACATTGTTATCCAGGAAAAAAAATTGAACAATGTCTGACTATGCAAGCCACACATGGAATAAGGAAAAAATCTCTGTTAATAAATGGGCATTCAACAGATGGCTTTGGGGAAGCTGAATATTCCTTCTATTTCAGGAGTATATAATACTAATTATTCATCAAAAAACTTAAGGAAGTTTCACAAACACATGTATTCAATTTTTTCACATTAAAGAACAATTCATGCCAAAAGAACAATTTTAGCACAATGTCCAATAAAACTGTTTTATCTGCTCTTGCAGTTGCTCATTCCCCCTTTCCTTCATAGACTTGGATTCGACATTATACACCGTGTCAAATCATTTACCTCAGTTCTAAACCTGTGAGAGGAATAAAGGACGAATTCACCATACTTAAGCTGTGATTTCTATAATTAAGTTAGAATACTTTTCTTCAATTATAAGTATCAGATGGAAAAGATTAATTGGACTAATCTATCTCACTGCTAGAATGGAACTGCAACTTCATTACATTTACTACTGTTCTGTAGTCCAGTTTTCATATACTAGAACTTCCTATTTTACAGTTTGTATTTCCATTCCTGGGTATCAGGTAAAGAACAAAACCACATTTCCTATAACAGAAATATGTCTGTACTGAATGTATCTGTTATTGGTTTTATCCTTTTCCACACATGAAGTCAACCAGTGGGGGAACTAAAATTAGGAACTAATATCAATTTTTGGCACCTCAGTAAGTAGTCTGATTTTTCAGAACCAGTAAGGACATTCATCTCCCCCTAACAGCCTTTACAATGCACTACAACTGCCTACGCTCAGTCTGGCTGTTAGATAACCAAGTGTTTATTTTTGGCAGACAGAACAGTGGGTTAGAGAGTACAGAAATGGAGTCCAATTTCATGAAGAACTCTCGGTGACTGATACCTGTATATAACTCCCATGTTTGCTGTGCACTGAAATACAAAAATTGTGTGTACAGCTACAGAATATATCTGCTTTTGGGGTCAATTCCTGTCCTTAGATCGTAAGATTTCCTGCTAGCACAGGTTCTGTGACTTGACCTGCCTTTTAATGTGAGCTCAAACTTCATTGCTTGTGTTATGAACTGTTAGGTGCATTTGTTCAACCTTTTTAAGCAAACATCCTTTTCTACATCTACACCATTTATGAGACCACATCACCATTTGCACCACAGGAAAATACTGAAATACTATGATACCTGTGCAATATGAAAATAACATTAGAGCAGATTAGGCATTCAAACAACAGCAATTTATGGCATAGCAAAATTTTATTAGGGAATTACTTCATATTCCTTCCAACAGGAATAAAATCTAGAACACAGAAGTCTTTATTATGCAACCAGATAATTTTCTGCAAGTTACAGGCAACATGTCTGCAGACATCTGTGTGACATACTTTAGTGCACATCAGAGCTGTCTGACTAAAGAGAACGGCTGGACTGCTGAAGACTTAACATCTCTGAGCAAGTCATACATTTTTTCACTCCCACACTTCCTACCACAGAACTCTACCTCCCTAAGCCTGTACTCCTCTGTACTCATCCACCACAGTTTGCACACTCCTGTCAGTGGATGGACATTTGCAGACCTATTCTCAGTATTGAGAATAGGTAACAGTTCCAGCAACAACAGGAAAAAAATTGAAGTGGGAAAAATAAAATCAAGACTTATATCTTAAAGTCACGAGCATTTCTCTTAAATGTAATTCACACAATTCCCATGTTTTTCCCATAGTTGCACTATACAAACCATACTAGCAAAGGCTTCACTATCAGTGAGCAGTGAGAGCAGGGCTGCTCCATGAGGAAAGATGAGCAGTCACGGCACAAGCAGTGCCCTCACTGACTAAGGTGTAATCCCACAAGATCTAAGCAGAAGGAATTTCACAAGAAAATTTCTCCCTGCTTTTTCAGGTTCGTGGGAAAAGGAAGCAGAGGCTCTCTTGCTAAAGAGCTGGAGTGGAAACAGAAAGGATAGAAGTAGCAGTGACTGCTGCTGGTAGTGGCAGTCACCTCCCCACATGACTGGGCCTTGTCTCTGTGGGAACAGTAAGAGGAGCAGATGCACATATAGGGAAAGAGGCAGAGACCAACTGCTCTGGAGTGCACGTTCCCTTCCTTCCAGGGCAGGCACAGAATGCAAGGGGATTCCTGGCAGTCTGCTCTTCTGAGCTGCTGAATGCTTTTGTGGATGCATAGAGCTACCTGTGAACTCCAACAGCACTGATGCGTTTGCAAAAAATGTCTTTAATAAAAACGTCTCCATGGGCACTTCTTTTAAGCAAGCAATCCATTTAAGATGATCCAATACACTTTAGGCAATATTTTAACATTAGAGCTTATTGATAAAAAGGTCTAGAAGGAAAAATAGATTTCAGGAACATTTCCATTTCCTTCTCTTCCAAGATCAACAATTCCAAATCTAGCATCCAAGGCTGGAACCCTGTTAATTTAGGATAATTAAAGATGCCAGTCATGTGTTCCAGCAGGGTCTGATGAAATGCTTTATAAAAGTCATTAGTGGATCCATCTGGTCTGGGGGCCTTGCCAGATGGTAAACTCTTACTACCTCCGCAGTTTCTGTTGCAATAATGTCCTGCTCCAAGATTTTATTTTTCTTTTATAACCACATTAGAATTCCGAGGGCCTAAAAGTATTTTTGTCTGGTCTATATGGTAGTTTTTTCATTTTCTGTATCAGGTTCCATACACTT
>WUAM01000254.1:5284776-5308478 GCA_024336885.1 Actenoides hombroni | reverse complement strand
ACTTTAATGAAAATAATAATTTTTGAAAAAGGAATATATACCAATATATACAAAACCAACATCCAGCCCAATCCCCCCTGATGGTAATTACATGACCGTCACCACTGATGCTGTGGAGCAGGCACCGGGAGGGTCCCAGACTGGGCCCAGCAGCAGAGGGGAACTGTGTTCAGGGGCTGGATTCAGGAACACACAGATCGGATTGAAGGCAGAAGGAAGAGAGTCCCCCTTGAATGTAAGGAAACCAGAAGAGGACCCAAGCCAAGCTAGCTAAGAGGGATGAGACCCTCCTGATCCCTCAGCTTTATACCAAATATGAGATATATGGAATAGCTTGTTTAGGGTCACCTGTCCTGTCCACTCCTCTCTGCACATGCAGCCTTTTACTTTCTGCACCTCCAACATGGTACACAAGATCCAGCAGTGCCCTTGCTCTGCATATTAACCCTTGGTGCTAACTCTAAACATGGGGTGTTATCACTGCCAGAAGCAGACGCTGTCTGCAAAAACACACTGCTAACTTCAGAAAGCGCAGTTACTTAGAAGAAGCTGAAAAGCATAATCACTGAACAGAATTAGTTCTGCTCTTACTGAAACCAGGACATCATGAGGACAGAAAAGCTCACTTTTGGAAGGCCAAAAAAAAAAACAACCAAAAAAGCCCCACATATATACTCGAGACTTCTGCGCAGAAGTCATCAGAGAAGTCTCAGACATAATCACCGATGTTCCTGTGCCCAGGGCATGGTATGGGGAGTTTGTCAGAGCCTCCCCAACAATGCTTGAGGAGGTCCCAGCACATGTTCATTTCTGCCTCCTCCATATGATTTCCCTGAAGAAAGGGCCTTGTAGACAGAAGGGTTTCAAAACACAGCTTGAGTGCAGTAACTGCAGACATATTGTGTCAGACAGGGGCTTGGTGTTGAAAGAACTGTCTATATATCTAGATGCGTATCGTTACAAACATTTAAAGAAGCTGCTTTATCCAAAAAAGAAGGAGAAGTTATTATGAAAGGTTGGGGGGTTTCCAGGGTTGCTGGTATGCCAACAAACGATCCAGAGCCAGGAGAGATAATCTCAGTAGTAACGACGGGAAAATCTACAAGCGCCCGAGGAACACCTACGCAACATCTGCACACGTCTCAAACCAGGTGTTGCTCCCTGGAGCACATAATTCGGGCATGCATTCAGAGTGCCACTCCTCCCAGCTCCCACCAGAACAATGTCACGCAGAGCCTACAGCTACGTGCAAAGCCAGTCGCGCCAACCCCAGTTCGGAGAAATCCGTCACTTCACCAAGAATATGTTGTGTCAGTACAAAACTAGCCCACAGCTGGGAATTGGCAGGAACATATTTGAGGTATCGCACTCGCAGAGAGGGAGCAGAAAAACTGCTTTGCCCACAACTGCCCAAAAGCAACGGCAGCAGTTTAAGCCAAAGACTTAAAGGGAGGCACACAGAGAAGTCAGGGGTCAGGCTCCAAGAGAGAGATGGATTCACACTCCAGAAAACAGGCTACAAAGCACTAAACACAAAGAGGAGTTTATCCCAGCAGCAAGCTTCACGCTGCTTACAGAAGTGCTTTCTTTACGCAGGCAAACGCATCTCGGTGTGCCCAGCATCTAGAGCAGCTCTGGCCATTTAGTCCATGGATCCCACCACACTTCAAGGATGGGAACATCTCTCCTTCAGGTACTAGCTATTCTCAATAGCCAAGGTCGAAATCCTGGCAATACTTCCCCCCTTCTCTTTAAAAACAAATGAAAAAAAATATCAGTCCCTAGTCAGAAACTTGCTACACCACAGAATGAAAAACTGCTTACATTTTTTTACAGGAAGAGATTATATTTCTTATATGGGGTCGAAGGTGGTCGTGGAATAGAGTTCAGCACATGGATGCAGTCCTGGAGGATTTTTATTTTAATAAATATGCATAACTCCATGGGGAAAACCTCTGTCAATACAAATCCTATGGAAAATATTGCTCCTGTAGACAGAAGAGAGACCAGTTCTGTTTGTGCATTCAGGCACTGTATATATGAAGATATTTTAGAGACCTCTATACTTAGCCATTGTGGTTTCAGTCTTTCCCAGGCCAGAGGTAGCTGTGTAAGCATATAGTCAGCATTGGCTAAACAAGTACTTTTAAAACCATATTATTATTACCAAGTTAAAGAAGGCTTTTTTTTTTTGGGGGGGGGGGGAAGGGGGGGGAGCATATGGGGGAGATCTGTAAATCCAGACAAAATCATTAAAAAAACCAAACCAAAACAACAAAAAACCCAACAGAAAACCACCACCCTTCTAGCCCTTAGAGCAAGATGTGCTTTTTTTCAGTATCTCTTTATATTTAACTGCAGGCAGACCACTTCAGGTCATGATTTCATCTGATCTCAGCAGGATGGCAGCACTGGGGCCCAGTGATACCCCCAGGGAAACCAGGGTCCCTCAGGAAGCCATGCGGGTGACTCAGGCAGCAGAGCTCCTTCCTCTGAGTCAACACTGACCCAGTGTTTCAGCATCATGCCGGAGGGCACTGACCTGCTCAGCACATTGTCTTTCAGAGGAAATAAATGGGTGCCTGACCACATGTGTGGTTATTAAAGACAACACGTCGCTTTACGCAAACATTGGCATTTGGCTACGTGACTGCTCTGCGCCCGTAATTACATTTCTGCCTTCCTCCTCTTTCTGCTCTGAATTGTTTCAATAGCTGCTGTGTTTCGTCCAGCCCTAAATGCACTTCAATGGTTGAAGGAACGGTTCCAGCACAGCCCAAAACTAAGAACCTGGAATTTTATTGCTGACCTCGCCTCTGGTTGGCCGCGTAACCCAAGTGTGTCTCTTCTACCTTCCTCTCTCTCTTGTTTTCCTCATGTGCAAAAGGGGGATCATGAGAAGAATCTGTTCTGCAAAATTGAGAGCTACTGGTGAAAAACCCCCATGTAAAAGAGCACTATAAAGATGAATTATGTTAGATGGTGCTATTAATTAGGTAGGCTGATTAAACATTCTGGGATTTTTTTTTTTCAGTAGAAAAGGCAGTGGGGAAAATAAGAAAGATTTGTAAAGGCAGCAGTGAAGTCTCCTGTGTTTGATCTTTCTTTAATCCAAGAGTGCCTTGGACTAGAGACTGGACAAGTATTTCCCCTTTTGATGCAGAGGGGTTCAGTGATGCCTACTCTACAGTAACTGCTCTAAAGGTGCTGAGCAGTAGCAGGACTTTTTTTTTTTTTCCACAGACAGCTCATCTGCCTATAAATACCCGAATTAAAACTCCTCCTCTTCTTCCCTAACCCCAGTGTTCTGATCACATGCTATGTTTGCTCTGGGGACTCCATTTCAGAGCCATGTGACATTTACAATACACAGTCCTGAAAACACGTGAATAAAACACCTGGTTCTGGGATTTGGTGCAAACTCAGCCCAGGTTCACCAAAGGGTTTGTGACCCTTCTGAGCACAGCTGGGACCAAAGTACAGTTTTGCATTGTACCTTATGGTTTGGACAAGGAAAAATTCTGATCAAACCTGGAAACTTTGAGATGCACTTGGAGAGTTTGAGTTCAGTTTGTACATAAATCCAGTTGAAAACTCAAAGGCTGGAGACTGCCTTGAATGGAGAGTGGCTAGAGTACCTGCACTCACTTGCATGGCAAAAAGGATCAGTTCAACATGTGCGACAGGGACCCAACAGCAGACCTCATCCCTACCGAGACTGAGACAGTCATAAGCATACTAGTATTGTAGTTCAAATAGGTACTGACTTCTGAATCAAATCCCCCATGAATCCCACTAACCATGCTGTGGTTTGCAACTCGGAGCAGCCTTAGAGCTTGCAAACTGGATTTCCTCTGATGAAACTGCAGAGGAGACCATGCTTGAAGAGGATACCTTACACATCTTCTCCACATCCATGGGACCAGGCAAGAACTAGTCCAAAAAAACACCTCCTTGTCCCACAGTGCTATTGCATAGGTGCCAGGTCTTCAGACCCAACTGTTCACCCTTCAGATCTGCTCTTCCTTGGCCCACTCTGCCTGCTAACACAGCCATGGCCACTGAAAACTGGGGCTAGGCCACCAGAGAACTGGCTTGCAGAGGTACCAGCAGTACTTGACTACTTGGGATATCTGTTTGTGAGCACCCTCTGCTGGATATTACAATTTTTTTTTCTTCCCTCCAGGTCAACAGCACTAGCAGGCTACTGCTGCTAACCCAGCAAAATGCTGGGGCGTGGAAGCAGGAAGCCTGTCCTGGGTATCCTCGAGATGCCCCAGCACACGATGTGTTCAGAGCACTGAAGGGAACTACTCTGCACCAGTATATGCTCAATGGGATAAATCACTGTTCATTGAAATCAATCTGAGCCCTAAGACATACTCGCAACAGGGAAAAGTCAAACCCAACAAAAGACTTGCCCACGTGACTAAGGTGCTTACAACTCGCTTCAGTCTGAAGGAAACATATAGCTGAAAAAAAGATGCCAATGCAATACCTAAAATGCATCGTTCCCCAAGAGGATGGGAGCTGGACAAGCTGTGCTCTTCCAGCATCTTCTACTGTGGCTCACACCTGCAGAGGTCACCTATCCACCACAACACTGGGGTGGATGACTAGCAAAGAGGTAATTGAGACAACTGAACTGGTGGTTTAACAAGATGGATAATTGTCCCCTTGAATGTATAGTCCAGGAAGAGGACAACAGCAACATCCTCATATTCTACATCTCAGCCTTCAGGTGATTAGAAAGTTGTGGTCACCTCTTATCCCAGCCAGGTTTATAGTAATCACTCAATACAGAGACCTTGGGGAATGCAGGGCTCAGGCAATGACTCCTCTAAGCCAGTGTCTGCTGTCAGATGTTTCAAAGGAAGGTATTAGAGGTTTACAAGGCCAGGAAGAGCATTTAACCAGCTGCAGCTGGAAGACTGTTCAGGAGCAGGAGGCCTGATACCTCCTAAAACAGTTAGAATAAAATTAATAAACTGTGCATAAGCTTTTTATCCATATAAAAGTCTAATCCTTTCTGCATTCTACTATGTTCTTGGTCTCAATTATTTATGTGCTGTAAGAAAAAATTAAGTTTCATCTATGTCAGAGGTTTTATTTCTATTTCACTGAAACCCTTATATTACGTAAAAGTATACACAGGAACGCCTGGTTTACTTCTCTGTGCTTCTAAGTTTATATACTTCTGTCACATTGCTTTTTATTACTCTTCATTCTAACTAGGGATGTGTAATCTTTTCAGTCTCTCCACACCTCTAAGCATTTTCAACACCTTTTTTCTGCTAAATATTTGTAGCAGAGCGATCGGAAACGAACGTGTGATATTTTATTTTGAAGGCTGGACTCCCAAAGAATCATTCGTCTTTCCACCAAAGAGATCCAGCACATCCCCATTGCCAGCAACCTCCTACTCACCTAAAGCGAGGGCAGCAACGGAGGAAGCAGAGCCTATTACATCAGACACTTCCACACTTCAAAATTCACGACTACTGGAGGAGTTATGTGCTCCTGTACCACGCGAGCCAGCGTTAGCTGTGGTGAAGCAAATGTAAAAAGCATTAACCCTGCTCCCTGCTAGGAAACAAAGTCTCCCACTCATCCCTTAGAAAAGTTAAAGGTACTCATTTCTGAGGAACTTGCAGGGTGGGTAGATACGCTCACTGCAGTTCTCCCAAGATAGCTCAGAAATAACCTGGGAGGATCCCAGATGAAGGCCGGGTGTCTTCTTACATCTGTCTGGTTTGGGAGATGGAGTGTAAACAGTGGCACATTAGCTGAGATTAATTACAGACTGCTGGCGTTTGGCTTTCATGTAGCGAGCTCTGGGAACATAACACCGCTGATAATTAAATAGTGCCTTCCATCAAAAGGCTCCAAACCACCCAGCAAACCAGCCAAGCCCAAGGTAGGGCTGCCAGAGCGGCATGCAGCAGTGGCTGAACAGGACCGAGGAACACAGCACGCTTGCTTAGGAAATGAAACATTTCTACTGAAACTACAGAAGGAATGATCACGTGTTTTACATTATGTACTGCACAGTAAAACCTGGGCAGGATTAGCAGCAGTGCCAGAAGACCTGCGCTAGTCAGACACAAAAGTTTTATATCCCACGAGAAAGATCATTTCTCCCATGACAACAATTATTTCCCCCCCCCCTTTCTTCCCCCCCCCCTCGAAACATTAGCTCAGTAATGACTGAGGCATAATAAAAAGCAAAAGGTTATCTCCTACTTCATTTTCTGCAGCTATAGGGTTTCTTCACAACTTTCCTACACAGAAGATGAGCAACGCGCTGGTTTTATCTGGGAGTTGACAACCCTCAAGTAAGCAAGGGTGAGAAAACGCAGCACAGGAAATAGGTGCCAACAGAGAAAAGCTCACAGCAACGGGGTTAATCTTCTACCCTACACCACAACCCCTCCTTCCACACACACCACTGCCCACCAGCTATGTGAGATTCTGTGCTGGGGTCACCAGTGTAGCACGCCAGTGCAGTGCCAGTACTGGGAGGTGGATGATCAAGCCTGCACCCTCCTTCTCACACGCTGTATCCCAGCTGGGTTACCACATGCTCTTTCCCTGTTCATTCCCTTTTCTGTCCCTGCTCTTTCCAGTACCAAGGTTGCTTTTCCCTCTTGGCCCTCTTTCCTAATCTCCTGCAGCCAGTGCCCACTAACAGCACGGAAGCTCCCCACTACCCCAGCTGGCATGTCTGAATGAATTGCCAGACTGCTCCCCAAAAGTGCAGCCCTAAACTTATCAGCTGCTCTCTCAAAGGCACCACACAGAAGCCAAAGGGAGAGCAGGGTGCTGCCAGCATCTAGCAGCTGATTTCCATTCACAGTTGCAACGGTAAGCAGAATTGGTGGAGAGGCACACGTTTTTCTTGCCCACCACACCCTCTTGTGCTATCTTGCATCCCTCTGCAGAGGGGACTGGAAACAGGCAGTTTGGGAACACAGTATCTCAAAATCAGCTGCCCTTTCCAGGTAGTTTCTTGTCCTGGAGTATATAGGGACTGGGAACATTAATGTGCTGAAACAGATCAAATCCCTCTAGAACAGAGTGACTCTCAGAAACTGCAGCTTGAGCATCAGCAGCATTACTGAAGTGCTAAACCACATGCCATCCTCGTGAGCACAGCATTACCACTCGGTGCTTTCACACAACCTGCCTTCTGTGCAGGCACAGCGACCAATTCCACCTCCTGCAGATGGATTCAAGACAAGGCTACAGATGTTCTTCAAACACTCAGACTGCAACCTGCACACTGATACTCGACAGCAGAAGTGCCTGGCTAGGAGGTGATCCACAGTGGTAACAGGCACAGGGAGAAAGGCTTAAGAGGGAGAGAAGGAAGGGAGCAAACCTCACACAGGAGCAATGCTTATAGTTTAATGGTTAATTACATGTTATTATGGCTTAGTTAATAAGCTGGACTAGACAGAGACACATGCTTCCATCCAGCATCTTCTCACCTAGTAGAGGTATCTCCCTGGCATACTGTGCAGACAGCCTTTACTTTTCACATAATATTCATGGCTTTTGTTCAACTGTTAAGTCCACACCACAGCATGTGGTACAGCAGCTGAAGCACTTGCCATGGAACAGCTATTGAGGAATTCTGCCTACCCCTGCCAGAAAAAAAACAAACAACCTTCGCTGAGCCCTGCCATCCCACCACTGAAAACAGATAATCCCAGCTCCAGAAGCTGTACCAACTCCTTGGGGCTGAGGCAGGGGTATTGGTGGAAGAGAAAAGGGGGAGAACAACTTTGCAGAGGTAAAGTACAAAGTACAAGGCTAGCCAAGGAGATACAAAGCTACCAAACTTCTATAATACTAGGATTGTTCACTTACCTACCACCATCCCAGGAACTGCTGGACAATCAAAACAAGCAAGAGCAGAGATAGAGCCCACGCAGCAAGCTATGGAAAAGTCATTCCCATCTGGTCTCTTAACAGTTCTGTGTTACCAAGAGGATAAACTACACCTGGGCAGGTTCAAATGGCAATGGTAATCCTCTGCACTCTCACAGCCATCAGTGCCCAGGTGAAGCCCATGAAGGAAAGCAGGCACTCACTCTTACTAGAAGTCACAGAGCCTGGGTTAAGCCCAGAAATCCCAGTCTCCAGTCCTCACCCTCACAACCGAATCCCCCTGGAGAAATCTGGAAGATTTTATTGTCATTAGCATGATGCGCACATCCCAGAGCTCTAGGATCCCTCGGTGTCGACCGGGACCCCAGTGTACCAGGAGCTCTATGCCAGCAAAGCTGCACCTCTTTGGTATGCAATGTGTGGCTTGTGCCTCAGCAATATTCAGAGGCTCCAAGTGCTAGGCACTATAAAGCACAAGACAGAGATGACTTTGCATCATCATTATCCCCCTAGATAAATATAAAACCTTTTACTGAAGAGTTTTCTCATCTCCTTTTTCAGTAAGACACCCATATAGTGACACTGAGATTCCTCTCACTTATAGGAGCATAAGGAAGAGGAGAGAAAAATGTATTCGGCAGCCAGAGGTGTGACTGCAGTATGTTAGATGTGTAGGCAGGCAATCCTGGTGAGCTCATGGAGAAAGAGCAAGCATTTCCACCTACTCACTTGCCTGGATAAGTCCCCAAGTGTCCCCAGCAGGTTTGTGTCACCAGTGCAGCTACACTTGCCCTGCTGCTGTTACTTGTGCGCAGCAGAAACTGAAGCGAGCTCAGGCGTGCCTCCTGCGCTGCATCCACCCCTTGGCATTTCCACACCGTGGGAATACCTTCCCTTCCTGTGAAATCACTCCCACTGCACTAGCAGGAACAGCAGAGGAAGACAAGCCAAAAAGCAGGACTAGAAATTGCAAAATCCAAGTTCTCTTTAGTCACCAAGTTGCATCTGTTCCTCACACGTTTCTTGGAGGTATACATTTCTGTTCCAACATAAGCAAAAGCCCAAGGACTCCAGTTGTCAGTGTGCTGCCAGCTATGGAGTTCTTTCTGATATATTTAGAGCATGCAGCATTACACCAACCCCTCTACTCATTAAGCCATGATATCTGAGCTACAATTTTTTAATGCTTTATTGAGGTGACCTATCTGAAGAAGCTCTTATATCGTAAATCTGGCTATCGAGTAAGAAAACTATAGTTGCCCCAATGCTATTGTGTTGTTGCAATTAGCTTGGGTTTTTATTTGCAGAGTAGGTTTTAGGTCAGCCTTGCAAGGACGAGCTCCTGATCAAGACTAAAATTCTGGGGTGAGACAACTGACCAATACATCTGACCTAGGGCTGAAAATAAAAGCTGGCTTCCCACCTTAGTTTCCAAGTAAACTCCACCAAATGACGCAGCACCCCATACTGCATTTCAAAGGCAGTGCAGATATATTTAGCCCAGTATGCCCCTCCCAAAATACAGCATGGGGCACAACTGGCTGAGCAGAACCCAAGGAAGAATACAGGAAAGTGAACTGGGAAAACTATCCTCCCCTAGTCAGCAGCGTGGGTCTTGTTTACTTGCTTTGCTTAAAACAAAACAAAACAAAACACGGAAGCTTTGCAAGAGGAATTTTATTTTCAGGTCAGACAGCAAACCCAAGAGCTGTAATTAGGTCCTGCAAATTAGCAGTTTAATTTATTTGTGTTGTCGGATGGTCTTTCCATCCCAGTGCAGATGGGAACGTAGGGGACAAGAATGACATCTACCCTTCTTCCTCAGGCTTGTTGTGGGAGAAAATGGTGTCAGCATCAAATGAGCATCATGGTCATATGAACGTGCTGGGACTCCCCTTTCACGGGTGTGAAACTAGGGGAAAACAGGCCACTTTAACAGCAGTACCTGGGTGCTGAAAGAAGCACACTGGTTGCTTTTGGGATCTAGAAAAGTGTCTGAGGTAGATGAACTTCATCAGTGTCTAGCCAGCTAAGTTGCAATTGATTTGGTGCATTTCAGCAGACAACTTCCCCGGAGAGATGCCTCCAGGGGTCACCCCAGGGCTGTGGGAGGGTAAGAAAGAGAGCTTAGCTCTGGGAAGTCCAGGCTTTGCCCTGAGGGCCCTGCAAAGTGATCTTCTTCTCTGCCTCCATCAAATCAGATAGCAAATAAAACAAATTATGGTGGTCAGAACAATAAAAGGCAGTGGCTGCTCAGAAGTGTCTGCCAACCTGTTGGGTTTTGGCACCAGTAGGTGGTAGGTGGTGATGATGCTCTTCCACCCAGAAAGCTACAGGAAGGAAAGCTACTTCTCTCTGCCTTCTCCAGAAGGGCTCCCAGCTGCAGTGCAGGAGCACACGGCACCTTCTTGGCTTCCATGTTAGACAATCTCCTGGTTTCAAAAAAAAACAACTATGCACCAAAGTCTTAGTTGTAAAGGACTTTCTTTTCTTCTCAAGTCAATACATTACATACTAGAAATTAAACAAGAGATCAGAGCAAAACCTAAAGATGAGGTTGCATGAATGGGAGTATCCTATCAAGACCCCCAGCCTGCAGCTTTCCCTAACATGGCTGGTTTTAGTTCAAGCCTTTGGGAACCTTCTACTCCACAGGATGAACTTTCAATTCAGAGCTAGACTGAGCAGAGTGCGATTCATTAGGGAGACCTCAGTGCAAAACACAAAGCAATTTCTCTTACTATTTTCCTCATCCCTAAATGGGAGGTAGGGCAGGGTCAGGGAAGGTTCATGGCCATGAGAAGACTTTAATGTCCAAGTAACACTACAAGCACAAAGACTTTTGTATTCTCAGAGTCGCACTGCTTCATCCTCTCCTGTGACAATTTAGGAGGTTGAGTGGAGTAGCTGTCTCCTAAATTTCCCAATCTTTTGCTCCTCTCCCCTACAGAGTGCTCTCTCAAGGCCACCTTTCCACGACCTTCCCTCAGCCAAGAAAGGCCGAGCCGAGCTTTTTGCTCCCAGCACATGTTATTGCTGCCCCAAGCCAGACAGCTAAGGAAGGAGATTTATCATTTAAAAGGTGCAGATTGGAACTGGGATACGGTTGCAATCACCGTCCCTTGGGCACGCTAAAGCACGGGACCACGATGTGATGAGAGATTAATTACCCTCCTCCTGCGGGCAAGTCGGGCACTACCGCTACGTGGGGGACCACGACCCAGGTTTAGAAATCCCTGCACATCAGCATCCTGTTTCACGGTCCTACAACTGCAGAAGGGAGTAATACTTTCTAACACACAGCTTAAGGAAAGCTCTTTTTCTTACCAGATTTTTTTAAAAAAGCAATATGAGATTCTTCTCTAATTTGAGATAAGAAAAATGTTTAGAAAAACTCCTGGAAGTAACTCCTGTCCTGTAGGCTGCTCGGGTACTTCTCAATGACAATATTTGTGACCTGAACACACAAGAAGGACAGGCACAGCTTCTTATTCCCGATGGGTGAGTGTAATTCCTGGAAACAAATTTATGATGCAACTATTCAAAGATGCCAAAATTTAGGTCCCTTCAACAGCGTTTGATTTAGCACGCTAACACTGTACCTGTGAGCATTCCCATTATGAAGATAACGTTAAAATACTCACAAAGAGCATGGAAGGCTCTTCAAACACAATCAAACACCTCTCCTCCTCTAAATTTTGGCCAATACTAGCCAAAAAGTTTAAAATATTCTCCTAGCTCATCACTGTTCCAGTGACGTAATGTTTGTAACAGCCCTGCCAATGCCATACACAAGAGAGGTTTCTGTGAGAACCAGTCCTCTCCTTCAAGAATATGTCTCCTGATCATTTAGATTAATTGATTTCACACACAGTTGTTTATGTGTGTGGCCTCCTTTGATTTTCTGAGCTCTCTTCGCTCCAAACAAAACAGCTTAGGGATGCAGAAGGAGCCAACTGCATTTTGGAAGAAGGGAGATAACACCTCGAAGCCAAACAGAAAAGGACATTTCTTGCTTCAGAGACTTTTCTTTGGATTATGCTTTGAGGCAGCCTGACAAAGGCATGCTTCTGGGAGATGTATTGCACAGGGCCTGGCAGGAAAAAAATTCCTCACAATGGTAGGAAGGGGAAAAAGTAACTTCTGAGCAGCAAGATATATGACAGTCTGTGAGACTGCAAACAATAGATGACCAAGAAGCTGTCTCCATTTTTAAAAGATTCTGATTTCATACAAGACCTCATAGCTAGACTGAGAGAGCATCAGAGTCCTCATCTGTGCATGGAATATATTTATAGATCAGGCAGCTGTGCAGTGCACTACCAAGCATTAGTTCAAAATGAAAATTTGTCTTGGGAAAGAAATCTGGATATTAATTTGAAAGCACAACACAGAACAAGAAAGATTAACTGCCCTCAGCCTCTCCAGACCAGCCATGTGGACACATCACGGATGCAATCTGCAGTGAATTACAAGTCATCATACACAAAGTATTGAAGTAGCCAGCCAGCAAAACCAGTGGAAATACACTTTTGTGGATCTGGTCAGAGAATGGAATCTCTGTTCCCCAAGATGGGCTGGGATTTCAACATTTGCCTGCATCTCAAATACAGATGAAAGGTCAAAATATTACACTATTTCATGTCATGAACAATTCTAAATGCTTTTGATTTGAAAATGCAGAGGAAAAAAAACCCAAGATATTATTGATAGAAACAAAACATTTAAAATATTTTACCAGCATTTTCTCTGTCTTTACCAGCAGCCCCAGGCCTTGGGATTAAAAATCCAGGTTGATGCAAACAGAGACCTACCATCAATGAAGAAAGAGTTGGTATGTGAACTACTACAGGAGCTTGGCCCCTATAAATCAGTGGCCCTTGACGTTATCCACCCAAGGGTGTTAAGAGATCTGGCTGACATCATTGTGAGACGGCTCTCCATAATCTTTGAGAAGCTGTGGAGATCAGGGAACGTCCCAATAGACTGGAAGAAGGCTGATGTCACCCCCATCTACAAGAAAGGCTTAAAGAAGGATCCAGGAAATGATAGGCCCATCAGTCTTACTTCCAATCCCTGGGCAAGTTATGGAACAAATCCTCCTGGGGACTATCACAAGACAGATGAAGCATGTGACTGGGAAAAGCCAGCACGGATTCACCAAGGGCGAATTGTCCTTGACAAACCTGATCTCATCCTATGACAAAGTGACCTGCTCGGTTGATGAGGGACCAGCGGTCCACACTGTCTACCTGGATTTCTCCAAGACTTTTGATACGGTTCCCCACAGCCTCCTCCTAGAGAAACTGATGTGTTATGGTCCAGACAAGTGGCCCGTGAAGTTTTCTGGTTTTCAGGGCACACTCAGAGGGTGGTAGTAAATAGCTCCTTTTCAAACTAGATACCTGTTACACTTGGGGTCCCCTAGGTATCAATATTGGGCCCCATGCTCTTCAATATCTTCATAAGTGATCTGGATGACGTGATCAAGAGCGATGAAGTTTGCTGATGATTCCAAACTGAGTGGGGAAGAGGTGTCCTTCAGAAGGGAGAGCCACCCTGCAGGAAGACCTGGTAGAGTGGGCTAACAAGAACCTGATTAAGTTCAACAAGGAAAAGTTTAAGGTCTTGCACCTGGGAAAACATAAACCTGGAGTTTGTTCAGCTCTGAGAAAAGAAGGCTTAGGGGAGACCTTCTCACCATGTTCCAGTATTTAAAGAGTGGCTACAAAGAAGATGGAGAATCCCTTTTTACAAGGAGTCACACAGAAAAGCCAAGGGGTATAAATTACTCCTGGGGAGATTCTGATTAGGCACAAGAGGAAAATTTTTCACGCTGAGAACAATCAGCCATTGGAATAATCTCCCCAGGGAAGTGGTGGAGTCGCCAACATTGGGCATATTTAAGATTCGGCTGGACAGGGTGCTGGGCCACCTTCTCTGGGCTGTGCTTTTGCTTTTCCCAAGAATGGTTGAACCAGATGATCCTTGAGGTCCCTTCTGATCTGGTATTCTGTGATTCTATGAAACTTAAACATTGAGCCAAAAAAAAGATTTGGAGATGCTGACCTGAAATTTAAATTGTTTCAGGTTTCAACTTAACATTTCAGTCTGAATGTCAATTGGAAACAGCAATCGTTAGGTTTTGAGACATGGAAAAAATACATTTTTCTTCTGAAAATTTCTATTTAGATCAAATCATGCTTTTTATGAAAGCCTTTTTATTTTACCAGCTCCGCGTTTATTTATTTTGGTGCTTGAGGACTGGGCATTTGCTCTGAGCATATGGATGTCCACCACAGACATATCCACAATGGGAACACACTGAAGATTCCTTATAGAAACCCAGGAATTTTGCATACCTGCACCCAGACTTGTTTAGGAAACTAAAATATTATGGAGCAATTAGAGATTTTAATTTAGAGGAAAGGGTCCATGGTGCCAGATAAGCACAGAACAAACAGAAACCCACTTTACACACAGATGAGGAGTGGTGTCTGAGGATACTTCTAGATGCCTTCCAAAGCAGCATCTCTTCATCAGCATGCAAGATTACAGACCTCTTTCCAAAGGTTGTCTTTGCAAAACCTTGGAAAAGAAAAGGCAAATGGCACTTACTTTTTACCTACTTAATATTAATTCTCTGCAGAAAAATACAAACAAAAGCCGAACTCCACCTCCAAGAATCCACAAAATTTCTGATGACATCTTTAGGCAGATGTATGACTACCAGCAACCTCTGCCCTTCACAGAAATAACCAGAGTTCTTTGTAGAAGGGGCAACAATGAGAGCAAACAGCATACCCCAAATAGTGGGTAGTAAATCTTGTCCAAAAAGGTAACTAACCTTGTGCACTGCTTTGGACTCAGGGGACAATGGCTATGAACTTGCAAGTCTGCGCAGCACCAAAACTGCTCAGCAAGTCCATTTACAGTGACTAGTCACAGATGCAGGACCTCAGATTACAAGTCACCAAGATGGTCTGGAGGATTGACTCTGCACAGTGCTGAGGTACAGAGAGAAAAAGCCCAACCAAGAAAAGAGTGACAAGATCAAGTGATGAATTTGATGTGATGATGTTGGTATTAAAAGCCAAAAGCTCCCACGCATTCAGACAGAGGAGCTGAAGGGAGAAGTAAAATATATTTAGGTGGAGTCACAACTGTGGCTGGGCAGAGCAGCAACATCTGCCTGAGAACTAAATGGGGAACAATTACGTTCAAGCAATTCTGCAGCTTTCAACATCAGGCCAGCACCTGCCAGATTGATGGACCTTCTGGATGACAAACCATAACTAGGGAATGGGTGTTGCTTTTGAGGTCTTTCAATCCCAGGCTTGAGTTTGGAAAGTT
This sequence comes from Actenoides hombroni, assembly GCA_024336885.1. NCBI lineage: Eukaryota > Metazoa > Chordata > Aves > Coraciiformes > Alcedinidae > Actenoides > Actenoides hombroni. Next base: position 5,293,232 of record WUAM01000254.1, on the reverse strand, counting down.
ATGTCCCACCCCTTGGCAGCCTCTGATGCCTGTCCTAAGATGTGATTGAGCCAGTTTCCACAGGGCCATATCCTCCCCCATTCCTGGTCCAGCTCCAGTATACCCTACAGGCCAATATACGCACATCCTCTTGCATACAGGTCTGCTCTATAATCCTTCCCTGGCTATGGACAAAGATATTTGGCTCTGTGAAGATCACCACCTCTTTTACCAGGAGGAAGAATGAGCTACTGGACCAGCTGGGAAGTAAGAGGGTAATCTTCCTTGCTGCCTCAGGGAGGTGCAGGAGTTGGTACAGGTGACAGGCAAAGTTGTCCTTGCTGGCTCAGAGGCATGCTGTGACAGTCACCTTCCGTCTGCTCAGCCTGGGATCAACTCCACGAAGCACGAGGTTTGCCAACTCAGATCTCATGCAAATTGACCAAAAGTGGCAACAAACTGACAGAGCTTTATCTCTAATGTAGTTAAAATACACTTCCAAGTTCAGCCTTGTCCATGAGCTAAAGTTAGGCTTAGCTAACACAAACTAACTGTCTGCATGTTGCCAGTTTTGCTATTGCTTGTAGCTTGGTTTTATGCTTGACTTAAAAGAATTATCTGGCATCTATAAGCAGGGCCTGGACCAGACTATCAAGTTTACCCCATAATACTTTGTTAGTTCATGGAATGAAAAAAAAAATAGAATAAAACCACTCGTCTCCCAACCCCGCAGTGAACACTGTTGTGCTGACAAAGATGCCTGCGTGACCAGAGCTGTGCCCAGAGAAGGAGCTGTTGCTGCCTTCATTCATGGTCTTTGGAAAGGTGTCACAGCTCTGCGGGCAGAAAAGCCCAGCACTGCCCAGCCGTGCCAGCACGGCTCTACCGTAGACATGACCTAACACAAACAGGCAAAGGCAGACAGAGACTGATCAGAGTGGATTGTTCCTGGTGTGCAATTCTTACCTAAATGGCACCATTTTCTTAGAAGATACAGTGCCTTGTGGACTAAAAGCTTGGTTATTACATGCAATGGGGTTTTATGCCACCGGAGTGCAACTGTTGTGCAGAAATACAGACTCGTTCTTAGATCCTCTCAGCATGCTGTGAAGAAGACAAACAGCTCCTGAGCCTTTCAGGATTGCCCAGGCTCCTTGGGAGATGTCAGAGATGCTGAAAGAGCCTGTGCAGCTACAGTGAAAACCGAACATAAACAGCGCTGCACTTACCAAGCTCACCCAGCTGAAAACTTCCTTGCCATTAATAAAAAATTAATAGAACTTCATTTCGTACTTTGGCAAGACTCCCAAACAGCTTGTTAAGAATAGGTGGAAATGGGGAATAGCTATAAAAACAGAAAAGAAATTGGGACAGGTAATTGGCCATAATTCACTCGCTCCCCTCTACCTGTATGGCAGGCTGCAAGGTGGAATACCAGCTGCAGCCACCCGCAAGGCTGCAGATGTCGGTGAGAAACCTGGCTTGTACAGAGCAAGAGCTGACATTTGGGGCCAAAACGAGAAGCCTCTAATACAGCACGTAGAATAAGAGAGCTACCCCATGAATATCTGCATCGTCTTGATACAAGACTGTAAAGCTCCAGCTAGTTTTCAAAGATGCAAAGCTGGGCAGGACTGAGAGTGATGACAGGCACAGGATACTCCAAACCTTCCCGGCTATGACACAGACACGATAATGGCAAAATATTTACTAAACAAAACCCTGATATTTTGCCAGGGCAAATATTTACAGTAATTACTAACAAATCTGGGCCACAGACTATAATAAGAAAACCTCTAGAATTGCTCTATCTGTAAAAACTGGAAGGGAAAAAAAAAAGAACTTAATTCTTTTTTTGTACAGTATCCATTTTTTACCATTAGAGACAACTTCAGAGTACTCAGGAACACCTCAGAAAGTAATGAACCTGACAGTCAAAAAATTATTTCTTCTGAAAAATGTTCCATTCGTGAAAACATATTTGGGCTCATCTGCTTCTCTTGCCACTCTTTGATGCATAACAAAGCTCAGAAACGTTTTCACAGCTAAGCTGCGATTCTAATTTAATTTGCTTTAGAAGTCCAAGTTGTCCACAATAGAGGTGCTACAATGCTTCAGGACTCAGCCAAACAATGATACCAAACCAGCCAAGAAGCTGAACAGAGAACAACTGGAAAAGGAGGATAAATTGAGAGAGACCACTGAAACACTAGTATTGGTATGACTTTTGTTAACCCTCTGCCCTTAATGATGAAAAAAATAACCCTGAACCACATGCTCCACCCAACCACTTCAGTCTGTCCTCTCCAACTGAAATGAGAAAGTTCACAGAAAATGTATTTTCCCAAAATGCTTTAAATAAAATAAGACTTAGACTTTGTACATACATACACACACATCTCTATGTATCTATATCTGAAGTTAAAAATGTTGCTCCCCTTTTCTTTCCCTAAGACAAAACTACCAAACCCTACAAGCCTTGCCCATGAGCAAACCCACAATTTAAAGTAAACCAGCAACTCCTTTTCAAACTCCTGCATGCAACAGTGCCATGAGCTCTCCAGCCACAGACCAATTCCCACTCTAGGAAGACTCACTCCATCTGACCGCCCTTGCTAGAGACCTGCATCGTGCATTATTTTATCTCGTTTTGTTTTGCCTAATTCTGCTCCAGATCCTGATACGAAGGTTTGCAAAATGGACTAGTCACTTTGAGTAATCAAGTCCAGACTACTTAAGCCTGCCCAAGAGTCAGAAATAGTTGGCCCTCAGAAAAAAATCGTGACTTTTGAGAGTGTTTCAAGTCGGATACCCCAAATCACTAGTCAGTGCTGAAAACCTTGGCTTTCTCCTCTGAATATGAGAGCATTAAACACAAGGCCACCGGGTTAGCTCAAAGAGTGACAGAGGAGGCCAGGATTCAAAACCATTGCTCTCATGTGGTAGACCACAGCATTAGCTACAGGACAAGCAGGCATGCCCAGAAAAGCAGAGATCAATTAGGGGTCTCTTGAAGCGTTATGCAGGACACGAATGGTTTGATGCTGATGGTTTTATTTAGATGAAGGCAGCTGCCAGGTTGGACCATGTTTACTGTCCCAAACTCTGAAACTCTAAGGAAAGCAAATTCTATGTAGCTTGACAGAAACAGAAGTGCTTCATTTCCCTTGTTTCTCCCTTCCATCATCCCTTCTGAAGCTGAGGGGCACATCACTTGACTCCCAAACAAACTAGGCTAAAAGTCAGCTTGGGGAGACCCAGCTCTGAACAAAGTAAAATGAGAGAGATGCCTCCACAGGGAAGCATCTACCAACTCCACTGCTGAGGTCCTGATGGGAGCAGAAAGAGGCACCACACCTTTAGAGATGACCAGGGAGCTCCTCTGCATGCCTGGTCTCCATTTGTGAGCAACCACAGCCAGAAGGAAAACGGCTGTGGGCTGGAGCTGGGCAAGGGGAGACTTCCTGAAGTCCACTGCAGAGTAAATACTCAGAGCAACCAGGGATAAGAGAACAAGGGACCCTCCAGTCCCGAGGGCTGCATAGCCAGGTTTAAAAATAAAACCTTCAAGCGTTGAGGACTGGCTTGCTTGGGACCTCAAAAGGTCCAGCGGCCGCTGGAGAGAGGGAGCAAGCAGCAAACCACCAGCTCGAGGCAGCCAGGAAACGCTGCAGCAGGAGCCAGACCCACAGCTAAGCCACAAGAGAACAGGTCAGCTTAGGATGGATGAAGCTGGCTGGGGAGTTAAATTTAGACAGGTAAACATACTGAGGGGAGGAGATGGAGTTCACATAGCCCTCACAATCTGCTGATGCCAGGCCCTGGGGAAGACCCCCCAGAAGAAATGTTGGGGGGCTGTAGCCAAAGGCTGGGGCACCCCTGAATAGGGCTGTCGAGCAGATAGGGTAGTGCCTGACTGCATGGACATTTTTTTCCCCCTCATTTGCTCCAAGTGCACCCCTGTCAGGCAGCAGGAAGAGGAAAAGCTGTTGAGAGAAGCGTGCAGGACACTGCAGCCTGTGGAAAGCCGCAGTCCTGGGTACACATGGTGACCGTGCAAAGGAAAGGTACCACGAAAAACCCAACCAGAAACAGGAGGGCTAGCGCACTGGTGTAGCCACTTGGGTGCCAGAACCTGTCTGAGCTCCCTTTCCAAGAGAAAAAAGGAGTAAAAGAGGAGGCTTGGCGAGTGCTTGTGACACATAATGCAAGAACAAGGAGTTAAAGCCTTATGAACTAAGCCAAGCTCTAGCTTGAGTAGTCCAGACCCTTGAGGACTTGAGGGCACACACAGCACTCCTTTCCCTGTGCTGCCTGCAGCTCCGTTGCAAGCCCTCAAACCTCACTGCCCGTTTCACAGCTCCCAAGGACAAGCAAAGGATCTTCCCCACATACAGCCAACTTGCAAAGTGCTTTTGCGGAGAGCGGCCGTGCGATCACAAGGTACACGAGAGCATCCCTACTCTGTGGAAACAGCTGTGCTGAAAAAAGACAATCTGCTTTCAGTGACCCCGTTGCTCTACCGCAGGCAGGGCAGAGGAAAGCTTGCCTAAGCTTCATCAAGGCCTAAGCCAAAGCTTGGAAGGGGGGCAGTGGATCACAGGGTCTGGTCTCATCTGTAATTCCGTCCAGACGGTCTCAGGCAGTTATCTCTGCAGTGAGCCCAAGAACTTGCGCTCCAGTAAACCACCTTTTCCAAGAAGACGTTCAGTCTTTGAAGGTTTTCAAGAGCTGGAGAAGCTAACGTTGCCCTTGGCCATTTGTTCCGATGGTTAAACGCCCTGCTGTTAAAAACGTTGCCTGTTTCTAACACGAATGCAGAGAGCTTAAACACCCAGCCATGCACTGTAAGTTTTCCTCTTGAATTACAAAAGCTCTCCAAGTACCAGCAGCTCTCAGTGCTGCTCAAAGTGCTCAGGTATCACACAACACTACCTCTTAATTTTCTTTCTGAAACACTACCTAGGTCCACATTCCTTAAATATCCCATTAGAAAAGGATTTTCTCCAGCCCAGGAAAAATTCCCATGACTCTTCTTTGCACTGCCTTCACTTTTAATGAAGTCTGCGTGCCTTTCTTCCAGCAAGTGAAGGTCCCTTTCTCTGCAAAAAATGGAAGCAGATCACGGACTGCCCTGTCTTACATGACAACATGCCTTGGCTATCCACATTCGGATTTTAAAAGTACTGTGTTTAAAAGTCTCTCTGAAATGCTTATTGTGTGTGTGTGTCCAATTAATTTGGAAATGATGAAATGGTTTTCACTCAAACTTTGATCAGCCATTAGAAAAAAAAAGATCTTATGAATAGAAACAATTTATGTTCATTTAAATGAGCAATCATGCAGTCTTCAGAAAAGAACTGGTTTCCCTGCGCGCCTTGAAACCCAAACCCAACAACTTCAGGACAAAAGACTCAAGATCTGAAGCAGTCCAGAAACAGAGAGGCCTACTGGGCGACAGGAAAAAACCCCAAAACACACACATATAGCATTAAAGATGACTGCACTAATGTATTCTTTTTTTAACTGTCACAGTATTTGATCTCTTCCTAAAAGTCTAAGCTCCTGGAGACTTCACTATATAAGAATGTGATTTTTCCTTTAAAAAGGTGTGTTTCTGGTCTTTGCAGATTAAGTAAAAATATAATTGGGACATGCATTACTACCTGGGAAAAAAAATAAATAGGAACCCCCGGCTTTTTAAACCCAGCTCTTTCAAAACTTCAATTTTTTTTCAGTTGATGTAATGAACTCTGGCAGATTGGGAGGGAAGGGGCCGAGAGAGAAGACTTCCCAGGTCTGCGAGCCTGCTGCCACGATTTCATCTTCATCTTTCCCTAAAGAGAGGTTAGACACACATGGAAGACCATTTTTGTTGTACGTGCACTAGAGACAAGAGAAACGACACCGGGGCTGTTTACAGCTGCCAAGAGGAGAGATGTGCTAATCCTGAAGGCATAGAAGGAGCTAGAGAAGGACTCCTTTCCAAAAGGGAGGAATCTCTCGTGGACACTCCTGGACACAGAAACACACGCGAGTGAAAGAACCTGAGAACAGAAAAACCCCACAGCTGGAATAGGGCCAGCTTGCCTCCCCAGCTCTGCCTCCTATCCCACACTGGCAGTTCCACTTCATGCTTTTTTGGTCATATACTTGGCTAATTTCTTAAAAGGAGGAATAAAACCCCGACAGAGTACTTGGGCTAGCTTCACTGTCACACGTGGCAATTTATCCCATACGTTGTGCGCTTGGGGTAAAAAAACTCCACTTGAATTCCTTCAGTGCCCAACCTTCACCTTGGATAAACCCAGGAGTCCATGCATAGGACACTGGTTTAAGAAGAGTCTGTCTCTCCTGCCAACTTTGAGAAAGCCCTTTGCTTTCTATTCTGGGAAAAAGAGCATGTTCCCAGCTTGGTTCTGCATTTACAACAGCATCTGTGCATGTGACAGAAGACAGGCACCTGCAGGTTAAACTTGCCACCACCAGTAAAAGCGGTTGCCAGCTCATGTGTCAATGCCCAGTGGCAAATGTGGGAAGGAAGGGCAAGGACAGGCTTACATCTGTGTGTTGGTACCCTCCTGCAGACCTCCCACCTGGAGGGGAACACGAGGGAGACATTAAAGATATGCAGGTACCTGACAGGCTCCAAAGGCACAGATGGATGAAGATGAGTGTGAAGGCAGGAGATACCTCGACTGCCCATTATACAATTGTGCCTGAGGCTGTGCAGACACAGCCCAAACAAAGGGCAGCAGGAAAGAGCCCTTGACCTATAGGCAGATAAGGAGGCATCAGTGCAAAAGACGGTCTGCCAAGTGCGGTAGAGCAGATTATATCAGAAAGGTGCAGGTGCATACAAGGAATGTGATGCGCACGCACGCAAGTTCGGGGCTATGAAGAAAATGAAGCCAAAACATGAATTTTGGTAGATGTGTAAGAAACAGCTCCATCACCAAAAAAAAAAAGAGAAAGAAATCCAAAGAGGAATGGTTGAGTACATGGGTGCAGGCAGCAGAACTAGGGTGATGATGACCACATGCTGGAGTGCAGGCAGGAAGGCATTAAGAGGCAAGTAAAAGTTGCACAGAGAGACCAACAGGGACGCTCATCTGGTGGCAAAAGAAAAGCACAAAAAACATGCAGCAATCAAGAAAAAAAATATGTTTGGGGAAGTTATTTTACCCATACTGCTAAGGGAAGTATTGCACCATAATTCCCAGAAAAAGTTTCATAAAACAATGTGTATGTTACAAACATAACTGGGATGCTTGCGACCTGGTACCGCGAGACCAGGCACCCTGTTGCTACGCATCTGCGTTTCCAGGAGCACAAGCACCTTCTCCCACACCACACCACACGCCATGGGTGAGAAGGTATCGTGGGCTGGGGGCTTGGGTGCCCTCGGGAAAGCCACTGGGCTTATGCTCAGGTAACGGGCCCTTGTCTGGGAGTAACATCCCTCTGCTGACACTAATGTCCATCTTACCAGAGTAACATCTGTTTTGCCAAACTCATGTCTGTCATGCCCAAGGAACATCTGTTTTACCAGCACAACGTCTGTCACCCCCAGAGCAGCATCCCCTGCACCCCAGCAACATATCTCATGCCAGAGTATGGCCCCTCACGCCCCAGCAGCATCTCTCCTGCCAGAGCAGGTCTCTCCCACGGTATAACACCGCCAAGGCCACACCGGGGCCACCCCGCAACCAGTCTCAGCCTCGTGTTCTGGTCGCCACTCCACTGTGTGGGGCTCACCCGGGGGTTGCTGCCCGACTGCTCGGCTCCTCGACAGCCGCGGCCCCCGACGGCCCCTCTTCCAGACCGGCAGCCCGGACCGCCTTATCCCCGTGGACCACTCAGCCCCTGACCTGCCCCGACCGGCGGCAGTAACGGGCCGGGGGTCGGCGGCGAGATGCGGCCGCATATCCCGGGTTGGGTGAAAGCAGCGATCTCCCGGCGCTGCCCGCACCGCCGCCCGCCCCTTCGGGGGCCGCCCTGGGAGGCGTCCTGCCCGGGGACGGGACGGGCCCGGGGAGCCGCGCCGCTCGGCACGGTGAAACACCTCCCGCCCCCCGGCCTCCTCCCCCTGCCGCCGCCGCCCTCCCCGTCGCCGCGGGCCGGGGCCGCCTCCTACCTGCATCTCCCGGGCGCCGCGTCCCCGGGCGGCGGCGGCAGCGGCAGGTGAGCGGGTGCCCGCGGCGGGCTCGGGGCTCTGCTCCCCGCTCCGCAGCGTCGCGGCGGCCGAAGACCGCGAGGGGACGCACCTGCCTCGGGGGCCGCGGCCCCGTCTCCGCGCCGGGCCGAGCCCCCCTCCGCCGGCAGCGAGAGGGGAAGCGGGGGAAAGCTGCCGGCGCTGCCCTCCCCGTCGCCGCGGTGTCGCTGGGCTCCGGCGAACGGCCGCACCGAAGGCGACTCCCGGCCGAAGTTGGCGGCCGCGAGTGCCGGGCCCGGGAGGTGCCGGCGGATCCCGGGGG
>WUAM01000254.1:5261903-5278233 GCA_024336885.1 Actenoides hombroni | reverse complement strand
TGGCAGCACCCCTCCTTCCCCAGGATGGCACCAGGGGAATACCAGCTGATGCTAAGAGTTTACCTTGCTCCCTGATTTCTCCATCAGTCTTCTTTTTCTCTTTTTCTTTTTCTTTTTCTTTTTCTTTTTCTTTTTCTTTTTCTTTTTCTTTTTCTTTTTCTTCCCTCTTTCCTATTTTTCATTATTTTTCTTTTTCTCCCCTTTCCCCCATTTCTGATCATCTCCCTTTGGAATTTCTTTCTTTGCTTGCTCAAGTGTTCTGTAATTTCTTTCTTCGAAAGCAAGACAGGTCTCTGTCTGGATCTGGCACTGATGAGGTGAAAAGGGATTATTCTCTTGCTAATCATGGGGATTAATACCACAGAGCAACCTCAGCTAAAGGAGGAAACAAAAGCAATTCACACGTTACATCCAGCTTTCCTATGGACTGCACAGATGGGTTGGCTCACACTGATGGGGAGAGGCAGAGGACAGGCTAATAGGGTCGTGGTCCCTCTCGCATGCCTGACCCTCAGGCACTGCTGTGGGTGGGCACGGGGGGCAGAATCCCTCCAACCCCAGACCCGACATGAGAGCCACTCCCTGGGCTTGCTCAGTACCCATCTGTGTCACCACTGGTTTGGACAGTCCTGGCTGCGGGGCCAGCCCAATGCCCTGCTCAGCTGGCCCCAGGGGCAGGCAGGTGACGCAGCTGGCTTCTGGGGCGGGTGGCACACTCTCCACTCCGAGGCCAGGCAAGTGGCAAGGGAAGGGAATGAAATGTGCTGAGATATCAAGCCAGGAGGGTGCAACCAGTGCTACCCTGCCACCGGGGTGTCAGAACAGTGGGCAGAGGCTGGATGGCATTGGGAACATCACTGTGAAGAAAGGGAGGGTGGGACAGAGCTGCTGGGATTGCAGGGCTGCAGAGGGAGGCTTAGAGCAGCACACGGGGAGCCATAATATATACGCTATAACGTACGTCTGCCAGGCGTGTGATTGCTGGTGCTGCTGCCCAGAGGCAGACACTGCCCTGGGATGGATTTCACACAGCCTGGGAACGGTCGCTATTTACAGCTAGTGAAACCACAGCATATTTCCTGCTTTTATTTCTGGGTCCCACAAAGCCTAGAGACAAACTGAGGAGAATAAGCGAGGCTTAGAATGAGCTCTGCAGCTCCTGACTGTGCCACTCACAAGTTCTTCCGCAAACCAAACTGATGACAATAAAGCCTTTGTATGAAAACCATCATGTTTCATAGGCTCCAAAGTATCCCTTGATGATAAATGCTTTTGCTTAATTGTCTCACCTTCACAGTGCAAGCTGAGGGGAACAGAAGTACAATCCTTAGACACTGTGGCTTCTAAACAAATATATATAGCACGGGTAATATACAGGCTTACACAAACATCAGCATTAAAGCACTCAAAGTAGGCAAGGAAGGAAACTATAATAACTGAAGCACCAGTGCAGTCACAAAATATAGAGGGAAGAAACAACGTGGCAATAGATGGTTTTCTTCTAAGGCACTCAGATGGTGTGTTGAATATGGGCTTGGTGCTCAGACAAAGAGATGCACACAGATGCTGATGCTCCCATGGTACAAGAAGCCCTTGGCACATTTCATGGGCTTGTTCATGGCAAAAGTTTGTGTTTGCACATATTTTCACAGGCAAGAAATGACAGACGTACAAACGGATTATCTCTAGTTCAGATTGCTGTCATGTACGCTTGCAAAGGTAAATTAAAGGCATAGTGTTCTCCCATATAATTTAAGTGTAATTGTGTATGTGTTCTGTATTTTCCATGATTGACAACCTTAAGAATTTTCAGCTGGAGACACTGATTTTCCAGGATGTGCAGAGCACCTACCTGCTAACATCTCTGGTGGCATCTGAAGTTAAGCCAAATCACTAAATGCTTCAACACGTCCCGAGACTGTAATTATACATGCCTGCAAAAAAAAACAACAACCCAAACAAAGTAAAAAAGACAAAAACTAAAGCCACCATGATTCATGCTCCACAACATATTTGCTCACATTCGTAAGACCTTGTTTTTCACTCAGGGAGGTTGGTTGGGGTTTTTTTTTGTGTGGATTTGATTCTTGTCTCTGGGCCTTTAGTGTTCACTGTAGTTACATTTTTGCTCGTTTCCCTCCAGCAATGGAAGCTGGAACTCTTTTGTTTGTTTGTCTGCTTTGGTAAATGCAGATGAGGGCCCACTTTTTGTTGCATCATGGGATGTGTTTGAAAGAACCAAACATCATGGAAGATTGTTACATTGTGTTCAACACCCTTCCAGATAAGGCTTGTATACAACCCCTTTTATAGTAGCATGAATGACGTTGTGTGCTGAGAGTGAACGAGCTTCTGTGTGGTGCAGAGGGCCCAGATCTGTCTCTCTTGACCCTTAATGAGTATATAAAACCAGGCTTTAGGGGTGACCACATCAGTCATTGTCACGAAGTTACAGGAACCTTCCCAAGCACATGGCAGCTAAATCTCTTGGCATCAGTGATCCTTTTAGAGGCCTGAACCACAGCTGGTACATGCTGACAGAGCTCTACTGAAGGCAAGGGGGGAGCTGGCCTTCAACATCACCTTTGGTTGATTTTCTCTTTTCTTACATTTCGTCCTCTCTTCCTTGTTGAGAAGATGTTAGTAGTTAATGGCATCAGTGCTATAGTAAGGATGTGCTTCAAGACACCCAAATGCTGGAGGTGCAGTCAGGTTTGGCTCCAAGCTGGGCACAAAGTGATTGCTATGCCACTGACTCCTCACCCTGGAACAGAGGTTCCCAAATGATCCATGACACCCTCACTGCAAGGTGCCAGGCTGTAACACACCCTGCAGCGACACAACCCAAAGGCCTCCCTCATGTCTGAACTTGCCGAGATACCATCTTAAGATTGCACATGTTAATGATGAGCATAAGTGATACTGTTGTGCTGAATAAGGTCTTTTACCAGAAAAACAAAACCGGAGAAAGTTGGCGTCATCGTCACTACTCAGCTGTAAGCAAACAAAGGAACGCTCTGGGTCAGCATTAGGCTGGGTGACTTTGCTGTATGGATCTAAGACTGGTTTCCCCAATGATGTTATGCTCCAGTCTGTCACTTCACACGAAGGAAGCCTCTGGGTCATCCGTGGTGATATTTGTCTGCAGCTTTTTAGATAGCTTTGATCTGCTCTTCTGACAGATGAACGTAAATGAAATGTGTAACCACTCTTGTTTTCAAGAGTCATCATTTCATTAACAAAGGGATCAAATTAAAGCCTCCAACCATAAGGTTGAGGAGCAGTCTTTGTCACCTTGAAGTCATTCTACCTGACTTGGGCTACTGGGAGGAGATTGTAAGGACTGATGCTGCATTAAGTATGCTACATCTCCAACATCCACTGCTTGGCAATGAACTGGCTTCTGCAGCTCGGTTTGAAGCCAGCAGCCGCTGCCTCTCAGCAGGACACCGGGCTCATGGGCTGGGTGAGAGGCCAAACCACTCCTCAGGTCCATGAGGAACCTTGGGTTACAAACAGAGAGAGGGTGTTTGAAGACATTAATCTCTCCCTGCCATCCTGGGGTGGCTTTGAACATGGATTCCTGATGGAAGCTGCAAACTTGTGTTATATTTTGCTGATGAATCCCAGTTCTGTCATTTCCTCAGGTTTCCTCCAGGCTACTGTACCTTTACTGCCCCGGATCCAATGAGGGATCCATTCTGGATTCAAGGTGTTGTGTTGCTGCCAAACCAACAGGAAGGGACCTTTCAGAGCGCACTGGTAGGAAGTACAATTCATGGTGTGCAATATCATTGTGGTAATGGAGGATTTTGAATGTTTGCCTAAATGCCTAAGGGGAAAGAGCTTCTTTTATCTGTGCTCAGAGTGGTGTTTCACATTTCTCATTCCATTGGGGCAGGGAAAATAGGGACCTTACACTATTGTATTAGAAACGGTCACAAAGGAGTTTGCAGAAGCCACGGTGGATTGAGCAACTTGGTTCCTACAGTCTCCTCTTGAAGAACCATCAGCACCATGTGCTCTGTGGCTGTGGTTCCTGCAGTTGTCATGCCCATTGGATAACTTAGCAGGCCATTCAAAGCAACCAGCAGCCCCTTCATGTTTAACAGTTTTGAACTGAAAAATAAGATAACAAAAATGGGTGCTGCTTTCTGAGACATGCAGAAACTTGATGGTACTGAAAGATTGGGTCCTGCTGCCTTCAAGCATTTTGCTAGTTTGCCATCTGAAGAAACAATGCAAGCCGTCGAGTTGCTCCAGCTTAACAAATTGCTGCAAGTTAGAGGAGCTTTAGCTCTTGGCAGTATGCATGCTCTGAGCCCAACACAAATCTAAGACAAGTATGTCAGCTGAAACACCAGCTGCCAGCCACCATTGTCCTCTCCTTCCTTGCTGAGTAGCAGAAAGACCTTGCCACAGTTGTATATTATCCTCAGTGGAGATGCCTGGTTTTCCATAGAAGCCTCTGTTGTAAGGTCCTCCTCTTATGCAGAAAAGCAAGATACCAGCATGAATTCCCACTTATCCTGGTTCATTTTACATCTCTGGATCCCCAAGAGTCTGTAAAAACGCGAGTGTTCACCAGTCGTGTCCGGTGTAGTGAAGAGGACATCTTGGGAACAGAGCCAAGCTCTGCATGAACCCATTAACATCTTTGTTACCACTTCAGCTGCATTCTGCTAAAAAATGTTTAAAAAAAAAAAAAGAGAGATCTTGTACAAGCATCATTCTGCTGGATTTAGGCATAAGAGATTAGTCCCCCAAATAAACTCAGTAGTGACAAAATTATAGAGAAGCCACCTGATACTACTGGTTTTTACCCTCTGCATCAGATAAGCAGCAATGAAGACACCAATTTCTGGTACTGCAGAAGGAGAACCAAACTATCTAACTCCCATCTTCTGCCTTTAACAAGCCCAGTCAGTGCTGGGTATGTTCTGTACAGCACTGGCAAAGGCAGCCATCAACTACTGTCTTTGGCCAGAACTTGATTTTGATCCCCACCCACAGTAACCTAACACAAAGTCACGTTTGCTAGGAGGAAAAAACAAGGGCAGTTTTTCCAGTGTCTGGTAAAAATCACGGTGTTTTCTGCTTCAGCTGAAAGCATCTCTGAGAGGGTTTAACATTTAATGTCAAGGCTTAAATTAATATTACAGTTTATTATCAACATCTAATGTCAACAGTTAGGTTGTAGGCTGCCTGGGCCAGATGAAGTGACAGTTTTATTGAACTTGCATGTTTGATCTTCTCCACAGTAAGCGATGCATAAAGCACCTTCCCTACAAACAGCTTGGCTTTGGTGGGTGCAATGGACCTACGGAGATCCCCATCTGCTCCTGTCCTGGCTGCTGCTAAGCCCCAGCTCTCTCTGAAAACAACCTTACAGTTACCACTTGAACTGTGAAAACATACCTGAAGCCAAAATATGCTACTTTAAAGCAATGAAGGATATCAGCAACAGTGGCTATAGTTCAAAATATCCTTAGTAGTTTCACCCTTTGCTTTCTCAAACTTTAATGACTACCACCACTGAAATACTTACAGCAACTATTAATGCTAAATGAATTAATTCATAGAAGAATGGCATGAACTGCTGATGGAAGTCTCATGGGGATCAAAAAACAAGATACTGAAGTTGAACTTACCTCCTTCCACACTTTGCAGTCAGTCTTTAAATCCCACATGCACGTATTTCACATGTCCTCCAAGTCACTAAGTATCTGACATAGCACCTTGCAGTTCACAGCAACTGCAGTCTACACGTGTCTGCAAACACATGCCCATCCTGTGATATGTCAGTCACTCTAGCTGCCAGGTAGAGGCTCAAAATATTTCATATAGTGCCTCGTGAGAAAGTTGTGGTGCTGCCATGAATGACCAGTCTGAGAAAGGCAGTGCATTTTGTGGGCAATAAGGAAGAACAGAGGAAGCACAGCACTACCTCCATTTTAATGTCAAATCAGCTCTCCCTCTAAGCCTTTGACCCCCTAACAAGCCCCAGGTGGTCTCTGCTAAGTATGGCATCTGATCATAGTTAACGTCCAGCCGTGTGCCTGAAGAAACAGAAGTCTTCTTTGCTAGGTGATGATTTCAATTATCAAACCCATTAGAAATAAGCAGGGCCAATAAACGCTCTAAGGTGCAGCTCATGGGGAAGTGCTGGAGTGCCCAGGGAGCTGCTGTCATTGTGGTGTTGGTCTGGGTTCGGTGTGGGTGTGAAGGTAGAAGCAGAGGTCTGCTCAGAAGCAGCACTGAATTGCAAGTGCTTTGCAGCCAAAAGCACCCTTATCAGAAGGTTTATAGAGAAGGTTCAGATACCTCTGTCAAGAGAGAGGGAGGAGCACAGGAACAAACTGAAGGCTTGGACAAATGTACGTGTGTGGTTAAAGGGAGCTAGATTGCATTTTTACACTTACAAAGCTAAACGAAGCCAAGTGCCCAAATAGGTGCTTGATGCAGAAATCCCTGGAATAACAAGATTTTTCTTGTCAAACTAAACAAAGGAACACATGTACAGATGGAAAAGATGAACCCCAAATTTAGCTCTGGATGTGGATGATGTATGTGGATGCTAGACCAAATACCCTGCTCCAGGAACTTGTGGACTCTGGAATTTTAAGTGTCGGTCTTCCCAAATGTGAGGATTCGGTTCACTTTAGAGTCATGTTAGAGCAGAGATGAGCTCGCGTCTCTTGAAAAATACGAAAGGACTTTGAGGCAATTCCTTCTTTATAAGAGCAGCCCTCTTGATATCTAAGTGGTCACTAATGTGAGGCACAATTTACAGAATTAAAGTAATGAGAGACTTGCAACACACAACTGGTAGACATGGTAGCAGCATGGATGGCAGCAATGATAGGATTTATGCAATTACTCATTTGAAGAAATCAATTAATCCTGCATTCTTAATGAAGGAAAGCTCTGGCAAAAAAGTAGTTATGCAAGTACATCACTAAAAATTGCATCATGGACCTATTAGGCATGAAGTCATCTACATTTTCTAATTTTCCAGACCTTTGGCATTGTAAACAGTATTCTTGAAACACAGTTTTCAACATGTAGCTGTATATATTTATATATTATCACACAGATGGGCACAGACGTGTAGAGATAGCTGAATACGTGCACTTCCATATATCAGGCTACAAGATGATATACTGTTTAAAGCTAAAAACAGTTTCTATGTGTTATAGAAGAGAGTTTAAGAGAGTTCATATACATTCCAAGACCTGTGGTTCCCCAAAATGGTGCACCCTTACAGAAAATGAAGGGTTTACTCAAGCTGAACAGAAACCCTTCTAGGAGGGGTTTTGAGCTAGAACATGTCCAGCAGCAACCCATCCTTTTTCCCAATACATAAAGAGACCATATGTTTTTTAACTTGCCTTGTCACAAGGTTTGTGTCCATAGACGTTCCTGGAGCTGAATTCCTGCTGAAGAAAGTGACACCTTCTCACAAATGGGCTGCAGAATCTGGGCCTAAATATTTAACTTCTTAGTCATTCATCTAGAACGTTCAGCTAGAATGTTCAACTAGTCATTCAACTAGAACAGTTTTAATGTTTGCAGTTGTAACCACTGGGAAAAGCTACTGATCACGTACATCAAACCAGCTGGATTTAAAGCCCACGCTCAGAGAATCACTTGCTGTAACTCCATGGCTACACCCAAGCTGGTCCCATCCAGTCCACTTATGTTTTATAACACATCATCAGTATATTCAAAAATAAAGTCTACTAACACAAGGTGTATGGCTCTGCTTGCTTGCTAAGAGAAAAAAATCGTTTGCAATTAATTTTACTATATACAGCTAAAATACACTTTGTTTTCCAGGGCATGTGCCCTTTCTTAAGTTTGAGAGTTTTTAAAGACAGTAAAAAAAAAGAGGACTTTGGCCATATGCCCAAGATCTTTAAGCCCAGTGAGAAGAGTGGCTACTTGGTATCTCAAAGTCCCAGTCTAAAGGTCACTGGTTATATACAGATCACTTCATTCGCACAGGCAATTAGTTCATAATTGCTGTTTTGGGTAAGCCTCCAAGGTACAGCTGCAACCCTTTAGCATCTGTCCACATAAGCAAAAAGCATCTGTGCATCATAAGTGGAGCAGTTCCTGTCAGAAACAGGAGATCCTAAATATGTTGCTCTTCCCTGCGGATTGCTGATACGGTTTCAGCAGAGTTTTCCTCCCCAGCGTAATGTAGAAAAGCAGGTTCTACAAAGTCATCCTGGCTAGAATACTGCAGACATCCCATGTTTCATCGGGAGCCTGGGTAACACAGGGGTTCCACACACCCCTGTGAACCTATCTTTGCAGTATGTGCAAAGGAAAGCATTTTGTGTACGTGTTTGAACCCAGGGCTGACCACCCGCGGTTCCACCGCTGCCTTGCGCGTTCTGCGTTGCAGTAGCAGCAGCCAACGCGGGCAGTTTTATTCAGATGCCTTATTGCATCGTCCTGCACAACGCAGCAAATGTAACCTGATAAGGCACGAAAGGGATCTGGCGTCTTCGCTTTGTAGCAGGAGCAGCGTTATTGTTATGGGCCATCCAAACTGTGAGTCAGCCCGTGGGGAGATGGTGGGGCACACACCAAGCAGCCAGAGCTGGCGTGGGCCGCGGCAGCTTGGCTTGGCTCTGCAGATGTGCTGCTCTCCCTGCAGATGTGCTGCTCTCCCTGCAGATGTGCTCTTCCGTTGGCGGTGTCCGTGGCTCTCGCTTTTCATTTCTTCTCCTCTTTCAAAAGGACAACCCTTTCGGAAATGGCATTTGTACCACTTGCAGGCTGACATACACCCTGTCGTACAGTAACCGGTTAAATTTATGTGGCATGTGGTTTCATTCAGCTGATCTGGACTGCACTGCAAAAGCCAGGCACACCCTGGCCTGACGGGAATCACGAAACCCCTTCTCAGCCAAAGACGCTCAAGTGAACATAAAACAGACTGGGAACCAACGGCCGATGGACTCTTCCTTCCAAAGCTCCCAAGACCCTTAATCTCTAATGCATCCTTTTTCCACACACTGCTTCACACGCCTGATCGAAGCCCAAGCGGTTGAAACCCAATTAGCAGAGGGAGGGGAACATCCAGGCAGGATGCCTGTTCCTGTCACACATGAAGTCACTCGTATGGAAACAGTGAGTAGGGATCTTAAGAGCCCCTCGAAATGATAAAACTATAGAAAGCAGAAGGGACAAGGCCAGCAACAAACTCCCATGAAAAATCAGCTGCACAGACAGACAAAAGGGGAACGAAACAGAGACTTTGAGAGACAAATTGGCTAGAAAGTGTCGCGACTTGGGGAGGTCTGTTCTGCCAGGGCTTCAGGATAGCTGCAGAGAATCTGGTGGAGTATGTTTAACATGGACATTGTTCTACCAGTGGGACCCAGTGTTGCAATGTTATTCTCTTCAGATCAGTTTAAAAATGCCAGAAAAAAAAAGAGATTTTATAGTGACATTACTCGGGCAATTATAGTGACAATACTTGTCCTCAAAATGTGTCTGGAGAATGGACACTGGGTAAAGCCCATTTCTTCCAGTGTTGGCAGGGAGCACAACTTGTCTTATATCATGAAGCAGAGACTCTTCTCCACTTTCACAGGGACAGGACCCATGTTTGGGTCTCACTAGGAACACGCTCTGTAGGATAGTCTTGTGGCCCTTTGCACAGCAAAGCTCTCCAGGCACATTACTCAGCAAGGTACAATCCTGGCATTGACTCAACTCTGGATGCACATCTGGGATTCGGTCATTTGTTAGCAAAGTTTAAGTCACATTTCCGTGGAAAACAGACATGAGAGACACAAAGTAAACAGTAAACATAGTTGCTGTGTCTCCACTTAACTGACCTGTGAGGTCCCAGTGTAACTGGGACACTCAGGATTGGCAGCCTCTCACCTTCACCTGGCAGGTAGCCCCAGCTATGCCCATGAGCACTGCTGGGCATGTGGTGCAGCCAGGTCTCCCAGCAGTGTTATTCCAGTAGCACAGGTGGGCAACAAATGGGACCTTGAGCCCGATCACACAGCCTCTCAGACCTCCTAGGGCATGCAGGAGAGGGCACTGAGCAAAACACTGAAATTCACCAAAATGAAGACGCAGAGCAGAATTTTTAAATAATTTTATAATTTCCTGATGAACTTAGTCTGTGAATAAAAAAAGAAGAAAAAAACCAAACAAACAAAGTGTTTATATTATCAAGGCAAAGTTGAATATAACATATTTTCTTTGCAATTTCATTATCCTGTCAGTAACATGACTCCAGCAATAAAACACATACAAGTTGAAGGCAGCGTGCGCACTTGCATCACAGACATCAATGTCTCCCGCTGCTGTTATTTCCAAAAGGAATTCAAGTAAGCCAGATCCCATCCCCAAAGCCCATCTCCCCCTCTGCTAAAGTGCAACATGTCTCTTCCAAAGCAAACGAGGGATCCGTCTCTGTGAAGTGGATGGAGCATCCCACAGATTATCTTTTTTTTAACCTCTCAAATGATTTGTGAACCCGGTGTGCGGCTCTCCTCATTTGCTGACTTGGAGGGAAATGGCAATATACTGTTTCAGTGGGCTTGCAGCAGCATGTTGGGCTAGCACAGAAATGATTCCCCTGTTCATGGTCCCGTTTGATTCATCCTCTGAACAGATAAAGGCATCTGCCATTAAAGCCTCCCCGGATACGCTATAATGAGCGTGTTCAGTAAGGGCCAAACGCAGCTGCCCCTGGGCAGGCTGGGAGAACAGAGACTTGGCCATGTCCACAGATTGCTGGGAAGATGGGGCAGGTTAAAGGAGCAATGCCTACTCACAAAATCTGGCTTCAAATTTGGCTTTTAGATAACCACATTTCATCTCAAAAAAAGAGTACACGTGACTGATAGATCCATTTTTTTGCCAGTTTCCAAATGGAAAAACAACATTTTGAACAAAAAAAAACCCCACCGAAGCACCGAGAACCTGCAGTGGAAATATCTACTTACAAGCAAAACCGATTGACTCGATTTTCAACATCCAAACTAGAAGAGCAAAACAGGGACAAAAAGCCTATGGCAAGTTCGATATAAAAAATACATTCATTTCACGAAATTCTTTACCTAGTCTCACAGGTAAAGTTATTGGTGTGGGTTATTTTGTTTACACTACGTGCCGATTTAGCCTCACATCGTTCCTTTTAAATGGTGCAGATCTTTGATGCAACTGCAGCAGAAGGCAGCTGCTAGTCCCTTCCTGCACCGTAACCCGCTGTGGCGACATGATCAACACCAGACACCAGTAAACACAGCTTCAGTAGAGGACCTACACATGACTACCTGCACCAGCTGATCTGCACTTGGTACGCTTGGCCCTGGTATCGATGGGTGTGATTTGAGAAGACAAGGAGAACTTGGGCAAAGCATTTGGCCCGTTACGTCAGCGGTTCCGATCTTAAGGGACACCTGGTGCTGATCACGGTGACCAGGAAAGATTTGCAAAATACTGTTTCATTCTGACCATTCCTGTCTTACACGTGTACAGCATAAACCTGGGAAAGCAGGAATTTACACAGGGTTTGTAACATCTCCTAAGAGGCCAAGCTGCCTTGGACCTCAAAAGCCTGTGAAAGGCAACTGGTTATAATTAGGAGCCCACAAATCCTTTTCCGTACAATCGCGAGAGGAGGAGTCACGGCTTTGTTGCTTCTTTACTTGAATTCCTTTTGAGGAAATTTATTTTTATATATTTTTTTAAAACACATCTTTTTCAGTTCTACTACTATCTTTTTTTTTTTTTTTTTTTTGTTTTGCTTTTTTGTTTTTTAATCCGACAACAGACACACATTGGTGGTAACTGCCCCAGCCTTAGGACCACACGGACAATATCGACAAGCAGAAAACAAAACAGGAAAAAAAAACCCCACCCCTGAAAAAGTCAGGAGAGATACTGATGACAGGGTTACAGCACTCACCACACACACTGGAAAAAGTCAGGATTTCCGTGTTTATGCTTTTGACACTAAAAAGTTTTGAAACAGTTTGTCTCTTTAAAAAAGTCAGCGGACGCAGCCATTTTGTTCAGAAGGATCTGCTGTTGCTTAAGGTTCCTTCCATTAATGTGGAAAAAAACAATTAAAACTGTATCTGGTATAAACCCTCCCCCCAAAACGCTTCTTCTCCTCGCCACGCTGACAAGAGGGGGTAGCAGAGTTGGCCTTGCCAGGCGTGATGCCCCACGACGCCCGGCGCCCGACCCTCCCACCCCGCCAGCTTTGCTGGGGCAGTGTTGGTTTTCCACAGCCTCCTGCGTCCTCTCCCGGTTCCCTCGGTCAGCGCGGGTGCTCAGCTGAGTAGAGGCTTCCTTCAAAGATCACATACCTCGAGCGTGCTATTTCCCTTTTGCGTTTCACTGGAGTCACGTGAGGAATAAATGCGTTACGGAGTGAAATTTCTGCTCTAAGATGGTATCAGTGCACGACTCCCTACAGCCTTTGCAAAGGCCCCTTCAGGGGCGACGATTGGCAATTAGTACAGGAGCGGGGACTCAACCCTGTCAACGTTTATCAGATGTAGAAATTTCCCAACAAGTTGAGCAGTAGCAGCAGAATGGGTGGGAATTACAGGGCAAAAGAGGTGCCCCTTTGGTTCAAAAAAACCCAGGGTTATGCCTTACAAGATTGATGACATTAATGCTCCCTTGCGCTAAATACCGAGAGCCCCGAAGTACCGGCACATTTGCTAGAGAAGGGATATTCCAGACGTGCGACCAGAAACGGCACCTACACACTGCTTTGTGCACTGCTTCAGACCTTTACCCTCTGTCCCCTGGACTTGGCAAAAATCAGATACTCCAAAGAGGGGTTTGGCATTTTCTAGAGGGAAAGCTGGTTAAAGGCAGTTGAAATGAGAGAGAATACTAGAAGCTTAGAGCTTCATTTGGGAGCACGCCAGGCAATTCTTCTTCTGATCGCAAACAGTGCTTGTGTCCTCACCCAGCAATTCTAGTGTTGTAATGTCCTTTTAGTGTTTCACATGAGGCTGGGTTCAGAGGAAAATATGTACTTGGACTCATGGATATCACGAACAAGAGTGGTTGGGGTGTCGTCTTTTACACTGTATGTGGGCTTCAGGCTTGAGTTATTTTTTAGCCCAGCTGAAATGACCTATGTAATCTTCTACAGACAGCTCCTTAAGTCCTCACATCTCTCAGTTTCTCTAGAAATGACAGACTGAAAGAAAAAAAACCAACCCAAACAAACAAAATTAAAGCAATTAAAACTTTCACAGATCCTGCAGCAAATGGAACTTCATTCAAAAGGAGAAGGAAAAAGCAAGTTTCCCCAGACTGCGTGGGAAAGGCCCCTGATTTCCTAGAGCTGCTGCATTGCAGGACTGCTGTGCTAGGAAACTGTCTGCATCTGCCTGGCTGCTGATACTTGGGTACAGGATTTTAAAAGAGCAGTGGTGGTTTAGTCAGCCGGGTGAGGGTCTCAGTATGTGCACACACACATCTCTTCTGCCATATGCTGATATGCAATTCTGTGATGGGTGACAATAACAAAATCCCTTTGTTGCCCTAAGGCCAATGGTGGGGTGCTCCATATGAGCGAAAAGAAAAAGCTTCCACTGGTCACGGTCAGCATTAAATTGCTGCCAGCAGCACCTCCCAGATCACAGAGTTCCTCAAGCTATTCACCACGACAAGATCTCTGTCGACACGGGATCAGAGAGATTACCTGAAATAGTTCAATGGAGATCAAGTCAGATCAAGTCTGTTCCTAAATGAGATCTGCTCTCTCCCTGAAAGCACTTTACTGAGGTCTCAGATCAATGTTTCAGATGGGAAGCCTAGAAGATCTAGAAGATAACAGCGGTTAAAGAGAAAAAATGCAAAGGCCCAACTATCCAGATGGGAGGAACAGCAGGTGTGTGGCTAGGAGATAAAAGACCAAATGGCCAGCATGAAAACTAGCCAGGCTTGACAAATCCTCTCAGGGAAGAGGCTGGGAGACGTGTAAACAGTGAGATTCACCTGGCTGCCAACTCATGGATCCTGTGCACTGTCATGACAGCACCGTGCCTTTGGCTGGGGCACTTTGAACTCTAGAAATGCAGCCACAGGCAGAATTAAAGATGTAGAAGAACCGGCACTTTCCTGCGATGTGTGGGCAAGGCAGTAAACCAAGAGAATTGAAATGACAGCTCAGCGACCACCCCTCGTTCCTCTCCCCTCCCCCTGCCTGCAGCAGAAGCGCTATCAAGGAACATCTCAGTAAGAGGTTTACAAGCAGGAGTCATTTGAACCATTGATAAGGGAAATTCCACAGCTTCTCACAGAGGAAGGATTGTTTTACAGCAGGGAACCAGGGCAGCTGGAGATTTGACCATATAAGTTAATGAGATAGTCAGGAGTGGTGGCGGTGGCGTGATGATGTTGGGCTGATGGCTCTGATGCTTTTACAGGCGGCATTAAATTCCTTGAGTGAGCAATTAGGAGTGATGAAGAAAAAGCAAGAGGAAAGATTTCAAAACAACAGCTCCTATCGAAACGCGCTGACTCAAATAATGGGAGCAAGGGGGTGTTTCTGGGATGAGGCACAGCTCAGTGGTATGTACAGTCACTGTCTACATGCCTTCCGGTGTTTCCCCCTTGTACACATCCAGGTTCCCATTACCCTCCTCACCCATGACAAAAAAAAATTACATCTTCAGACACAGGTTGCTACTACAGCAAGAATAAAAGCTGCATGTCCTGATTTGCAAAGCACTACCAGTTCAAACCATGGGAAAGATTTGAATCACCTCTTCTTTGGAGACTTAAATAGTGGCCACCATGGTTTTGGATCCTAAGGTTTCAGTTTTGCCCAATTTTCAGTGCTTCTTTCAGAAAAATACAGGGTACAACTTCTCTGACTCAAGTTTTTGCCGATCTCCATTCTATGGGAAGCAATTGGTCACTTCTAAAGATAAAAAGAAGGTGTGAAAGACCTACACGGGAGCTGTGCTGTGGATTTGAAAGACAGAAATGCAGTTTATCTGAAAGGGCTTGGCAAGTTTTCCTTAGCTCAAATGGTAGTAACTCTTCTGGAATTGAACTGCAGGCTCTGAAGGAGGTTTACTGAGAGGATTCATAATTAGCCAGCGACTAGAAAACCAAGATTTCTTCCACTGCTGTGTTGCTATTTGGTCTCCTTTTGCCCTCCTCTCATTCTCTTAAGTAATATGAGAAAGCTAAAGGGGAACAACTCCTTTAAGGAGCACATGGGGGCACGTTAAAGGGTTCTGTCCTGCAGATGTCCCCAGACACACATAACCACTGGTAGCCAGGAAAAAACTTGTCTCCCCGTTAGTGCATAGTCTGAGAATGAACACCCAAGTCCTACTTATAAAATAGGATTCTGATGTGCTACCACAATGACAAACCAACCTGCTATTTCAGGTTATATTACCTATCAGCAGGGGCTTTAATGAGTGTCAAAGATGGATGGGAACAAGACTAAGGCCTCTCATATATATATAAGAATTGCACTGGTTTAACTAAAGCTCTGATTTTATACCTATCTACTCAGCTGGGTGTCAACTCCAGCAGAGATGCTCTTCTTTACAAGAATGGGTTATTGCTCTGAACTGAAACTCATTCCTTGTCAACCTAAGCTAAACCAAAATAAATTAAATTATAATTATAATAAGAACTATATTCCCCATCTACCTAACTTAGCTTTAAAAACATACTTTAAAGCTAAATGATGCAATTTTCTCATTTACAAAATACCTAAGCCTATTCTGACAGCAGCTAGTGTTCACAAAGCTATGGTCTGAAAAACTGGCAATGGACAAACTATACAAGTTAAAGCTTGGAGAGGACCTGTGACCACACCTGCTTGAAGGGAGAGAGCTCTCTATAAAATAAGAACTTAGGAAACACAGACCTATGATGACATATCTCAGCTAAAAAACCCAAGAAATCAACAGATGAGAACAATTACCTGAAAAATGCCACACTCAGCACTTCAGAGTCAGATCAGTGAACAACAAAAGTCAAAGTTAAGTAAACAGAAAGTACCAGTATGGCTACCTTCCTTCCCAGCTGCTAGATGAAGTGACTAACAGGAAAAAATAAGGAAACTTTCCTTTCTGCTTTCTGTTACTTAAGAACATAAGAAACATTGAGACAGGCAGCAAGATCTGAGCTAGCTAGCTGATGCTGGCCAGTCATGAGCCATAATCAGAGCATGCTCAGGTTTGGTTTTAGCACTATGAAATTCAGGCTTTCAGCAGGAAAAGGAAAAGGAAAAGGAAAAGGAAAAGGAAAAGGAAAAGGAAAAGGAAAAGGAAAAGGAAAAGGAAAAGGA
>WUAM01000254.1:5235953-5261803 GCA_024336885.1 Actenoides hombroni | reverse complement strand
GAAAAGGAAAAGGAAAAGGAAAAGGAAAAGGAAAAGGAAAAGGAAAAGGAAAAGGAAAAGGAAAAGGAAAAGGGAAAGGAAAAAGGAAGCAATAAATGAATGCAAGGCGAGGGCTACCCTTCTGCAACCTCGTGGAGAGCTACAGCTGCTTGTACTCAGTGGATTCCCTCTTCTTTGCCTAGCAGACGTGGAAGGGCTCTGCTTAGCTGTATCCTAAAGTCACTCTCAACAAAGACAGTGGGGAATTGGGTTCTAAAGTAGAAAGGCAGTGAAAAGATGAATGCAAACAACTGATTAATCATAGACTGGAAGAACCTAGAGAGCACGTAGTTTTTAGAAGGGTTTTTTTTTTGCTTTTGTTTTCTTTGTAAATGTGCACCAGAAGTTTCTGTTCCATTTTCTGACTTCTGCATTCCTCTCCACTCTCATGGCTCCATGGACTGACTGGGCTTGGCCACTAGTGTGCTCTGGCGGGGCTAGTGGCTGACGTCATGACGACTCCTCGAGTGCATTAACGACTTGCTCCAGGATGTCGGGGCAGTGATCCGCTATCTTCTGTAAGATGGCATTGGCAAACTCCTGCAGCTCTGCACTTTCCTTCTCGCCCTTTTCTAACTCATCATGAAGCTGCAAGAAACACAGAGAGGCACAGTCACTCACTGCTATAAAACGTGTTTACGGTACAACAAGACTTGCGCAGCAGGCTCAGCTCCAAGCTAAACCAGCACTTTTAGAAAGGGAGCTCGCAGAGGTGTAACATACTGGGCACTTCAAGGATTGGCATCTTCCCTTGGTGACCCCCTCGCCAGAAGCTGGATGCTGTTCCCCCTCTTTATTTAACTTTTTCATTCTACAACACCAGGTTTATAACCTTTGCAGTTAAGACCATGTCTGCGTGGGAAAACTGACTGGCTTAACTGCTACTGAATAACTTGTTCTATGATAAATATTAGGAAAACTTTCTCTGTAGAATGGTTTTCTGAAAGCAACTGTATTCCAGAAGCAATACAGCATTCTGCTAATATATTATTTTAAATAGTTTTGACTTTTATTCATGAACAACAGGATGTTTCATAGGTCATTGCTTCAGAATTATTTCCTATATGAAATCAATAGGAATGTTACATAATTATACATAATACAGAATTAACCAGAATTCTAATTTTTCTGTGGAACTAATTATTTTCAGAGACTGTGTTTGCTAACTCAGCCACAAGATGACTATACACAATTGTGGATTATGCATAACTAACTCTACATTTCCTGTTGGATCATTTGCTGTTCAGATTACTATAATTGGCTCAGAATGGGACATGGAACTTCAAAACTTTAGTTTATAGACTGTAGACAGAGTGAATAAGATGTTTTCCCAACAAATGCTGTTACAAACCACACCGCAGTACATATCCGAGTATATGCAAACATAGTTTTCAGCTCTAACCCTAATGCCATTGCCAGAACTAGGGGCCCACAGAGTCTTAATGAAGAGCATCTGCCTTCAGTAACCTGTTTATCTGATAAAGCCCATGCTAGGCTGTGAACTGTGCAGAATCCCAAGTAAGGCTGTAATTTAGGCAAGTGTTTCAGGGATTGCTGTACTCACAGTGGTCTAAGGATCTAATAGAACAAGGAGAAGCAGCACCTTATACTAGACCAGATAATACAGATATATAGATTGGATACATTTTCAAGCAGATAGCTCTCTCATATACTATATATCAAAAAAAACCCTTCTATTTTTTCAGTTATATGATTTTCTTCTAATAAAGTGTATTCCCTGTGAAGAGACAGCAAGCATATCAATAGGTTGGTAAATACACTCAGATGGATTCTGAAGTTTATTGCAAGCTTCTGCATCCAAAGTTCTTTATCATTTTGAGCAGCTGTAGCAACTAGCTTATATATATTCGAACCTTCTTTTATTTTTTTTTTCCCAATATTATTTGTCAGTCCTATTTTTTTTATTCCCAAGAGATAAATATTTTTATTAGAACTCTACTGCGTGAATCTATGACATGGAAAGAATGTCAAATTGGAATTTTTCATCCCCGAAGGGATAACTGGTCATCACTATACACATTTTTTGATCTATATTTTGTACTTCTGTAACACGGCTTGTTGTAGGTTTTAAAAAGAGAGACCTGTCAGTCAGCTGGACAACAGGGATCGTTTTACCACCGTAAGAGCACAATGCAGTGGGCAAGGTTAAATTTCTACAATTAAAATTCTAATCCGATACAACAGTACAACTCTCTTTAGTGATGGTATCGAGCAAAGCACAGGAGATTGTTACTGCAAGAAACACTGCGTAAAAATGAACAGCCTAAGAACGCCTGTAGAATAAATACAAATGTTTTTTAAGGAAGTACTGGTATAGACTTTTATAGACAAAAGTGAGAGAAAGGAAATTAAAAGGGTAAGCTTGCTACACTATTCCCTTTACTAGGCAGGGTAGCATATAGTAAATTATTTGGGCTTTGCGTGCTGAATGTTAGTTTAATGTGTTCTTATGTGCTTTGTTCCTACTGGCTGCCATACTCACAGAACAGCTATACGAATCCGAGAGCGGCTCCTGCCAAGAATCACAATGCAAAAGCAACCTGATCCTGCTCTGTGGAGTGACATGAGCCGGGGAAGTGGGGAAAACGAGAGGGAGGGGAGCACTCCAGGCTCTGTAAGGGCTCTCGGGGGAGAAGGGGGGGGAATTCAGCAGTAACCCATAATGGCTCAGAAATGGCATGCTGTGGATAGGCCGTTAGTCTGGTTCCAACAGCCTGCCAGAGCTGTTAGTCAGAAACTTGCAATGGATGGCTAAGCCTAGGAGAGGTTCAGTCAGCAAGCAGGATTGAGAGTCAGCACGGCCAGCTAGGAGCAGTGCTGGGTATTGAACGCCAGGAGACTGTGTTTCAGGGACTACCTCTGAGCCCCAGGTTGCTCAGCCTACTGAAACCCCAGTGATTCAGGCAGCCACAGCTACAGCAGCCTGTAAACCACCGAACCGCCAGTAAATTCACGGGACCGGTTTGGCCGTTGAACTCGGACAGGGCTGCCTCGGCTCCTTGGGCCAAGCTCAAAGTTTTCACGGTGTATTCATCAGAAGGGTGGGAGGTCGTGGAGACCAGAAGAGAGCAAGGAACCAAAGAAGCAGCAGCAGCAGCCACCTGGCTCCTGCAAGGGGCCTGGTCTGTCGGTGGGCGGGCGGGGAGCCAGGAGAGGGCAGTGTCAGCAGGGAAAGCAGGGCCGGCTCCCCGCGGGGCCTGCCCCGCCACCTGCCCGGCCAGCACCGGCCTCCGGCCGCCAAGGCCAAATCCTCCAGGGGAAGCTCCGAGAAAAGACAAAGCAATTAAATAATCGAATGCAAAAGCAACTCAAAGGGATTAACCTTCAAAACTGAAAGGAGGGTGATTGGCAAGGGAGAATCCTGCAGGATGCTGTCTTCAGCGGGGCAGTGCTGCGAAGTTAGTGATGTCTCGGTTTCTTGCTGTACTAGTCAGCATTTAGGTATTTGTAAGATTTCTTATAAAATCAAGGTAAGCCTCACCAAACAAGCCCATGCCAAAGCTAAAATAAATCAAATGCAATCAAACAAAAGTAACCAACTTAACCAGATGAAGAAAATACTTCCAAGAAATAAGCTTTTGACCATCAAGAGGCCGAAAGGAGATGGCTTTGAATGCTGAAGGCCAGCAATAACACTTTGCAAGTTAGTGCAGACAGAAAGTCTACGCAGCTGGCTGGCAGATGTCTGTGATGAAACGTCTTGGAGAAAAGTAGCAACGATAGCCTTGCATTGATTTTGCTAGCTTCAGAACATCTAGGTTTAATAATACAATTTTTACTTAAAACAAAGACATCTTAATTGACTGTGTGGCTGGTTGCAGCATTTCTGTATCGTGTATGTCATCTCTGTTTACATCATTCCTTTGAGAAACAGCTGTGAGCAGCATACGTCACTCCACATTCAGATAAACTCCTTAATGGGGAACATCCAGCTCTCCATGGTATAAGTTGATTCACCTAGATGTTTGGCAGTGCAAATTTTAGAGAAGTTTCTCTGAAAGTATTATTATCAATTCTGCTCCTAGTTTCCTAGATTTTTTTCTTGTGAATGCAAATGGTGTTATCTCCCTTATGCCATTTTTCTGTGAAGATAAAGGAGTGTTAACAGTCCTTTTTGTTGTCATTTTCAGCTGAGGATATGAGGAGATTCATACACTTGCATCACAGAAATGATCAAAAAAAGAGAAGGCAAGGCAAGGCCAGACATGTTTGTCTAGTCGGTGACAAGTAAAAATAGACAGCTCAGAAAGGAAAGGATAGCAAGGACACCAGAAGTGCTTCATAGTATTTATACTTTATCTTTGGATATATGAACAGAAAGAACTTTCAGCATCTCAGGGGAATGGAAGCTTGCAGATAATCTGCAATAGATTCAGACACTTCTCACCACTGCTGCCTTCCTACCCGAGTTTAGAGCAAGTCATGATAGGAATACTTTTCCTTTTATAGTTAAACTCCATCAGTGAAAAAAAATCACAAACAACTCACCATGAATTTAGCTTGTACTGTGCTTCTCTGGTCCAAGATATTCCAGAACATATTTAAAGATTAATTGACACTCAGAGGGAAGATAACTTCATAGGAAGCTATGGTTGAATACGCGCACTAGGTGAATTGTGGTGCTGCTTCACAGAACCTTTGTGGCCTTTGCTTATCCCCTAATGTAAACAAGGCAACATTAAGCTAAGACCTTTTATTTATATAGAGGAGGCTTGCTCCCCAGACCGTTATTACCCCCTCCTTAACAATTCCACAAAAACACTGATGAAAAAAGGCAAACAAAAATAAATTAGTATCTCGATCTCAAGCTTTGGACAGTAAAACTGAATACAGAATATGAGGTGTTTGTAGATCAGCACAAAAAGAAAGTTAACTGCAGGACTTCTATAAGGCTACAATAATGGGATCTGGAATTATGTTTCTCCAAAGATTAGGTGTCTTGGGATTAGGTTACAGTTAGTCAGAAAAATATGTTTAAAGTAACAGAAATGAGCATCAAAAAGAAATTCAACCAATTTAACAGTAAGCTCATCTTGCATCTCAGGAAAATGGTCAAGTCCTTTTACATCTTCCCATACAACCAGTGTAAATATGTATGTTTGAAGCAGTGAGAGTCAATTACATACAAACCTTTCTTTCTCAACTATAGACTCATAAAAGGGCCAAAATAAAGGGTTAAAAATATAGAAATACCAGTCTGCCAAACTTAAAAAAACCCAGAACAGAACCAACCAAACAAAACCAACCAAACAAAAACACAACCAAGCACAAAAAACCAAACAACAACAACAAAACCAAAACCAAACAAACAAAAACCCCAAACAAAACAACAACAAAAAAGTTACTACACAGAGCCTTACATTGATTTGCTCTATCTGGAAAAATTGTTTTTCTGCTAGCTTTTAAAAAATATTTAAAGCACATGCATTTAAAAATAAAGGAAGATTTCAAATTAAACATTCTATCTTGTCTTTTAAGATAATGTAAACTGTAAAGATAGGTTTAAATATATTTAAATAAAGTTGAACAGATTTTTAAAACCAATTTTGAAAAAAAAAAAACCTTAAAAAAAATTTGTTGAGGGCTGTTGCACCATATATTTGAAATAACTTTGCACATGGGGTTTATCCTGCACTCCTGAGCATCTCCAAGCTCTGTGAATAGTAGAAATATTATAATTTCCTTAGTAATGAATGAATTTCAAACTTATATAAATGGAAAAAAAGGAGTAAAAATAAATGCCTGGAATTTATATTTTGCATTTGACTGGAGAAGTTTTCCTGCAAATCCTGCACTTGCAGGGTAATATGTCCATCCTCCAGCAACAGCATCAATCATTTCACAGCCAGAGGACAATTTTTCTGTTCAAGTAATTTCTGGTGTATGTTATACATTGAAAATGAATACTGCTATAGTGTACAAAAGGTTGTTATTCTGTGGCTAAGCAGAACAAATAATACTTATTGTCTGTCCCACAGGGCTATCTGCTAGGGCCAAGCCCTGCTGACCTAAGTGTGCATAAGGCAGGCAAACCCCACAACCCTAATTGTAAACAACTTGCAATTCTGCAAGTTAAAGGGACTGTGAAAAAGAGATAGGTAGCTACCTCTCATACTTTCACTTGCAACACTTTACCATAGGTCTTGGTTTACTCTCTTGAAGCCAGATTGCCAGATACTGCCAAACTACTCTGTGCTGCATCCTTCATGCTGGGCTTGTACCTTGTCCCTTGCTTTCTCTGCTCATGAATTAGGCCTCTGACTCTGCCTGTTTAGTCGAGGTGGTACCAGATAGTCATAGACATAAGGAATACCCACCTGTCTACAAGGCAAATCTTAAATATCTCTTATATGGCCTAGATGATGAGTTTTGAAAAAAACATTTTAACTGTTAGGACAGAGGGCTGGTGGGAAGTTATGGTTTTGTATCTGCACAACGGAAAGAGAGCAGAAAGGACAAAGCAGGAAATACTGGAATAAAATGGTGAAGTTATATGCATCCAGTTACTTCAGGATCAGAGCTCGACCCCCTTTTACTTTTTCCACATTACTCATTTCTCTTTAAGAGGAAGTTAATTTTGTTTATTATGAAGTCATGGAGAATCCCGTTAGCTTTGAAATTTCCAACAGATGTCCCAAGAAAGAAGTTTCCATGAAATATTTTGGTCCATACAATCCAACTGAGGACTGTATGTGGTTCCTTTTATCCAGGAACGATGCCCACAGAAGCTGCCCCAGCGACCCCTACACAGCCATAGAGAATCCAGAGCAGTAGCTCATAGCAGGAAATGATGCAAAAAGCTTCCACACAGGACCACAGTGCCTGAGTAAGGGAAAGAGTAACAGAACTTGCTGCTAATAGCAAAACATATGGAGAAGTGACCTGTCCTTGACTAAATAAGGTAATAGCTCAGGTTGGTACACCATCTGCCTGTAGAAAGTTCTTGAAGTGAGACCACCATAAATTTTAGACACACCACACACACACGAAACACTTGACTGTGTGCTGAAAGCAATATCCCTTCATATCTCAATTTTCCCTTTATATATATATATATATTTCCCTTTATATAATTTATATCTCAATTTTCCCTTTATATCTCTTTTCAAGTTAGCAATAGTTAATATTACTGATTGATAGTATATATTTTAATTAAAATTGGCAATTCCATGCACAAATAAAAATGGATAGTGTTATGGCATTATGGATATGGTTGGTGTGGTTGGCTTATTGATGTTTGTGACTTCAACCAGCATCTAAGAACTATGACACTGATCTCCAGTTCTCACCCTCACCCAAAATATTAATTTAATATAGAAGTTTAAAACGCTATAAAATGTAGTAATTGTAAAGAGTTCCTCCATCCATTACTTTCTCAGCTAAACTCAGGAAGTACATTTGCCCATGGAGAAGGATATAAATGATTGCAATTACTACCTTTAATTTCTAACAGAGACCAGAAGCGGGCTGTTTAACTTTAAAATACATGCATTCCCGTAAGATTAAAAATAAAAAATAAATGACATAAATCAGGTGCAGAAGATAACAAGCTAATGGAATGAGTAGTCAGAGGAGGAAGACAGGGTAAACTCTGAGGTAATAGAGTAATTTAGAATGACTAAATGCAAAACACGGCAGAGAAACTTCTTTACAGAAGCTAAATAAGTAATTTCTCATAGATGATGCAGAAGTAGGAACGCAAGCAGAATCGGAACGAAGAGGTACACAGGATGTTTACAAGAAAGCTGTTTGTAATTCAGAGCAAAGTTCATCCCACTTACAATATTATTTGTATAACAAATCAAAATGTGTGTTTAATACTGTCAACATTCAGCAAGTCTACATGCAACTTTCAAATGGAATTTGCAAGCTACATACATGCTCTCTGGTGCCCGTTTGTATGAAAAGTGTGACACTGATGTTGCTGAAAGTGAAATGTCAGTTATGTGCAATGTAAGTTATGCTCCTTGAAACCGAGCCGTTAACTATTTAGCTGATAACAGCAGGTTGTGACTAATACAGTGAAGCAACATTATCACCTTTTTCCTTCCTCTGCTTTGTGCAGCTGGGCAGAACAGACATTCCTGATTTCCTGGGAAAGGATTAGTAAGTAGGAATCCCTAGATGGTCTCTGCTTTGGCTGAAGCTGGTACACTGGGAGAGGGAAGACTATCTTTCTTCCTTACAAAGGCTCTTCTGCAACCATAAAGATTTTGCTTAAGCATCTCTCTCTAACTCACAGCTGAAGCAGTCATAGGTGCAACACTGTGTTAGTAGCAGGGTGAGATGAGCTGCCATAGCCGGTGTCTTCTGATAGACTATCTCATGGAAATACATCTACTAAGGTCCTACAGGTTACTGTTGATGCCCAAATCACAACACACAAATTGCTGGAAACACCTCTGGGGAAACAGGAACAGGTCAATTGCACAGGAAAGAAGTGGTGTCTAAGGGCCAGCAGAAATAGTCAGGACCCTCAGCAGACAGGACAAAGCCAGGGTGTGTTGGACATGGTTGGAGAGAGCCACCAACGGCAGGAAGCCAGGGAGCAAGATTCCTCCTCCTCCTAGTGTTAAGAAAGTTATTTTAAATGGATAGGTCCTCTTTGGCTGGAAGAAATATTTTTCCAGAACAAATGTCACCGTAGCGCCTATTGAAAACATGCTCTCCATAATAGGAGGCATCACACATTTCAGAGCTGGATTTGAAGCAGTAGGAAATATTTATAATAGTGCTTAAGCTATTAACGGAGCAAACACTGTTGCCTACTACTAATATCTGGTTGCTCTGTTTGGTTGTCTCTTTTTCTCACACTGCTGCCTTTCAACCACAGCTCAGCACCAACAACATATTTAAGTGATTTTCAGCGAGTTCCTGTTTCTACTCCATTCTTTCCTTTTGTAAAGATAAGAGAAAAACAAAAACCATACTATATAAAAAAATGTGGACCACATCATTATGTTCTTAATGCCACTTCCTTTCATACAGGAATAAAATCCCTCACTTAAAGGCAACCATCTGAAATGTGAAGCATATCAGTAGTTCTACAGAGCCCAAGAATATTAACATAATGATATGTTTAGAACAAAGTGAAAGAAAATACCATGTTTAATAGAAATTGCTAGGATAATGCAATTATTTATAATGAATTAAGAGAATTTTTATTTCTCAAGTGGTGAGACTTGGAACATTCTTCCTTCCTTCTGGTAATTCCAGTTTGTTTAGTAAGTTGAACAGGACATGAACCGGTTGAAGGAGGACAGTTCCAGAAATGGTGCTGGTTAACTTCTTTGGGGACACTGGGTCAGAACGGACTCAAAGAAATATTTTCCACCAGATGAATAACTTAATGACATGGTTCCAAGCACTGTAGATGCTTTATTGTCCACAGCTTAGTCTAGCATACTAGTTTAGATTAGGTTTTGTGATACCAGATACTGTACTGGTTTCAGGCCTTCATTACAAATGGACCAGAATTTTACTATGGTAAGTCAGCTTTACAAAATGTCTTTGATGAAATGTCAATAAAGCATGATATTGCATCTTGGCCCCATATTTTGATTAAAATCTATTGAAGTCACTAAGGAATATGGCTGAACTTAATGGTAGCCTAAAGAATCCATTATACATGAGAGGTACCAATTATCAATCAAACTTTGAGAGTCCACAAAATTGTGCGGCCACAAATTCCCCTTAGAACCATGGTGTTGATGCTGGCAGCTCTTCTGACAATGAAAAGCTTACATCTACTTCATACACTAGTTCTACCTACCAGAAAACACCACAGAAAACTACTCTTTGTAGGTAACCCTCCCCAGCAGGTATGAGAGACCTGTATTTGCTATGATGGAACACAGCAGGACCAACCTTCCCAATAATCAATAGTTGCTGCGGTGGGAAATGACAGCTCCAAAAGCAGCAGTATGAAAAGGAATTCTCAATTATTTATTAAAAAAATCCCACCCCAAATGAAAGTAAATAATCTCATTGGTGAGATGTGGATACATTGGCATGATTCTTAAATATGATTGGTGTTCAGTTAAATGTATCCTCCCTAATCATGTTAGCACTTCTTAACATTTAAGAGGATTAATTTTTTCCCACTGAGGCTTGTGAAGCATTATCTGCAGAAGATCATATTAGAAGGGACAGGAGTGAATTTAATGCACTCAATTTGAAGTAATTTACAAAACTCATTAAAATTCCAAAGATGCAAAATGGGTATGCTGTGATGGGCTTCTGTGAATCTGGAGAACCGATTCCCACCCCCCATGGGAATACTTTAAGCACAAAGGAAATTCTGCAATTAGTAATAGAAAAGCTGCACGACATAAATGAAAAAACTGCTTTATAAATTGAAATATATCATTAGCGTTTTTCAACTGAAGCTTATTAAATAAAATCTAAGTTAGTAGGGAAAGCAGAAGAGACTGATACATTTGTGACAGGACCAGAGGGAATGGCTGCAAGCTGCGCCAGGGGAGGTTTAGGCTGGATAGTAGGAAACATTTCTCCACTGAAAGGGTTACCAAACACTGGAATGGGCTGCCCAGGGCAGTGGTGGAGTCACCATTGCTGGAGGCATTTAAATGGCATCTGGACCTGGTGCTCAGGGACATGGTTTAGTGGTGAATTTACAGTGTTGGGTGGAAGGTTGGACTAGATGATCTTGAAGGTCTCTTCCAACCAAAGACATTCTGAGATTCTGTAATTTTATTTTAGCAGATGTTAGTTATGCATGGGAATCACAAATGGAGTAGTAACTTTAAACAACTATGGTGATAGCATTGCAGAATTAAGACAATAATGGGCAAGGATAGAAAAATACATTTTCTTCTCTTCTCCAGGACAACTTCGACAATTTTTTATCTCTCACAACCTATACTTCAAATGCTTTCTTTACTGTGTAATCTGTGAATGTTGCTAATGGACTGGCAAAGCTTGAATGAGAAGTGTTACCTTTTATTAGACCAGCAAACAGAACTGGAAAAAACAGATGCTGTTTTGAGCTCACTGTCTTTTCAGAAAAAAGCCTTTTCTACTTTTCTTACCTACATTCTCTTGATTAAATAGAAGATGTCACCTATCCCCACAGATCCTGACTATACTCAAAGACCATCAGAGCTATAACAAACTAGTCTATTTATTTGAGGCATATCCAAACTTTTCCCATATCCAGCCTCGATTCATTCGAGGGATATCCAACCTTTTCCCATATCCAGCCTTGACTTTTGTTTTCAGAGGTGACCCCCAATGGTGCTACAGGGTTTTGTCACCCAATACTTCATTCAAGACAGACAAGGTAGTTTGAAATGGTATGCCTCGTGTTTGCATCTATAAGGTAGGAGACACATCTCTTTAATGCCTGAGGATGGCATGCATTGTACTGGAAAAATTTTAATCCTGTATCAGCGATTACAGAACCCAAGAGGTAAATAAAATGCTGACTCCAGGTGTGTTGGGGCTAGCAAGATCTGCAGGGAAAAAGGAATGTGTCAGGTATCAAGTGAGACACACACGGCTGAATCAAATAAATGTATGAAGACAAAGATCAAATATCCTGTACCATCTAGGCCCTGTTACAGGCATATTTATCTCCAGAGGTCTAATCTTCTCGCTGTATTGTTAGACATGCTTCTGTTGGCTTCCTATAAGTTGGCTGCTGAGCTGCTCTCTCAGATTTTTGGATCAAAAATTGAGTCTGGAGTTGAAAGTGCAAGGAAATGAGCTTAAACATCACAACAGAAGGAAAACAGAGCTGGATAGGCTCAAGATAGTGTTCACTGACCCGCAAATCCACTTTTAACTATACAGGCCTTAGACTAGTCTGTGTGCATACTGGATAGAGTTTGCTATACACATATGAAAGTGAAAGAATTGCAATCAGAATCCCATGTCAGGGTCAAAAAGACAAAATTAGTCACGTTTCTTTCTGGTACAAGTTCCTTATAGTAGTTTAACTAAAACACAAACAAGAAAAAAGGATTCAGTAATATGGGAGTAAAATTAAAAAATTGAAAAGAGAAATAGGAAGGAATGAGAAAAAAGGGTTGTAGGGAATGATGAACTGTAGTCTGAAAACAAGAGATAAAAAACTACCAGTGAAGGGATTAAGGAAGGCAAGACATCACCAGAACTGGGAGAAAGGAAGATTATTTCAGTACTTGAATTACAGCTAGGATGGACAGTCTGTGTGGGGACTTAGTCAGATGAGCTGTTATTAAACACTTTCAGTTCTGTATTCCCAAACTCTGCAAAATACACTATTGGATTTCTGAAATCACTGTGTGTATGTGTGCATAAGAATGGGTGTATTGCATCTAGCACACTGGATCCAAATCTCAGTGTAGGTATCCAGGTAAGGTGGTAAGTGGAAAATACTACTGACAGAACATACGGTCACAGAAGGTAAGGACATTGTATTCATTTACATAAAGTGACTCATAAAAATGTGCCAATTAAAATGCAAATGGTTAATGTCATTAAAAGAAGATTTAAGATCCTCATGATGACATTAAACCATAAAGAGCAGCTAAAGCTCGTTAACAGGTAAAACATGGCAAAAGTGGTATCTTGCTGTTTGATTTCCCATGAGTGTGTAGATGCATGGCCTCAAGTACAGATAAAATGAGAAATTCCATAATAAATATTAAATGGCAATGATTAAAAAAATTATTGACTCTTCCTATCAGCCAAAGAGTGAATCTTTGCTACCTGCTTTCACCACTTACAGGTTGTTTTCCCAGAATTTTGGTGTGGCACATGGGTAAGACTTACATCAAGAGTTTAGGCCCTTGTTCAGAGCTTCAGACTACAAACTCACCTGCTCCTGGGTCATCTTCTGCAGCTCTTTCTCCCAAGCTGCCCGGTCATCATCCAGGTGGTAGGAAGCAGGTGGGGTGAGTCCACGCAGAATCAAGGGGTCACGGTCATGGCAGAGGGCTGTCAAATGTCCAATGTACAACTTCAACTTGCTGCGATTCTGATCAAGTTCTAAGAGGGGCTGAATTATCTGAAAGAAGAGAACAGAGACAGTGAGGAACAGCCTGAGACCCAAGCAGCGATGAGAGCAAAGATCAACTTCTAAGTTACAATCTTGTTCAGCTTCATCCTGGAAGAAACCTGAACATCCTCCCTCTCCACCAGTACTCCTATCCCATAACCCAGCAATCACCCAGCTGAAGCAGAAAGAAATCAAGAGCACTAGAGGAAGGGGATGTGGTGATGATAGTTGTCTGATTAATACAGGAAATAATGATGATACAGGTGAAAACCAAACCAGTATTACATTGAAGGCACTAACTGTACTGATTCAGCCAACTATTTCAATTCTCTGCTTTAAGGAAAATTGATTCTTTTTTTTTGATAAAAGGTGTCTGTCCACAACTAAGGTAATTGTAAGGTTGAGTTTATCTCATTTTGCCAACAAACATTTCATTGCAACTTAAGAATGCAATAAGCATGTTCTAACGAGAATACTTTCAAATGATGCTGAGATATTTGTTCCTAAGATGAATGTATCTTTGCTGTAGAAACTGGATAGAGACATATCTTAACTAAGTTCATATATATTTTTTATAGCTAAGATATATTCTGTAGTTTTAAAAAGGCAGTAACTTCTATTTATTAGACAAGTCAGATTCTACACAATAGGCTAAAAAACTAAAATCAAAGGATGTGATTTTATTATACTTTACCCAATCTGAATTTAAACCTTGTTCCTCCCTGCAATCCAAACCAGAGCCATCCAGTTCCCATAAAAAGCATTTGAAGAGCCATTTTTCATTTGTTTTACAAAAATACAGAGCTCAAGTGCATAAATACATACTGGGAATCTCTCACTATGCCCTCCCAGAAGAATACTGCTTCATATTGTTCTAGGTGTTTGCGAGCATATATACAAAACATATATACAAAAAGTTTGCAGCTGGCGAAAAAACAAGGAAGAATTTGGCTTAGTGCCTCCACTGCATAAAATGAGGTGCTGAAACTACAGGCACTGCTGTGCACCAGCTAGGAGGGCTGGGAAGCCTTGCCACGATACTGGCAACTTGTCTTGGTGTTCCCAGCCAGGGGCTGTACCTGCTGCTTGTTATCAGACCGGGGATATCTTTCAGTAGGACACCTCTGACCCCACTAATGAAAAAGGAGTGGGATAATCTCCGAGTCAACAGGAACAGGGTGCTGGCACTACTTTCAACAAAGACTCTGACTTTGACCCCTTTTAATAAGGCTGTCAGGGCTCACTTGTTTTGCTTCTAACACTGTTCTACATGGATTAATTTCTGTGGAGTGAGAGGATCTGAGAGCCATGGCTAAGCAGCTAACTAATGTCAGGCTCCTTGTCCTGCAGAGCGTAGCTGCGCTCAGCAGCCTACACCAGAACATCAGGGTGGCAGCAGCTATGAAAAGCCACAATGACACGGTAGCCATGGTAGAGAAGACAGACAAGAAACCTGCACAGACAGAAAGTTCAGATGCTATATTTAAAACTTTATTTCTCTGTGCAGCCTCTGGGCAATGTCTGTTGGCAGATATAAACACGCACACAAAAATGATATTTTTACGTATTAAACCTGTGAACTACAGCAGGGCAGAATACTCTGATCTCCTGTATACCTGGCAATGGGAAGGGATAGTTTAGTAGGATCAACACATCTTAAAATGTGATAGAAATATCACATCTTAAAAAAATACTGCTTTATAAAAATGTGAAATCTAGCTGTGCAATAAATGCAGTAGCTGCCTTGTAATCTTTTTAGATACTGCAGTCTATTGAATATCCATCAGATCTGCAGATTTCAGTCTGAAAACCATTCGACTTGCCAACCTTCCTGGCTGTTCTTTGTGAAGAGAAACCCTCCCTGATAAAGAGAAAGCAGAGTTATCTAGCAAGTAAGGATGGAAGATTTTCACCCAACAGTTGAATTTTGATTGCTCAGGGATAAGTCCCCTTTCGAAGCACATTCCTCCGGTACCCCTCCCCCTTACCCCAAGCTGGAAACAGGCCAAATGAGGCGTGTGAAAGTTCTTAACTAGCAGCCCTTCCAAAGCTGTTCGCAGAGCAATCATTCCTCTCACTTGGGATCCATTAAACCCTGCCAGTCAAGTAGGAAATGCCCTTATATCTGCGTTCCTGCCATATCTAATTTGAACTAGCCACTTAGCAAGACGCACTGTGCTTCCCACACTGCAGGGCTGCCTCTGCCTTATCTCAAGAGGTTGTGAGAGCATTTGCTAATTGGAAAGGCAGAGCAGAGCTAGATTCATAAACCACAGTGTTCTCAGGATCAGCTCAGAGCTGTACAGCTTTCTAGGAAAACAAGGGGTAAACAGACCAAACTCAGGAAGATCTTCTAAAGCAGCCCTGATTCATTAATTGCCCTGATAGGTTTAGGTCATCCTCATCAATGTGTGGAATGAAGTCTGCTTAATGTACCCTCAAGTTCAGAATATTGTTAATGGCCAGCTAAGTTTGACAATGTGGTTTGCTAAAAAAGGCAATCACTACAACTCTGAAACAGAAACATGAAATGCCTGACAAATCCCTGATACAAACCCACATCATCTCTACCAACTGATAAAGACATTTGGGAACATATTCCCCAACAAATTAAACTCAGAAACAACATGTTCAGGTTTTTTTGAGATTTTGCAGATTTATTTCTTTTTTTAATTTTTGAGCATGACAAATGTGAATCTAATTGTAGTTCTGAAAATGAATGAAATTAATGCTGCTTCTTCAGTGGTAGCTGTTGCTGTACACTGATTATCTGAAATATGAGTAGCTGTATTTAAAAATTTTTTATGATAAGAGTCTGCACTTAAATATGTGTATGTACATGCTGCATAGATTAAAAAAAGTACTTGTAACAATGTGGTTGGAGAGACCTATCTAAATGTTTGGCCACTTTTACTGTGAAAGATGAATATACCTCCCATGCAGAGACTGTGGTGTCTAAAAGTTTGAGCACTGTCTAATGTAAATCCACCAAAAAACGTAGGTGGCTATATGACAAAGAAAACCTGTGAATAGGTGGTATAAGCACAACAGTGTCAATTTGAGACAAATGCAATATTGACTATCCATAGATGTCTGTGAAATAAAGTATGGTTTTAATCAATGTGTAATAGGACTCATTCCCCACAACCATCAGCAACCACTTTTCTTTTGCAGGACCAAGTGATTAACTTTCTTTAGTTAATTTCAGAGAATACCTTCTAAATTTCTACTTATCAAGCTCCCACTTTGAAGAAAGTCTTGTATACACCCTGAAAAGCTTGTCTGTTTTTCCAGCTACACCAGTTGATCTAGTAAAAGCTATCTCCTTGCCTTGCTCATCAGAATCATACATCAATATGCATGGTGATTGTGAATCATCAGCAGTAATCTTTTTCTTACACATCTGTGATTTCTGGGCAAGCAAAAATAGCACCTTCTTGAGACAGCAATGTCAATACGAAGTGCCATGCGTACACTTGGCACTGGCATGGTTGCTGTCATACTCCCCTGTTAGCTTGACTACCCTTGCTTGCACATATGCTGCATCTATATGTTCACTACAGAATGCTAAAAGGCAAAGTAATGCAGATAAGTGGTCTTCATTTTGCAATCAAATAATTCAGTGGGTTTCTCTCAACTTACCCCTAAATCTGGAAATATTTGAGAAAAATCCCTTGAAGAACAGCTATATGAAGAAGAAAATAAAATAGAATTGACAGGTAATCTAGGGGTCAAAGCAAATAATGTGAGATCAAAATTTCAATGTTTTTGTCCCGGAAGTGTTAGAAAGGACAGAAATAATCTAAAAACTTCCAAGGCATTAACTAATTTGGGAAGTGCTCTAGCTGGCTAGCCTGGTCTATGGACCTTGAGTGTTCTTTGCAGAATCTGCAAAGGCAACAAAAAAATATAAGGAATTCTGAAAAAAACACCCAACAATGAAAAACACCACCAAAGACCCCCTCAAAACTTCAGACTGGACATAAGAAATCTGCTTTGAAAACAAGTTAAATGGAAGTAGCCCTTTATCTCCTATCAATTGCATCTTTCATGTGAGCAGGGGAAATTATTTTCATGCTTCGTTACACACAGATGCAACTATGCTACCCTACGAAACCTACTTCTCAAACTGTCATTACACAGGAGAACATAGGCTCAAAGTTTGGTAAATACATATCTTTGTTAAAAATAAATTATTCCAAGAAGGACCAGACAAATCTAGCAAAAGATGGAGTGGATCATAACGGGTCCTCAGATGCCTCTCTGTATCTGGGTTTTATTATAAATATTACCAGACGAGAAAATGTTGC
Source organism: Actenoides hombroni (assembly GCA_024336885.1). NCBI lineage: Eukaryota > Metazoa > Chordata > Aves > Coraciiformes > Alcedinidae > Actenoides > Actenoides hombroni. Next base: position 5,244,430 of record WUAM01000254.1, on the reverse strand, counting down.
CTATACAGCAAAATATCTTATATTGGGAGATAAGAAAATAAACAAAGACACCAAATGATACAGTCTGGAAGTATCTGCATGGCAAACTGAATTGCACCTTCTTCCTCAGACCATTTATGTTTGTTTGGCAACAAACGCAAGTGTTCAACTACAATCATCTTGTAACCATTGAATGCAACGGAGTTTTATGAGGCATGAATTTGGCTCAGAAAGCGCAAAGCTTTCCCAAATTCAGAACAATTTATCGCTGATGTCTTCCCTTCATTATTTTAAATGGAAACAGAAGAAAGTTCTCAAAAAGACACTTCCTGACCTCAGTTCAGTTCAGCTCAGTTCACTGCTGCACAGAGATACTTGGTTTCTTTAGAAGACCACAAGAAAAAAAGGTCAGGGGCAGGCTCAGATTTCTTTAGATTTGTTTTAAAGACAAAAAAAAAAAATACTATTTAAATCTAACTTTCATTATTTTCTCCTCACAAAACAAAACAAAACAATATGCGTGAAGAGCTGGAAGAGATTCTGGCTATTCTGAATGAGCTATCTTACTCTGTTCATTTCTGACAGAATCAATTAGGAAATAATTTTTATATACCAAATTCTGTTTGAAATTTTTATACACCATGAACAAATCCCAGGGATTAATGATTTCCAGAGTTCACTCTCTTCACCTTGGGAAAAATCCAGACCAGAAAAAAAAACAGAATAGTGAAAACACAAAACAGGCAAAGTAGTTTTGTCATTAGTTCTCTCTGTTTAAACAAAATCTTTTCCCCATAATGTAGATGAAGCAAAGAACTGCAGCAGGCTAATAGGATTCCTAAAGCACTGAAAAAGAGCAACTAGTTCAAAAATATTTGTCTACATAACAAATCCAGAAGTGCTTTTTCGTGACACTGGCAACTTCTGCTTCCATGGACCGTGGAGCAAGAGCTTGTGGGGGAAGCACATGTGGAATAGCAGGGACTACTGTAGATCAGAACTGAAATACACTGGCAGGACTGAGAGAAGTTTGTAACTGGACGATGGGGGAATATGAACGTTCAGGGATGAGGTACCTCAGCACAGCTGAAGGGGGTGTCTACATGCAGCTTCAATTTGGACAATTTCATCACTCCTTTACTTCCAAAAGCAAGAGCATTCACCCAAATCTTCACCCCTAAATATAATTGTACTGTGCACAGACTGCATCTCTTTTTTTCTGTAACAGTCCATATGTCTCTTTCCTAGCTGAAGCAGAAGAGAAAAATTCGTGGCTTAATTGCAAGATGAGAACAGAACGTACAGATTCAAATGCTGGTTTTAGTTATCTATATTTTCTTTTGTCTTCAAAATCTGTTGAGAATACAGCAACCCAGAAGGTTAGCTGTTGAGCAAAACAGGATGGGCAAGGTAGGGTGAGATCTACAGAGAACCAAAAATTTTCCACTTTGATATATCAAAATCTCCTTCCTTTGAGAATTTCTTTCCTGTAAATTGTGTTACTTATCAGGTTAAAATTTTGAACAATAAACTAAATTATAGAAAGCTATGAAAATAGGCAATCAGATTTAAGACAATTGACAATTAGAATATCATCAAGAAAAAGAAAAAGTATTCCCACAGCAAGCGAAAACAGCTTGACAACTTTCTGCAGCTTGTACATGACACCATGGATTTAAATAGCACCCTGCTGATCAAATTTGTGTAGGTGTAATTAAGCAAGTTTTGATTTCACAGGATCCGTTGGATTTTATGCCAATTGCTTGTCTACGAGAACATAGCAGCTTGAGAATAAGTAAGAACAACCTGCTCATATTTTTAATCCATTCAAGCTCTAGCATTTGTTACCTATGTAACAGTGAACAAAAAAAGCACACGCATTCCTTGCTGAACTGTATTTTGTCTATTGCTTCTTCCTATCATAAGGGACAAAAGGAAACAGTGGCTAAAATGCTTTTGTTTGAAAGCAGAATGTTGCAGCACATACACTGGGAGAGTGTGTCCATGGGAATGCTTATGTATCAGTGACTGCATTCTTCTGCCTCCCTGCTGTCTGTTGCATTGCTAATGGAAAACAGAAGGTATTTCTTAAGTAGTCTACCAGAGAACAAAACCAGTGCTTTTCCTGTTCAGATGAACTATAACCTCCCTGTCTTCAGGTGATAGGAATCTTTGTCTATCTTTGTCTTTTACTATATACATATATATAGTAATTCTTATCTACATGTTGCATTAAACAATCAGATGTAGTTGCACTGCCCACGGTGAGCCTACTATGCGTTGGAACTGTAAATCCTGACATCTTCAGCAGTAATTCTGAACTTTACCAGCCAGGAAAATACACCATCTAGATTGGCTGTATGCCCTTATCAGTTTTTATTTTACTCATATTTCTCTTGAGCTTATTTTCATAGTTAATACACTACAAAAGCAGGTGTTGGTTTGATTCTTTCCCTACTCATCTCTACTCATGTTCATCTCCACCCGCCCCTCAGTTTCTTCTTTCCTTCCTAACTGACAACTAAAAGGTGCCTGGCTGGAGCTATTCCCCTTCTGGCTCTATCTTGTCTGTGAGTGCCAGGGCTCAGCTCCCCTCTCCTTTATGTCAGCAACAGCATATTCATAGTTTGCAGAAGCCTCCGGCCTTGCATGATTGCAGTCTGGGGTGTGGATGAGTGCTATAAGAAACTTAAATGGCAGAGTAACTGGGAGATAGTACAGACTATCACACAAGCTGTAAGCAACAACTCTCCTGGAAGTGGCCAGAAACAAAAATGTTTGAGTACAGAATTTCTACTTCCTACAAAGACCAAACCACTAGTAGAAGATCATGTTCAGCTGCAAACCAAAAGAGAAAATAAGATACAGATCTGGTATAATCTCACTTAGGAGAAATGAATGATGGCCTTTTTGCAATTCTTTTGCTGAAAAGCACAAATCCCTTAAAAAAAAAACCAAACCCAAACCCAGCCATCTGTTTTGAATGATTTAGAACATAAGTATCTACTTGTGTTCTTCTTTGATCTGTAAGAATAATAGGAAGACAGTGATACAATCCAGTTACACCTCTGTTGTGAATGCCTAATTCATCCCGGAGCTGCAGATTACAAAATTCCCTCTGGAAATCCTAGTCTTAACATTCTGGGATGAGAAAGAAGATGAATTACAAGTGTATCACGATCAGTTGTTTTGTGCTTGTAGATGTAACATTCTAGGACAGAGATGATAGTCTTCCAACATAAAATAATTATTAACATAGTAAAATAACAGAGGGTTGTTTGTTTTTTTTAAAAAACAAAAACAAACAAAACCCCCAAACCACTTGAGACACTCCCCAGGCCCAGAGGCCCCCACCACATGGGGTCCCACAAAGTGGTCTTGGATTGGGGGGATCCCCAGGAATGTCCTCCCCAAGGGGAGGTACTGGGGACTTGAGGAGCTCTGGCTGAGCTTAGGGGAGCCCAGGGGGCTAGCAATTGAACTGCTGCCAAAAATGACCAGGAGCAGAAATGGACATCTTTTTAAGGACAGCATTCTTCTCTAGGCTGGCCCATCCCATTCTAAGAGTACTTAATGGCTAAAAGATTACATACCAGTATCCATATAGAATAAGAAAGAAGGTAGAAAGGTGCAGTTTCCAAACTGGAATGGTAGCAGATTAATCACAAAACAAACTATTAAGCATTACTTAAGTTGTTCACCATAAACAGGATTGTTACTTCCACTAAAGTGAGAAGGTGACTAGAAAAGGATCCCCATTATTCAAAGTTACTGCAGCCAGAGGAGAAAAGGTTATTCTCTGAAAAAAGGCAAAGGCTTGAAAAGAATAGATAATTGTATGATAGCTAAACCAGGATTTTGAATTATACTTCCTCAGAGCAGTAATTGTCAGCCCATGAACTCTTTGTATTTCCTTGACTGAACTTGACAGCACAGGAGTCTTTCAGCTTCATAATTAACGAAGACACCCACATAAGCAGGGCTCCAGAAAAGCAGGGCTGGAAAGCAGGTCCTGTGATTAATCAGGACAAGTGTATTTAAAGTGCTGCCCTTGTAATGATTAATTAATTACATCACCTTATTTGAGTGCATTACATTAGGGTTCTTACTGAAGGGTTGCCTATCTGGCAAGTGGGAGTGAGGAGCCCTGTCTGTCACCAGTATGACGAAAGAAATTTGGCATCCTATCTCTCAGTCAGGCCAAGTGTTAATGTTTAAATAAATTAAGATTATTTCATGTAGTTGCTTTCAAATTTGCACAGTATACGTCTCTAAGGCAAGCACGAGACACATTCTTTAACAGTGTTTTTACCCACATGAATGTAGAAGTGTAAGGGACATATTGTAACAGATTATTATATGCTACACCGTTTGTAGATTTTCAGAGTGGGGAAGAAATGGCCCTTGTGAGGACCAAAGATGACAATGAAGAAGAAGAGGCAGGGGTCTAAAGAGGGTTCAGCATGCTGGAATGGCAGCTCCTTGAAATGTTTAACACATGGGTTATTTTCCCTTTTTTGGGAAGGAATAGGATCTTAGAAGAAAAAGTGAGAAGTACTTATAAATTGAGTCAAATACAAATCTAACAATTTTGGGAACAAATTCAAAATGAGATATTAGTATCACCATCATATCACTGTAACAACACTTCTTTAGAATATAGCATGATAATATTACCTAGCACTTATATAGCACTTTTCCCAAGTAGAGCTTCCCCTTTACAAAAACTTCAGCTCATTTTACAATTAGTGAATTGGAGACTGGCAGAAAAAGAACAAGTGACTGGTGAGAGACAATGCCAGGAAAGAATTTATCTTCTAAACTGTGGTCTAGTCCTGTGTCCAGTAAATTACATTGTAATATGAGTCAGGCATGAAGGCTTGGTGATTTTGACCATTCTGCATGATCTAACAATTAAAAAGACCATATTGAAAATAAATCTATTTAAAAGGCTTCTGAGGTCACAATATAAAAAGTGACAATACTGAGAACCTAGAAGAAGTGTGACAGTAGGACAAGCAGCTCGCTACATGCTGCAAGCATAAAATGTGTCTCATGGAGAGAGAATGTCTGTGTAATCATTTGAAAATGCAACTCACAACAAAAAAAGACATTTACTTTGCTAAAAGAAATCAGTGTATTAATCCAAGTATCAACTAATATAGAAGTAGTTAATATTATTCTCAAACTTCCCAAAGTATAGACACTTTTAGCTCTGCAGTGACCTGAATGAAAAGTTCATGGGATTTGACAGCTGTGGCAAAGGTTAAATTAAGTCCTGAGATGTCTTGCCCTCAATGTCATTATTTCTATCTGTCTTACTCTACCATCATAATAGTCACAGTTCTTCAGACTGTTGTCTGTCACCTACTTCTGCCACTTTCCTCCAAATCTGTTTCAATAACTATATATACTGGCTTACTAGGTGTCCATGCATTGTGCATTTCCTTTTAGCTGTAAAATGCAGTAAGAACATACACCCTCCACAACGAAAAGGAAATGGCAAATGCTCATCCTGGGCCTTCCTAGGGGTGAGACAAAAGTACTCTGCAGATACAAGTTTGAAACACATGGCTTACAACCTTGAGCATTCAATAGGTTTTTGTGTACATCTAACGGTTATCAACTTTTAAGAGATATAACTGTTTCTAGCATTCTCACTGCAATCCTGTTTAATACTTCTGTCCTAATAAATGTTACACAGAAATATCATTCAAGCTCCACTACCCTTTAATAATCACAAGTGGCTCTCTGGAATGAGACTAGTTTTGAAAACAATATATTCACTAAAGACGTTCTTTATGAAATATAATAAAAATAAGCTCTTGATTGAAGACCATAGTTAAATTCAGTCTGAATTCATTAAACATTTTTCATATTGATGACTTTCTAGTTCAGCTCTTAGATTTAGATGACTATCTACAGTAAAACTCTTGGCAAATTAAAAATGTAGCCCTTGGTACACAGTGCATACTTGTGATCTGGTGATGTTGCAAATTATAATTTATACTGGTTTTGACAAGAAGTCTAGGAAATTTACTTGAATTGATTGTTTTTCTATTCTTAAAAAATGACAAAAATATTTTTCTGTTATGACATACCCCCTCTTTCCATCACAGACATCACCTCTGAAATCTCAAGAAATGTGTTAAATTATGCTAGTGTCTTCAGCAGTCAACTCAAAATCCTTACTGCTTCTGTGTTAAAATTTGTCAAGCTCAAGTATTAAATAAAAATGTCATAAATATGAGGCTTTTTGCCTTGCAATATTGTTACGGTAATAAGAACTCGACAATATTTTCATCATTCTGAAAGATCCCCATTTTTATTCACTCCAGTTCCAACGCTAGCTCTTTGACCATTCCACTGTTACTCTAATTACAGCATAAAATTGATTTTCAGATTTTGTTCCTGGAATTCAAGCACGGAAAACTCAAATGTTTTGCTCCTTAGCAGGCATATCTGTGACTTCAGGATTTGTTGGCAACCATTAATAGAAAATGCTTCCACAGAATGAGCTCACAAAGCCTGTACAGTGACAGCATCTATTGGATTCCAACTCCTGCTGCAAGCCAGAACCATGGAAGATGGGAAGAAAAGTGCTCTACAACAGCATGCATACCTAAAATCACCCATACGGTATGTATACATTACATACCAGGATAAACCACTCAGTTCTCAGAGTTTCAATTTTGTCTTCTTTTATTCTTGCCCTGAACACTTTTATTCTGCCCTCACTTTTCCTTGTGTCCTTTAATTTGGTTGTTTTTCACACTTCCAACAGTTTTATTGGTTTTCCTATGCCCACTATGTCCACACAGCCAAAGCAGTCCTGCAGTCCTCCTTGTTTCTGGTGGGCAGAGGTGCCACAAGCAGCTTTCTGAACCACACCTCCACTTTCTCACATTGTAGGCAGCATGGCTGTTTCACAAGAGAACTACAGCAACTGAGCAGCTTGGGAAGTTTACGTATGGAAGCTTCGCTGCTGCTTTTCTCCACAGACCACATACATGGTGGATAATTCACAAGAAGATGCACATGCATACACAGATCCAGTGTGTATTATATCATAAAGTGTAAATTCATATTATTTCTGATAAAAGTGAATAATAACTAATCAAGCCGTTGTCCGGATCATTTTAGCATTTGAGAAAGAAAAAGGGGCATCCTCATGAGAAGGCACATTGGATGTAGAGGAGGATAGAGCTCCATCTGGGGCATAAAAGGAGTCATAAGAAATTAAGACAGCAAGGCAACAAGTCTAGCGACACAGGCTAGGAAAGACTATTTCAGGATGAAAGATGGTATTTACACTGAAGTGTAAACTGAAACGTAAACTACCATTCTCTGAAACTACAGGAAGGGTGCATATGTTTAGAAACAGTGCTCCATTTCAGGGGAGCTGTATCTGATAATGCTGTCACAGACAGAATTGGCATAATGAAATATTAAATTCAGCCAGTTGCAGAATGCTGGAAAGGGAACCCCCTAAACATAAAAATAAAATAATGTAGTTTTCTATTGCACATATTTTAACGGTCTCCATTTTACCTTCAGTATTGACCAGAGGTGATTACATCCTCAGTCCTAAAGGAACTTTGGTTATCACCAACTCCTATGCTATTAGTCATATTTTAATCACTGTAATACATACATTTAATTTAACACATGAGGTTTAGTGAGTCTGTGACTTACATTGTCTTTGCTTTTACACAGAGAATAGGGATTTTTTTTTTTTTTTCTTTCAACGTACATAGAATATCATGGTAAAAATGTACTCTGTGGGGAATAACTGGCTTGGGAGACATCAGTCATCTTTATACTTTTCCTGTTGATGTATGCAAGACAATTTTGAGGCTGCCTCATTATTTTGACTAGGATATTCTGTAACATGCCTTCCAGAGGAAAATACCTCAGGTACAAAGTGGAGAGATACACCGTATTTAATGTGCACCACCCGTTAATTCAGTAAACTAAGAGAAACTATACTCTTAGCACAGTTCCATTCATGAATGTATCAGCAGACGGGAGTGGAAAATAGATTTTTCTCTCAGTGTTTCCTATACAGCCTCCATGGCTGCTCTAGAATGAAAATCAGAATTATTCCTACCTTCATAGTGAGCGTCGTCTTCCTTTTCATCGTTTGCTTACCTGATCTTCCTGGTTTAATTGCTGTGCTTCAGTAGAGCTTTTCAAGCATTATCTCTAAAACTTTTAACATCATACGCTAGCACACAATCATTGCAAGAGCAGTGATTCAAAAATAATGTGAAATCAACAGCGAGTGTAAATTAATGAAGCACTTTATCAATTTTTCCACTAAAGAGATTTTCTCAGTTCAAACCCCAAGGCAAGAAATTCAAGTTTGACACTGCCACAGTTGGATTAAATTTTTTCAGATGGTTGACTTGAAAAGAGGGATCTGATCTATACAGTCAGACAGACATGTAAGTCTGCAGTTAATTAAGCAAGTGAGAAGAGATGAGAGAGTAGCTTAT
>WUAM01000254.1:5210521-5235882 GCA_024336885.1 Actenoides hombroni | reverse complement strand
ATGCAAGAGTCCAAGTTCCCACAGAAATTTTCAGAAAAGTTTTTTTTCAAACAATTGATATAAAAAAGCCAGATTCTGGGAAAAACTGCCAAGAATCTCCTACAAAATATTTTTTCTTAAAAGGATGAGCGAAGAAAGGAAAAGTTTCCTATAAATTTTTAAAATATTGCCATTGCACCTCAGTTCTTTAAAATACTTTAAGTGCTTCAAATAAATTTATTCTGTTTCAAAACAGATGTTAAAAGGCATAAATTAATCTTATGTACTGTAGCCTAATAATTGGTTATTTGACTTCTGTAGCTCTCTATCAAGGCTCCCAGTCAGTAAGGGATGTATTTTTCTTTGGTAGAGAACAAGTGTGAGGACAAGGGCTCTGTCCTGTGTACTGCCTTCTCTTCTGGAAATGGGGATTGTTGTGGAGACAGTTTGATGGCAGAAATGAGAAAATTGTGGATGTGGATGTAGAGAAACAAAATGTACTTTAAATAACAGATAGCTACCAATTTCTCCCCCGTTGTTTTGAGAGAACGAGGGAGATGGAAGGGAGAGGAGATGGTTAATGGGATACTCCTCTTTGCTTTCAAATTTACAGAAAATTTACATTCCTAGTCTGTATCAAGAATCATCTCCTCTGAGCTGATAAATATCTGTGAATACTTAGGTTAGCATGCATGGCAGCAGTATCAGCAGCAGATCTCAACATGCTTAAAACAGGAGGAACATTATCTTCAGGAGGAACATTATCTCTGAGCAAATTTTTTGCTAACCAGAATCGAAAAAGCATACACAGAATTGGCTACAGTGCAAACTGCTTTGAAAAAGAATCTGACTGGAAACATTTCCTCCATGAAGTCAATGATAAATGATATGAGAGACATTTCCTGTTCTCTCATACGCATTAAGAGTTTGCTTTGCATAGAAAACGACATGCCCTGGAAAGTTCTCCCCACAACAGCACGAAACAATGGCATCATCATTAGAAGAAGAAAAATCACAAGCTACAGATAAACACAACACAAGGAACACCCTCATGCAGAGACCGCGCAAGCAACGGGGGAAGGAGCACGACCGGGTTTCACAGAACACATGGGAGTGAGATGTGAGAGTGACTGTTGGGAACTCTTCTATGGGCAAGAAAAGTCGAATCTCACCGTTCTGAACAAAATGGCTGAACTAAGAGCATCTGACTGGTTATGCCCAAATACCCTCCTCCTCATCCTAGCGGTGCAGAGGTGGCAATGGGAGGAAAGCCCCAGAGCAGCATGGGAATGAAATAAAGAGTTGGTTAGTATTTAAAGCACAAATGTAAGTACAAATAGTAGTACAAAATGTTTAAGTCCTTATGCGGTATTCTGAGCCACTCTGAGGTACAGCTTTCTTTGCTCTCTTGTAGGCTTTGTCAGCTGTTAAAATGCCCCTATGCAAAGGGAAAGTGGAATCAGACCCCCCTCCTCTTGCCCCCCGACCGCCATCGCTTTCCCCTGCAGGTCAAGAATTTTCTTAAATGTTAAAATTTTATCTTTTCTTTGCATTTTATCTTTTCATTTCTTCCGTGACTGCTATACTGCATTCATTTGCAAGCAGGTACTACAGTCACATTCTGGAACTGTCTTCATTTCTCTATAGACTTGCAATGTAGAAACTACAGCTATTCTAAGATTTCTGCCAAGTTAAGATTAGGAAAGTCATTTAATTTCAGTATTAACAACTGGACTCTCCTGAAGAAGCTAAGACCAACATTTTCCACAATTTACAGTTCTTTATTTATCATTTGGAGGAAAGTATTAAAACAAGATGCAAAAGGAAGTTGCTTTGAAAATGAGAATTTTTCTGTTCATCCCTTTGCATATACCCCCTATTGCCTTTTGATACAAGCGTGAAAGGATATTTGTAAAGACCTATTTTTGCAAGGTAAATACATAATTGTTTTTGGCCATTGTCCTAATGAACCTTACTCATAATTTCTGCATATCACTACGTTGGTGCTTAAAGGTCTGAAGTGAGATGACTTCCTTCGGACCTCAGTGATTTCTAGATCAGCCAGAGAGCAAAGAGGAGTACCAAACATTCTTCACTTTGCCAAGGCAGTGATTAATGATCACTAATATTTTAATTAAACCGGAATGGATGAGATTACAACATGGGATATTCAATTATGTTGGCATTTTCCATGCTACCCAAGGGATAGGTAATCTCTCTGATAGTTATGAAGCACACGGCTGTGCTTTGTAAATGACACAGGAGACACTGCCTTGGAGATGGTAAATTGATTTTCCTTCAGTTCATGGCCCATTGAGTTTGTGAGGGAGCAGTCTGTGCTCATTTGGCACAGAGGCCGGGATTTCCTCATGGGAAATGAAGGGAACTGCTTATATGCAATCCATAGATCAGAAAGCTGATCCTGGCGCATGATTTCCTGCTACTGAAGACAAGAAACAGTCCTGGACACTCCACACACTCAAGCAGTAAACCTGAGTTACTAAAATCTGACTATGCCAGACAGGATTCCAGCCTTTCATTTTAAGAGAGTAACGTTTCTTTCTTCCTTTTCATTGTCTGCCCCCTCTTCTCCACCCACTTAATAACAGCTTGGTACCGGGAACTGTTTTTTTCACATTTCAGGAGTTTTCAACAAAGCCAACACAACAGCAACGTCCATTTCTGGCTTATAACTGCACTCTGGAATGCTATTTTTGTTCCAAGGTACCGTAAGCATGTCAGGGAAAATTACATACTACTCAAAATAATCATCCCCCATAGTAAAAATTACTTTTAAAGCAAGAAAGTGAGACATATTACCTGGTCAGGGGAGGGCTTGTGGTTGGTTTGGTTGGAATGGGATGAGGATTTGAGGTGGTCATCCTCATAGTTGTCAGCCATCAGCTTCATACGGTTTTGAGTCTATTGAAAAAAAAAAATAAAAAAAAAAAATCTCAGTCTACCTTCTAATGTGATCATAGGGACTAAAGGGAATAGAGTATTTATGCTATCCTGTACATCCAAAATCCATACATGGAAAAAAAATAAGACACATGCATAAAACATTAGTAGGCATTTCTGTAGAGAACTGGTAAAAACTGGGAGATACATTCCAACCCCTTCACTTTGAGGCTAAATCGGTTTTGCAATTAAGTCGCTCATCTGACTTGTACCTGCTAAACCCTGTACTGTACACGTGTGTACAAACAAACTAATTTCTTCTTATAGATCCTTGGGCTTAAGGTTCAAACACTAATTTGGAGAACAATGCAATGAAAACATCAGACACACGTCCCTAAAGTCAGTTAAAAAAACCCAAAACAACAAATCAGTTTTACAAAAAAGAGTAAACAAGCTGAAAATAGGTTATTACTTCAGAAGTCCATCCAGTTTCAATATGCAAATCAATTTTCAACTGGTCCACCAAAAAGTAGGAAAATTCTAAGACTGCTCAGAAAAATGCAAATTATAGAAAAGCCTTCCTGTGAGGAGATAAAAAAGTTAATAAATAAGTATTTGGGAAGAAAAGGTGACATAATAAAGATTTATAAAAGTAAAACCTGTGTTCAGTCAAAAAAGAAATAACAAAATATGAAACAAGTTCCTTAGCTTTTCTACAGCTTCTCAGGAAATTTCAAGTTCCAGAGGATATGTGTTTTTTAAAAACACAAAATATAACATAAATGGAATGCCTTGTCTTAACATGACCATTCTAGGTAAGCAATTGCAATGTGCAACAAAATATTCTACATGACTGTGTCTGCAAAGGACTGTGTTAGCGAGGTAAAGTCCTTTGAACATACTATCCTGAAATGAGGTCCCCAAGCACCTACCAACACACACACAAGCAAGGAAAGAAATACACCTGGGCAACAGGTCCCACCTCCCCACCAGTGCTGACAAAGACCATTCAAGGCAGCAATGACACTCCAAGAGTAGCCTCAAGGAGATTACAAAAGAGTCGAGCCTAGGGTCTTGCAAAGTGAGCTGCCATCCCTGCAGCACCTTCACTTCATCTGGGTGCCACTGTCACTGGGCACTCACACGTGGGGCAGACCCACAATGGAGCGATGGCAATTCTCCTCCTAGCTCGTAAGGTAGACAAAACCCCATTTTGAGCTTTGTGAAATCCTTGCATTCCAAAAAAATAAGAAGGCTAGCCAGACCTGTGCTAGATATGATACAGTAAATTATGTACAGCTAGACATATTAAATCATCTGAGATTCACTAAAATCAAATGTTTTAAATGAAAGCTCAAAACTCATCTGTAAAAATGCCAGCTGTTGGTTCAATCCCTTCGTAACTGCATGGCTTCTCACTGAAAACTCTAATTTTAATGAGCATCTCGAGGCTATTGAATGCAGTTTCTACTTGACTGTACTCAGATCATTATAAAGAAGGTCCAGAGTTTGAATCTGGATTTGATTTTATTTTGGATTGATTTAACAAAAGCTAATAGTAAATTAAGCTTAAGCAATAAGTGATTTAATCATGCAAAATCTTTATATTGTTTGCTCTGTTTTGTCAAACAAGCTTTGAATTCCAAGTCTGACTCCTTATTCATAAATCACTACTTGAAACATGCTACATTAATACTTAAACAATCAGTTTATTGTAAAGGCGCTTTCTCCATATTTATTATTTTATTATATTGAAGGTTGGCTCTTTAACAATTTCTTCTTTGCAATGAGAGCGACTAATTTTAAATGTTTTCACATTTCCCTGGAAATTTTGGGGTTTGATAATAAATAATAACTTTTTACAAGACCTTCAGTGTGCATGTGGAAAAAAAAAAACCTATTAAAAAGCAGAAGTTTAGCAGAATGTTAGTACAGCACTTTAACTTTCCTGAGAGAAAAAGCAGCTCTTCCCAGAGAGAGGCAGCACATTTTATGATATTGCATGAAAAAAACCCAAACAACTATGCTAGTGCTAATAGAGGAACAGAAGAATATAAAGATCTAAAAATTTATAGGACAGTATCCCTGACAGGAAACTCTGAAGTGGAATTGAAGAGGTTGAGTACTTCCGTCACGTAGCTTCAAGTAGAAGATGAAGCCACCCTTTTCCTGGAGGGACAGGACAAGAGAGAACAGATGTAAGTTGGAACACAGAAAATTCTCACTAGAGACCGGGAAAACTGATTTCATAATGAGGCTGACTGAATACCAGAACAGGCTGCCAAGAGGCTGCGGAATCTCCAACCTTGCAGATACTGAAAATGCGACCAGACGAGGCCTTGAGCAAGATGCTCTAGTTAGTGATGCTCTCAGCAGGTGTGGTGGTTGGCAGCAGAGGTCCACTCCAATCTAAATATGCTGCAACTCTTACTATTTAGGTTTTTCCTATTCAGATAGTTTTACAGCTATCAAGACTGGAGTTTTCAAAAGAAGAGGGAGCTAAATTCCAAAATTCCTCATGGTTGCTACATGCAATTCAGCTGCTTAGCTCCATTGCAGCCCTTTGAACTTTTTAACCCAGAACCATCTCTGCAGCAACCTGATGATGACAAACATACGGCATCAGTTCACCTAGAAGGACATTTTCTGTGGTCCCCCTTTAATCCACCCTGATTTTCTACTGCTTCTGCTGTTAATCTAGGAGCGCATGTTTGTGATACACAAGTGCCTTGGCAAGAAAACACCCAAATCAGTGTCGTGATTTCTCCACGGGAAGTAATGTACACATGTGTCACTGAAAATAGGCAAAATTCAAAAGATGGAACAAAAGCAGCTTACTTCCTGATAGATACCACAAAAACTTATTTTCCATCATTAAAATTCATATTAGCATTTTGAAAAAGAATAAAATAGAATAATATTTTTCTAATTCTCTGTATGTCAAACACTGAAATAAAAAGCTTCTGCTTAGGACTGGAATACTAACTGATGAACTTCTAATTAAAAAAAATAAAAGCAAACAACCTGGAAATATTTAAGATAACTGCAAATACATGAATTTAGTTCCTGCTCCTCTCCAGAACAGAATCTTCAAAAGGATGGGAATTTCTAGAACATATGGCTGTTGCAATGATTTAAAACCAAACGATTTACTTTACTGTGGGGAACCACTCCAACATCCTGCAGTCCTGAACTGCTTTGTCATGGTGCTATTATACAATCCTCTCCCACCTTATGAGGTTATGGCTCAGATCCTAGGGCAAACATTTCTACATCACTGTAAAAAGTATGCACAACAAAGTGGTTTAACCACTGTGTCCTGTGAGGAAATAAATGAGCAGTGCAGACAAATTGGTTGTGTCAGGAGTGCTTTTCTGTAAAACCTCCAGAGCCTGTAAGCAGAACTAGTGATGATAAGAACCGGATGTTAGACCCAAATTTTGCTTAAAAAATACCATGTGCCACAACAGGTACCTTCTTCGTTCATGTGCAGATAAAATGCTAGAAAGGAAAAACAAAACACACCCTAAACAACCAGGACAAAACTCCACAACTCAATAGGTTTCTTAATTTTTTTTCCAGAAGGTTTCTTTTTTTTTTTCCACAGAAGAGATTTTGTAAGCTTATTCCTTGCCCTCCACTCACACACACCCCCCCAAAAACCTTGTCAAAGGCTTTAATAATGCTCCTTAGTCTCCCAATAATCTCTGCGCAAAAGAACAGTCCTAAAACCTTTAGACTACTGTCAATCCTCAAAGTTACTAAAGAGGCATCACACACTCTCAAGCTCCTAACTGAAAGCCAGGAATGAATGTGGAGAACTTGCCACAAGAGGTCTGAAGACCAGAGCCGGTGAACCTCTGGTTTAAAATATAACACTTACAAGGGTATTGTATCTAAAAAACACCCAACTTTCTCCAGCTATGTATTAGACTACTCTAGCACTATCAGACCTTGACAACTCTCCCTTCAACCTCCTCCTGAACTTCTGCAATTGTCCTCTTGCCTCTCTGATACACTTATTTACAACACCCTTCTTGGTTCTCATCATTATTTAATCCTGGCCTCTGTCCTACCCCTTGATACTGCAGGCAATTATCAGTAAAAGCAAAAAGCACCAGGAGAAAATAGAGATAAACTTATTTTAATCATAAATATGAATGGTCAGCATCAGCACTTCTTTTAAATTTGCTCTTTTTTCTTTTTGTTTTTTTCATAGTCCTGCAGACATTTCACTCTATTTTAACCATGCTTTTTTTCTGGTTATCATACAGCTTACTTCTGCCTGTATTCTGTGATCACTGTATGTTTGGGTAAACAAGGAAATTACCATGGAGTAGACTATTTCTAACAAATCCAACACCTGAAAACTTTCATTCCAAACAGCACATGGATACTATTTTAGCTGCCAAAACTGTAGCCATGGTGAGTTTTGTTTAAGAATCACTGAGTTCCTCCTTCATGGATGTACTGCTTCAAAGCACACTCTCACCTGTAGGTTCCTAAGAGATTTTTTTTTTTATGTTCACTGCACGCTACCCTGGTAGCTTGTTTGTGCACCTCTACCCTAAAGACCAAATCGACAGATTTTATCAGAGTTAAATTATTCCATGAGAAAAAACAAAACTGATGCTGATCCACAAAGTGTAGGGGACACTCAGAGACATATTCTGAAAGGTACGTGGTAAAAATCTCAAGGAGTCCTGCCAAGGTTTGACAAACTCTTTATAGTGGAATTCAACACATCAATCTGAAACCCACAGATTTAACTACAGACATTGCTTACAATGTATTTTAGGGAATGTTTTTATTTGAAAGGCTGCACCAAGCTGTATGTTATAATTAGAATATATAACTTTCTTAAGCATTTCTGCACGATATCTAGTGTTCTGGTAAACATTATCCTGGCAAGTTTTTGAATCCAAATTTTCTTTGTAGAAATCTCACATTTCTGTATCTCTAGACAAGACCTCTAATAAACAGCAGATACTACCTCCTAAGATGTGCATTCTCTAAATTAATCTAGCCTGCTTCATACTTTTATGGCAGTAACTTTGTTTCAAAGACTTTGCACCAAATCTGTTTCTTCACCATCCAACACAGCAGAAACCATGACATCAGTGAGTACTTGCTCTTTTTTTGTAAAATACTTGAGTAGGGTAATTTCTGGCTTTGCTAACCAGTCTAAACAAGCTTTATTAATCCTTTAATGTGGAGCTTAAAAAGCCCCACATTAAGTAAACATTAATATAATGACTGTACTTGTGACAAATGGGTATGTGGTGGAGACAGTGTGTCAGTGAATTAAAGGAGTCATCCCTGTGTTGAATGTTTCACTGGAAGCCCACATGCAAATCCAACACTTTAGAAACCTTTTCACCACTAATAACATAGAAATATAATGGAGAAATTCAGGTGCTTTATTTTTTTTTTTTTTAATGTCACGTGCTAAAATCAGTATATCTGAGAATTATATTCTTGCAAAGACTTTCAGATAGTCCTTTTCTATTTGCTGAAAACGTGCAGTGAGTCACACTTTCTGGATACGGCCAACGGGCTCCCTGCTGCAATCTTGCTGTCAGAAACACAGAAAGAATAGTCCCTCCTTGCCTCTTAGAATATGATGTCCTGTGTAATTATCTTGAGTATATCTATAACTACCTGGAATATACACCTACCTCGAGCACAGGGTCTCTGAAAGACTTTCAAGTATTCTCCTCTATGCCTTCTTCTCATTCGTGAAACTGACTGATCTGAGAGACATTTTTCAAATTTGCAGAGGGATGGTACATGCCAAGTTGTCATTTCTGGTTTTAAGGTTTAAAAGACACATCATTAGTTAGGTCTGGCTTTCCTTCTGGCTATGTTTAAGATTAGCAAGTGAGATTCCTCTGTTAGCAGCAAACAAACACAATGTTCAGCCGCATAGAAATTAAGGCCATTCTGGTTGCTACAGTTCTGTACATCCCAGAGCCTGTGTTTTTGTGAGCCCAACAAAGAGCATGTGCAGCTTGCAGCTGCTGGGGTTGTCAAAGCCTGCCAGATTTAACACCGATTCTACCTGACATACCACCTTCTGCACTGACTGTTGGCAATGTTACAACACTATTATATTATAAAGTGAAAGACTTTATAAGTCCAGTTAATTTCTGTGTTTAATGATATCATTCTTCTGTTCATCTCCCCACATGGGATAATTACAAAGGAATTTTATTCTGGAGAATTCATATCCCAAAACCTTTGAACTAAACTAAAGGAGGCAGATAATCTAGACAGGGAGTTCTTTCCAAGGCTTGACATACGCAGATATATGCGGACAGATTTAAAAAGCAAGCTTTGAACTGAGATTTTCCCTGTACAGGAATGCATCTCTTAAAACTTCACTGGTTCCTTAGGAGATGAACAAATAACTAACTATGGGTTTGCCTGATGACAGTGTTTATTGAAATCTATTGCTCTGATTCCTGTATAAAGAAAGCCAGTGATGCAAAACCCAATCCAGATCTTTTGTTTGGCATTTCTTGCTGTGTTATACCACTTGAACATTATAGTCCATGTTCCTCTAGCTCTCGTACTCTCTTTAGAGATACCTCAAGCTGTGCTTAAGACTGACAGACCAGCAGTAACAGAATGGCCTTTCTCAATTATTTGTTTCACAAGAGCTGAAATCTGCCCAGACCCAGGTTTAAAAGGAAACTAACTGACTAAAATCTCTCCTCCTTTCATCGCTAACTACCCAGGAGCAAATGTTAGTTCTTTGGCATCTTTCAACTGCCTGTAAGGGTCTTAGGCAGCAACATCATTACAGTGTGTTTTCCTGTATCTCAAAGATGTCTAAGCAAGGGCTGGAGTCTGAGAATGTTTACCACCATGTTGTAAACCTAATTTATACTGACTAGGTGGCCTATGCATCAAAGAAAACTTTTAGGCAGGATGGAAAGGACAAATGGTATCCTGTGACAACAGCCTCAAAGAATCCTGAATCCCTCATACTACACAAAACTGACGAAATTATTGACTGAAATGGATCTGAAGACAGCAACAGCAGGCAAAATGAGCTGCTGTGTTAATTCGTAAGATGAAATAAGAGAACTGGTTATATTCACATTCCAGTAGTGAGCACATAAAACCTCTATAGTGTAGGTTTAAAGTAAGCAGTTAAGTATTTTTTATGTTACGAGCCTGCCCTATGGTTGTTAGGGCAAGTCTGATCTTGGTGCCACACCACAGCAGAGAAGAAGGGCCTTAGTGCAGAATTTCCTGCCAGAGAATTTAAGATCAGTATCCTCTGCAGCCACATGCCCTGAGAGCAGAAAAGACTCATTTATTTAAATCAGCTTAACAGCAATTGTTTTTTGCTACATCACGCTGCTACGTCCACCCTCCATCTATTGTGCCATCTTCATTACTTCTTTCTTCAGCTAAGAACTGACTTCTTCTGCAGACAGCACGGCTATCCTTGAAGAGCATAGGAGTCCACTTTATTACTCATTTTATGCTGGCTAATGAAATCTGCGTGCTTTGGATTTGTATTCTACATCTTCTAAGCATGGCCTTCAACCCTGTAATAATCTCTTTCTCCAGCCTGCCTCCCCCGTGGTGTCTCCAGGCAAGAGTCAGCTGGGACCTGTGTGAAAGTATGTATGTTCTGAATGGCCAGCCATATGCGTATGCTACAGCCAAACAAAATACATTACAACTCAATTCTTCTTGCCTTTCCCTGTGTGGGAGCAGCACTTCAAGCTTTTTTTCACCTCTACCCAGCTGTGGATGTTAATTAAGTTCCTATAAGTTACACAATCTTGGAGACTTCTTTCCCTCTGTCAATTTTGGTTGAAAATGGTCAATAAATTGAAAAGTTACTTGGTAGGAACAACAGCTCAGCTAAGCAGATGAATAACACTGTCATTTATACTTTTCCTTGGAGGACTTTGGGATACAAAGCTGGTCCAAACTAGCATGTTTTGTTCAAGTTGTAAGAGTTTGGATGTAGTCTCTCAATATAACCTTGCATTAAATGCTGCATAGAAGTAGAGTTTTCTGATACCACACTCAAAGATTCTGGGAGGCTGGATCACTACAAACTGTCGCGTGAACAGCAGCAGGTCTCTCACGTTTAGTTCATGTGTCTACCAGACATTTAATATATACAGTTTATTCAGTCTCTTTAACCTACTTTGATAAATACACTGAGGACAACTCACTTGAAGAAAAAAGTTAAATGCTACTTCCATAGTAACATGAAAGTAAATACCTGTCTTTTTCATGGTCCTCGTTACTCAAAACTGTTGAAAACTCCCGTTTGTACCTCCTGATTACTTCTCCCCTTGCTTATTTTTCCACCCTCTCATGGTTTTGTGGGTCCAAGCTAAAAATTTCATCTTATATTTTACCAATCGAGAGAAAAACAAAGACAAAATAGCAGAGAGAATAACAAGCTGAAATGTACTTTGGGGAATAAACACTCCCTAAAAACTTCGGTAGGTTGGTGATACCTGTGTTTCACAAAGCAAAATGCAAAAGATATCTCAGGTTATGCTAAGGCTGGAAATGCATTCTAACATTATAATAATTCTGTGATTAAACTTATGCAATTTAAGCACCGACATTAACCACCAGAGATAAGATTAATCTTACAAGTCTGTAAATATCTGAAGGAAAAATTCCCTAAATTACCTACATCGTCTCCCATAAAACAGACAGGTATACGCTGTAGACGATGGGACTCCTGTTTTGTTTGACTATTTACTTGAAATTTCTTCTCTTTGCACTTCAGCTTCACTCCACACCTTGCTCATCTTACTCTTATCTACCTTACTCTGTTGCTCTTTCCTTTGTTATTCTATTGGGTTCTCCTTTACAAAATACATCCACTTGCATATGCTCAGCTTCACAAAGCTGCTTGTATAATGCAACTACCTTAGACACTCTGCTTTTGTCTCTTACTCTGTCTTCTAGTCTGAAACCAGAAAGTTCCTCAGCCCAGTGATACCTGTGAAAACTGATTGGCAAAATCTCGTCTAGGAATTCATAGACAAGATGCATCCTACTGTAAAATCTTAACAATAATCATGATTCCCTGTTCAGACAAAATCATTTGTAGGCCACCCAGACATGTATATCTACATGCACCTTTCCTAGCTGATGTAGTTGGGAAGTTTTCAAATCTTTGTCCGTTGTGACCATGTCTTTACAATAAATACAGTAAAAGCATCCCTTTATCCAGGTGTTTTTATTTTTGGAAGGTATATACCAAGGTTTTTACCACAGCTCTTTTAGCCTTGCATATTTTTATTGTTATATGACTCACCACTTCAATTGCATTTGCCTGCAGCTTCAAAGGGTTGTTAACAGCAACCCCCGTCTATACACGCTGTTCTTGGCAAAAAAAAAAAGTAGTTATGTACAGATACAAATTCCTAGATGCTAAAGTGATGTGAGCTGCTCAGTATCATCTCAACACAGACTGTCTGCAACTGCCCAGAACCCAGCTCTGGGTGTATACACGAATGTGTCTGTGTCTACATGATATAAACAGTGTTGATAGCAACTTTAAAAAAAACCTCTACAACGTAACCTCAAGACTATTTATGCTTGTTCTGAAATTAATTTTAAAAGTTGTTGCATATGAAGAATAACATTGGTTTTCTTTTTCTTTTTTTTTTTTTTTTTCTGTTTCGCTTTCATCTTTGAATCTAGAAAAAAATCCTCCACAGTAACTGCTGGAGGGAAGACTTGAAAGGGCATTTTCTTTGACAACCAACAGAGCCTTGCTACCCCAAAACTAAATTAAAGCTACGAATTTTCTCTGTATGGCCAATTATTAGGGTTGTCATCCACGTAGAATAGCCCTGCCTCATAAGGTCCACACAAACACAGACATTACATTCCTGTCTGTCCACACCATGTGTGCGTGTGGTCTGCAGACACAGGATTCCTGTCCATCCACACTGTCCCTGTGTTTGGTCCACAGAGGCAGGATTCCTGCCTGAGCACACAGCAGCACATGTGCAGTACAGAGTTGGACAGATGATTCCTGTCCATTTGCCCCATTCTTGCACCAAGTACACAAGCAAGGAGACTCACAATAAACCAACACTTTTTTTTTATTTCTTTTTCTTCTGTAGAGGTTGATTTTTCCCATGAAGTCCACATCAAAGCTTAGATAACAGTACTATCTGTAAAGACTGAAGAAACATTCAGGTTTTCTACTGTATTTGTGCCAAAATTATTCCTACCAAGGAAAGACGGTCTCTTCCTTTCTACAAAATGCACGGCACGCAACGTGTAGAGATGTGCCCGTTTGGTCAGAAGAATTGCTCCAAGGTGTCTGCATTTCAGACAGTATTCCCATCATTGTCTGCTCTGTTTCTAACCTGTTGTCTTTCTTTGATTTACATTATATTATGCCATTACATTTGAGTAGAGGCCCGCCTAAGGGGCACCATAAAGCACACTGTAAAACTTAGGGAAAAAAAAAAAATAAATCTTAGAAAATTCTGTCTGTGCTATGAAGCCACCAAAAGAAAAAGATTTGTGGAACAAGATGAAAAAACAACCAGTCATACCTCTGGTGCTTTTTCCTTAAACAATCCTTTAGGGCAAAGTCATTAAACTCAGATAGGTGATGCCACATGTTAAAGAGGTCTGACAAAGTAGAGGAAGAAGTAGAGATGAATGAATAGAAGGACAAGGGCAACCTCAGCTGGTTTACTTGAAACTAGAAGACCTGGGAGGTCTTCTAGAAAAAGAAAACTATCAGATTTTTTTAAGTCCTCTTTGTATCATAAAATAGATTGCTGATTCACAATGGAGGAGGACTTGCTTGTTTTTGTAATCAGAAAAAGGGGAAGAGAGGTGGAAGACACATCAGGAAATCTTTTCATTATCTGAGGGTGATGAAAAGGATAGAGATGGACAATAAGGAACTAGTCTTAGTCTGCACTTTCCAATCTGTGGATCCTTCCCATCAAATCTGTGAATTCTTAATTTTCCAGTCTAGAAGAACACACTGATATCTTGCTTGTCTCCCTATGAGATACAGAAGAGACTTGAAAGGTGCACAAAATGAAGATCTGTGTGTATAAATGAATCTATTTTCCCTTAAAAAACCAAACCACAAAAAACCAAACCAAAAACAAGAAAAAGAAAAAAACCCAACAACCTGGAATTAGAAGTCTAGTACTTATTACTTCCACAAAGGAAATAAACCCATGCAGCCTTCCAAGTTTTAAACAACTTATGTATGTGTGTGTTCTTAAGGATCACTATATTGCTTTTACTATTTTTTCAACACCATTTATCTCAGCAGTTGGCAGAAGTTTGGGTTGCTAGCTGTAAAAAGGAGGCAAAGCCAAGGTTATATCTACTAGTGTTTTGGAGATGGAGAGCACACTGGCTTGGTATCAGAAATCACATTTCAAGCTAATGTGAAAAAAAGTGAGGAGTAATTTCTTAAACTATTTAAAAGGACTAAGTGTGGTACATTGGTGAAATTGAGTGTTTAAAAGAGCTGTCTCCACTGCAAAACCGAAAGATACCTTGGTTGTTCAGACTCTAAGGAGAATTTTGCTGTAGTCAGCTGTGAGAGCTCAACTTATTTTTTGTTTACTCATCTACAGGAAATATTTGTATTCATACTGAGACAGGCATGAGTTGGTGGTAAACAGAAAGGAAGAGAACAAAAGACTAAGTTTTGTGACTGTAAAGCTGTGCTCAAACAAAGAGACTAAACCCTATAATAAAATGGCTATCACTTAACCAGGGCTGTATTCAAGATAAAAGACCATGACTTCCCCCAGGCACCAGTACTGTGATCCCCATTTAATATACATTTGTAGAATAAAGCTTTATGGAAGTTGAAAGCCTAATATTAATCTGTACTATTGACAACCTAAAATTGTTCAGCATGTTACTGCAAAGGTAAAAACTTACCCATATTTGAAACTGAGGATGCCTAACCAGCAAACTGATGTTATACCTGCATGATAAAGGTTTGATTACACTGAGTAAAATCAGACAGCAATCTTTTGATAACCAAGTTTAAGACTTACTTTGTCTTTACACACAATCTTGGACTCATTCCTAAAAGCATTTCTTGGTACAGAAGAGACTCAAATCTTTGGTGCCACATTTAAGGCAAAGAAGGGCAGACAGAAGCCATTCCTTTACTTTGTGTTCAATACAGATCTGCTCAGAGACAACAGAACACAACTGCCCTAAAGATGATCTGCCAAAATCACTACCTCCTATTTGACAGCATCATCTGCAGACCCTCATTCAAGGAAGGGACTGGAAGCAGGATCTCCCATCAGTGTCAACTTTCTCATCTTGCATCTTTCAGAGCTGGCAGCTGTTACCAGACTCCTCACAGCTTCCCAACTTAGCAGTCAGCAAAAAAATCTCCACGCCCTCTCTACAGGCATTCACAAATGTCAAGTGGCAAAAACATTACCTCTAGGGAAAAACTACACACCTTTTCTTTGGTTGTGAATATTTTTTCATCTTAGAAAAGGAGTGAAGAAAACAGCATGTACTTATTAAGGAGAAAAATGCATAATTTATTCAGCACCAAAGCAGGAATAGTAACTTTCTAAAGACTTAGATTCTTTAAAACATAACACCATGAATTTAACAGAACTGAGGGGATTCTGCAGCAATCAGCATCTACCCATGTGCAGAAACTATCATAAGTAACTGATGCCTAATTTAATAAATCTATGTCTACTTTTGATAAACCTGATACACTATCAATCTCCACAACTTGGGATGTAAATTAGTGAAAGGTTAGTATCAAGAAATGTTGTCATAATTGACAGCATATACCTTAGATTTCCAACTGCAACATGAAACTTGTGTTTTCCCCTGCATTACCGATTCATTAGCCTGAGATATGGGGGACTGGACTAAGCTCAATCAGATTATTTCAAAAAGGGAAAGTATTTTGAGAATTCTAAGGAGATTAATACAGCAGATGAGAAAAAAAAAAATCTGTAGACTGAGAGGTATTTCAGTGTAAGCTCAAAAATACCTGAGACCACTCTTCATCAACAGCTCACTATTTACTGAAGCTGAAATTCATTCTGTACAGTTAAGACTTAACTTTTCCATTATCAATTTTTAAGATGATGGGGATTAAAATTCTCTGTTGCAGACCATGTATTTTTCTCTTCTCCAGCAAAAAAAGCACTGATTTATTATGTTACTCCCCAAATAACACAGCAAAATCCCAAACATGCCATATATTCTATCTTCTAGACCATTAATTTTCATTACATATTTCTAGGTGCACAATTCTTTCCATCATTCCTCCTTCAAGTAAAAAACACATCACTGACAAGTCATCCAACTGTTAATCTATAATCTACTTGAAACCTTCTACATATTTAGTTTATGAAACCAATCAGTCACCTCCTACCTCTGACTTTACCTTCTCCTTATGTGTTTTTGGAACACACCTTGCATCAGCTATCACCTCACCAGTTACAGATCTTAGACAAATTAAAACCAGTACTAAAGGTGGTAAAATGCTTTTCAGATTTCTGCCACTAACTTTCTACCAACTATGAATGTGTGAATTGCTTTTTATAGACGGTGTTTAAAGTCACAAGTTCATTAGACATTTCATCAAAGAGAAGTAACTACATATAAAGTCTTGCTTTACAGCTTTAGTGTATTGTGTGTTCCATGAGAAATAATGCCAATAAACGTATGAACAGATAAGCAAAACATACCAAGTGAGCACATTTTGGATGAAGATGAGGTAAAGGGGACACGTGTGTCTTACAGGCAATTGCCAGTGCCCAAACCAGTCCAAATGAACAGGTAAAATTGAGTACAGAAAAAGCTGCATCTAATCAATGAAATATCAGTAAGGATGGTTACACACTCATCTTGAAAACCACAGTATTTTTACCCAAGCAAGTCATTCAAAATCTTTCTGTATCTGAAATTTTGGCATGAAATTCTTGTTTCTCCTCATAAAAATACATTCATGGGTTTATCTCATCAAGATTATTTACATGTTTAAATGGAACCCTCTCTGTCAACAAAACTTCGGAGTTCCCTAAACAATGTGTCTAAATGATGAGATTTAAATGTAATCATAAACTCACTGTATTTTCCAGTCAGCCTTCAACCATCATCAATTCAAATACCAAAAGAGTGATGCCAAACCAACCCAGCCACAGAACCAGTTGTCGGAAAGTCTCAAATTTTTTACCTCTGAGGCACATCCTGCTGCTGGACAACAAAGAGGGAGTAGCTGCGTATGGATTCTTCCCAACTATCCCTGAAACTGTAGAAGTTAAGCAAAGGAAGATGTGCCCATCATTTTATTCCTTCAATGAACAACTCTTGGCCATCTTGAGCTCTTCTAGACCGCTCTTTCTGAGTGGTCACATCTATCTCACAAACTCAGCAGCTAACACAAAGACTGGGAGAAATTGAGGAGGGGTAACTTCTTAACATAAAATCTGGAGCACAGAAGTCTCATAGAAACAAATAGGCTCTGTTGGATGTATGCATTAAAAAGACTTGTTCTAATAAATTCTCTTTATCTCACTGAAAACCAGTGCCCATCAGAGCAGTGGTTTGTGCCACGATAACTACAGAGAGCCACCATACAGTACAACTGCAACATGAAATGACAGTGACTGTATCTACACTGTACTAACGTCCAGAAATTCCATTCATAGACTAAAGAATTACTATTTTTTAGGTCCAAAATTAGATTTTCTAGTGCAATCTTCCAGAGAAATCAAGCTTCCCCAGTGTTCTTAACTCTATAATGGAACGAGACAATCTTTAAGGTGCCTTCCCACCCAAACCATTCTCTGATTCTATGATAACCACAAACAGGCCTGGTCCTCCCTCCAAGGGTAGGCTTAACAGTTTTAACTGATACCAAACACCAGCAGGTTGGTTGTCACTTACAGAAATGGGATAGAAGGTGTCTCAACTGCTAACCTAGACTTGTCCAGAAGTTCTGATTTTCTAGTTAGGGACAATGGTGGTTAAATAACTTACTATAGGGGTTTGTAATCCTTGAATGAGAGATACTGTAGAAGTGGTAGTAGATGTGGTCAGCAACTATCCAGTTAAATTAGATTTATTTGTGCAAAATATTAGTGAACTAAAAAGCTGTAAGATCATAATATTAAAAGCTTAATAGAATCCATAAATGGAGGAATATTTCCAACAGACTGAAACAGGTTTTTGAAAACCAAGATCAAACTTGGGAAAAATCAGTCCACTGAGTATTTTTTAAATGTCACAATTGTCTAGAAAAAAAGGGTGGCAAGTACTGTACTGTCATCTGAGTTCCAAGGTGCTTTTATAAATCTTAAGGCTCAATTTCTCTGTGAGGCCAAGAACCTGTTCCTTCAAGCAAAGCTATGTGGCCACCATTGCAATGCCCTAAAAGCTACTGGCTGAGACATGAGTGAAGGCACAAACAGAAAGCAGAGAGACACGGCTGTTTACAGCAGGGCCAAGAGGCAGTTCCCTTCCCTGGCACCATGAGGCCAGCTACAGCAAGGAGCTCACTTGATCATAGATTATTATTTAGTAATACAAGAGGCAGAGGGTAAAGGTAAAAGGAGTAGGGAGAGGGGAAAGAGAGTATAAGTAGCACTGCGGGGAGATGAAATGCTGCCCCAGAAAAGACTGCTGACGCTGCAGGGAGTGCTGTTACTGGGGGAATCGATGATTAAAAATGATGGGAAAAAAGTCTGGAGCTCATGGCAGGGAGAAGGTGCTTGCTTTTAATCTGTGAGGGCTTCTTGTGCTGTGCTGCACGACAAAGCCTCATTTGCTCTGCCTGCTCGGTTGCTGTCAGGGTGCTGGGGTCTGCTGCTGGCAGAGATCCCCCATTGAAAGAAACAGTTACTGAGGAGCAAAGCCTGGCAAAACAAGCAGCACTGTGATTAAGAATCTGAGTGGATTACAAGCCTTCGACAAAAGCCACAGTGCTTAAATTTGACAGCTGGCAATGTCTGATGAGAGCCAATTAGTGGATATATATTCACTTTAGCCATAAGTTTCTTCTGTTTCTAGTCCAATAGCTTCCCGAATAGGAAGTGCATAGAGAGACTTCTCCCACTTCTGCCTGCTCACACATATGCCAGCTACACTGTCAGTACAGCTAGGACTATAAAAACTACATCTTTTGGCACCTTTCTACATTAAAGGCAGTAAATTAAAAAATTGCAAAGCTGCATTTGACCCTACAGATAGTGATGGTACAAGAACCTGAAAAAACATGACTTTACACATACTTCACATATCACACAGTGTGTAAACAAGGCTGAAACTGCACTATTTAGGTAACGAGTCCACTATGAGGGACAATAGTACTCAAAATGCTTCACTGTTCCTTGAATTTCTCCTGTTGAAGGCCATTAATCTTTCTGTTGTGGTTTCAAATAGGTTAATCTGGCATTCAGAGAATGCCAGAATTCAGAGTACCTTCTGTTCTGCCCAATACCTGCAGTAACCTCTGACATGTCAGTCCCCTTCAACCTCAACTACCCTTAACTTTACCACACAGGATTTCTTTCCCCACTTGTGCATCTATTTCCATTCTTGCTAGTCCAAGTATGTGGGTATTGTGGTGAAGAGACTGATGAACAAAGATGGTCTTAAGTGGCCTGAATGTCATCACTTGCTTCAAACATTAACTTTTACTTAATTTTCTCAGCTCTTGTCCTGCTTTGAGTTAGAACAGAACTAATTCTGCTCAGTGATTTTACTTTTCATTTAAGTCTCTTCTAAGTAACTGCACTTTCTGAAGTTAACGGAGGATTTTTGCAGGCAGTGTCTGCTTCTAGTAGAGGTAATGCTTGATGTTTATAGTTCCTACCAAAGATTGGTGTGCAGAAAGGCTCTTGCTCATCCTTGCTCCTGTGCAGACCAAGGTCACAGCTAAATCTTGTGTGCCACCTTGGGGGTGAGAAAGTCAAAGGCTGCACCTGCAGGGAGGAGCAGCCAGGACAGGTGACCCAAAGCTGACCAGTGAGCTATTCCTTCCCATACATGTCATATTCAGTATAAAGCTGAGCAATCCAAGGGTCAAGCCACTTCTTCGATGGCTGGCAACTGAGAAGGACTCTCTCTGTTCTGCCTTCAATTCCAATACATGTGTTTCTGAATCCAGCTCCTGAATCTGGTTCCCATCTGCCGCTGAGTCCAGTCTGGGACTTCTCCAGTGTCTGCTCCACAGCATCAGTGGTGTTGGTGTTGTAATTGCTACTGGGGGGGTTGGGTTCAATGTCGGTTTTGTATATATTTGTATACACTTAATTTTATTGTTATTATTATCATTCAAGCTGTTTTAGTTTTCAACCATAAGTCTCTCTCTCCCTTACTCTTTTCTCTTGCTCTTCTGTGAAGGGACAAGGGTTAATAGTGTCTGTCATTTGTCTAGTGGCCAGCCCAGACATATAAAGAAGCCATCACCAACACACTCAGACAACTTAAATACATCTTCCTAGACTTCCTATGCTCCCTTCTGATAGTGGTTTTCGAAGTACCTCCCACTCATTAAACTTCAGTGGGCACAACCACAACTGCTGGGAACTCTCAGGTCCTCTCCGAGAACAACAGTAGCTCTGTCAGAGAAATAGTACTACTTCAATAATTACCTGCAGTGACTGTATCCGTGTCACCTGAAAATGAAATTTGTTTGCTAACAGGGTAATCACTCTCATCAGACATGGTTTCAAAGCAGGGCAGCTAAGGCAAATGAAAGACTGCATGCCTCACAGAATCTGTATTATTTCATCAGGCCAGGGTGGTAATAGAAACTTCCAGAAGTGTGGTCATCCTGATACAGCCATGGCCCTAAGAGGAAAATGCTTGTCTGTCGGTCTCCTTCGACCTGTTTCACATTCTCCTGTTACAAAGAAAAATGACTCCAACCAGTGGAACTTCAACTTGGAAAAGTTCATAGCAGAGGAGTGTTAGGTGTCAGTGTGCGGGGTTTCCAGGGAAACAAGTAACAGCAGAAAAATAGCATTTTTGGGGGGAGAATCTATTCTGGAATCTAAAATTCTTTCCTTTCCCTCATGATCCCATGAACCACATTTACTTGGGAAACAAATCTTTGCAGTACCTTGGCCTCATAAGGAAAGCCAGCCAAAAATCGTTGCAAGGAAGAAGCACAAAGTAGCAGAGAGAAAACAGCTTTGGGACTTCCATGGCTAGATGAAATATATATTAAATATTCTATAAATGCTAACTATTAATACTACTAGTCATCACCAAATAATTCCTCTTAATTTATGGGAATGGTAAATAATGGCCTCTCAAACTCATGCTGGCCCACAGAGGAAGGAATGATCATGATGAGGATATAGAAGTGGAAGGGAATGACAAGTATTAAAGACTCCTCTGAATGGCAAGCAAGCTGACTACATAATCCATACTTTCAACAGCACAAGGTTTCTTATCTCCCTTTGCAAAAATAGAAAGGAGCTCTTTTCACTAAGTTCAGTATAAGCACACAGCAAGAGTATATATGGCAAGAACAGCAAAGGCGAGGGACCATATGAAATGGCAGTACTAAGGGAGAAAAAGCAGACACTGGAGATGTACATTAGAATGAAAAGGAAGCTGAAGGCAAAGGTTGATCTTCTACTCAATTAAAAGTGAAAGCCATCGAAGAATAAAGCCAAGAAGCTGAAAGTGCTCATGCCTTTTCATGAAAAGCTGTACCTAGGTGACTAACAAAAATTATTTTAATACTCAGAGAATATAATTTTAGGCCAGAAAAGAAGAACAAATGGGATAGTACTCAAAAAAAAATCTGATGTCTTCAAGTTTTCTAGCTCTGACTATACCATACTAGGAAAGAGTTTATCTACTATAATGAAAGCTATTAATGGTTCTTCTGTGGGAACTGGTGAGGTTCTGGAAGACACCATTAAGGTTTCTGACACTGTCTCACATGACATGCTTATGAATAAATTCAGCTAAGGAAAGGCCTCATTTTGAGCTCTGTCCACTTCTGGGTTACCACACTTGGAGAAACAAAAAGACAAATCAAAATCTAAGAAAGAACAACTGGAATGACCAGATAGCTAGAAAACAAGACACATGAAAACTGGAAGAACTGAGACTGCCCAGTTTAGAGAATAATACAGAGGAGATATCTCTGTGTAAACCAAAACAGCTACTAAAAAGTGCAAAGAAATACCTGTGGTTTGGTTTTTTTTTCCTATGCTCATAACAGACAGAAAAAGTAGTTATGAGCTTAAATTGCAGTAAGGGACATTACGGATGCACAATGACACTGTAATGATAAAGACAGATAAACCACAAAAAAGACTTCTCAAGACTGAAGGTTTCCTTCACTAATATTCTTTGAGAACAGATTATAGGTATAGCTGAATTAATGAAGTGGGTTATATGGAGCTGTGTCCTGAACCCAGTACTACTCAGTGTTTTTCATTAACAATCTGTGATAGAAGAAAACATATATTTATAAAATATGTAGAGAAAGCTTAAGCTGGGTGGTTCTGCGAGCATGCTGAAGTGTATGACTGAAACTCAACATGTTCTTAAAAGACTGAGGAACTGATCTGCAAATTACTTCTATTTAGGAAAAGCCATCATAATAAAAACATATCCAGTATTCATCTAACCTGGAGTAACACCACTTAAAATGAAAATTTTGAGATCCCATCATCAATAACACTGAATGAAGCTAGTTCATTATAACTTTTGCTACAGTATATTACAAAGGAATTGGAATAATTATGAAACATTCTGTATTAATACATGTGAATACAGTGATTTACAAACAATTCAATTGCAGAACGCTCCAAGCTCTCAGAAAAAAAGACCTTGATACACTTCAGAGCCTCGTAAAAATTTCGCCACTGTTACTTATCATTTATGGCATAGTAGAGCCTAGAGATCTTGGTCAAGTCAGGCCCTCGCTGTGCTAGACACTGCACAAACACAGCAAATGACAATCTTTGCTCCAGACAGCTCCTAGTAGAAAACCTCAAACATTTAAGACTCAAAGCCCACAGACAGGAAAACCTCAGCCCATTCAGATATACCTTCTCTTCACAACTCAAAGCTGCAGCGGAGCGCTTTGCCCTGTTAAACAAACAAAAAAATCCTCATCCTTAAACCTTAGCTTGACAAGGAAAGGAATAAATGGCAAACAGGCTATTTTCTAACAGGAGAGTGGTGGCCACAAAGCAGGCCAAAGCTCCTTGGGTCTCCATCAGTTCCAGCATGACACACATCATGGGGGCTTCTGTATGGCGTATTCTCCGAGCGCGCTGGCTGGGGCTTGCCATGCCACATCTGGACTTTGTTAGACAACCTCCAGCTCTGTATTCTTGCATCAGTCCTGGCCCCCTCTGGTGAAGCAGCCTCCCAACCGCTGCTTCTCCATGAACTGCTCACAGAGACAAAGTACTCTGGGAGGGAGTAAATTGGGACCACATTAGCTGGTGACTCTGGCCCTGCAATTGGCCTGCCTTTCCAATGACAGAGGAAATCCCTCATGCAAACTGACAACCAATATGAAACAGGCAGCTCCATTTACTGGAAAGCCTGGTCAATGCCGAGTGCCTCATTAGGAAATGGCCTCTACATTGAAGCACATTCCTGCAATTCAGAGCCTAGGAACTCTAAATTAAAACAACATTGATGCCGTATCCTCTTTCCGAAATGCCTCTCTTCATCCGAACTTTAATACACATACTTAAAGAAATTAAAGAACTAAACCTTCTTTGGCAGGACTCCTTCCATCTCTTTTCACAGTAATACCCTTTGCCATGCAAGCAACAAGAAACGTGACAGTGTTGTGAAGGAAGAACGGAAAGTTAAAGCAAGGAATAACCACATAGCCTTCCAGAATCTGTAGAACCTTTCCTTGAGGAATCCATGTGTCTTCACCAATATTTTAAAATAAATACCAAAATCACCTGCAAATGCAGGTTTGGAGAAGTTGGAATGTTAATTTTTTTTGGAGAAGCAAATTGAGGCTCATCAATAGAATGAGTTTTTGTTTTGAGAACGGGTTGCAACTTTCCACACACTAAAAAAGGTCAATTAACAGTAAGTCATCCTGTTAACAGTGGCAGCTATTGTAGCAACTCAATGATAACCAGCACAAGCAATAAGAAGACATAATCTGAGTTCCATAACACACACTTGGATCCGTTCACACTCACTATCACAGGGTAGTCAGAAAACTGCTTTCCTAAAGCGTTCTCACTGTCAGAGGCTCTTTCCAGTTGGCAGTGAGATTCAGCAAGCAGGGCTATGGTACCTACCACAGCTTGCCTAACTCTTCACACAAACCACCCACGGCTGATATTGCTCAGCGTTTCTATTTGCATCCTGTGTAAGCTGAAACGGGAATCTTTTAGTCAACTGTGCCTGCTGGCCAACTGAGAGAGCTGCTTGCCCGCCACAAAGTCTAAGCACATTTCCTAGAAATGGGATGGACCAAAATACCAAATACTTATCAGAGAGCTAAGAAGTTCTGAAACAATGTTAAAAGCAGAAGGAAGAAATTACAGAGGTCAGGATCCCAGCTCTGAATCTGAAGGTTTGAATACGCTTTTTAGGCTCCAGAACTGCTTTTCAAAGTCTTTCTGAAGATCTGAAAGGTTCTACCACCTGTGGAACCTGAACATACATAAGTCTATGGGATCAGACAAGATGCATGCCAAAGACCTGACAGAATTGGCTGATGCAGTTGCCAAGCCACTCTCCATTATCCCATCCATAAAAGTCCTGGCAGTCAGGTGAAGTCCCTGGTGACTGGAAGAAGGGACACATTACACCCATTTTTACAAAGCATAGGAGGAGGACCCTGGCAACTACCAACCTGTCAGCCTCGCTTCTGTGCCTGGGATGATCATGGAGCAGATTGTGCTAGAAGCTCTGATAAGGCACACGGAGAACAAGGTGGTGATGAAAGACAGTCAGCATGGCTTCACTAAAGTCAAGTCCTGCCTGACCAACCTAGTGGCTTTCTACAATGGAGTGACTATGTGAGCGGACAAGGGAAGAGCTCTGGATGCCATCTCTCTGGACTTCTGCAATGCCTTTGACGTGGTTCCCCACAACATCCTCCTCACCAAGCTGGAGAGATATGAATCTGATGAGTGGACTGCTCAGTGGATAAGGAATTGGCTGGATGGTCACAGAGGGTAGTGGTCAATGGCTCAAAGTCCAGATGGAGATCAGTGACAATTCATGTCCCTCAGGGGGTCCATACTGGAACCAGTACTGTCTAATATTTTCATCAATGATACAGACAGCTGGATCAAGTGCATCATCAGCAAGTTTGCAGATGACACCAAGCTGAGTGGTGCAGTCAATATACCAGAGGGATGGGATGGCATCCAGAGGGACCTGGACAAGCTGGAGAATTGGGCCCAGGTGAACCTCATGAGGTTCAACAAGACCAAGTGCAGGATCCTACACCTGGGTCAGAACAATCCTCACTA